>JASAUF010000664.1:600000-1097500 GCA_030180095.1 Magnolia changhungtana
AGGTTCCATTTGGATGGCTTGAGAATTGTAGGCGGGCAGAACACTTTTCTGTGAATTGATATTCCACTCATTTTGAAATGAGTTAAATTCATTTTTGGCAGTGTTAAAATGCCAAAATGATAGCACGCACGGTGGGGTTTTTGTTTTCACGCTGCCCCAAACATTAGCAAAGTTCAAAATGCAGTGACCCCACCAACAAATTCAGCCAAATGCCAATTCCAGGGCACTTCCAAATGCAGCACGAACATCGAAAGATAATTCAGCAAAATCTAAAATATACCGTGAGAAGATTCCCCATAGCTGACTATAACCAATGACGATTTGCAAACTCGACGCGACGATAACCGCTCCTTGAATTGCACGCATGGTTTGTAAGAATCTCTGCAAGATATTAGGGAACGATGCTGATGGCTGATGAGAGAACAAGCATGCTAAAAGTAATGCACCACCTACTTAGCTTTGCTCTCCGACCGTACTTCTTGATTGTTTGAAATCTGACGTAGTGAAGGATCGCCTATGATTGAGAGGATGGGTATCACGAAAGCATAAGATCCGCCGATAATCGCAGGCAACCGAGTTCCAAATAGTGTCTGAAGTAACGTTTTAATGCCAGCTACAAACAGGAGTGTCTGTATGACCCTTGCTTTGTCACCCTGAATTGTATATGTACTGTAAGAATTCGTTTGAGAATTTTGGCAGCTAGAGTATGATGGGCCAACTTACATTACTACCACCCATCAGAGGGACCAGCATGGATGGGATCATCACAGACGTCCCCAGCATTAAAATGTAGTTCTGAAATGCCAATATCATTGTTTGATCTGCAAGAGAATTTCTGGCTGTCATTTTTTTTTTTTTTTGAAAGATCACTGAATATATATATATCAAAAGGAGGGAGGGAAGAAGAGCAGATGGGTACATAAACGGGAGCAAATGGGGGTTGCCAAGCAGGCAAACAAACCATTTCTGGCTGTCATTTTTAATTTGTAAAATCGTAACAAACTATGTATGGGTTCACCAATCAATTGATCTCTGTAGTTTTCCACACATGGTTATAGTGCATTTACTATGAAAGATTCTCCAGTGCTCTCAGACAATGTTTTCAGTATCGGTATTGATGGGATGTATCACACCCTTCGGATATGGAAACTATTGGTTGTTGCATGGGAAATATCAAGATGTATCGCGTAACATTTCATTGTTTTTGGGAAATTGGTCGAATTTTTTAATGAAACTTCAGGGGATGTTTTAAAAGAAATCATTACACACTTGGAAATAAAGAGATTACAAAAAACAAGTGCACATAGTAAGTTTCCCTAGTATATAAGGTCCTAAACCATGCGCTATCTGCAACTATATTCAAAATCAATTCATATAATTTATAAATCATAGAAGACAGGTATGAAAATACAACCAATTAATTATTTTATAATTTGCATATGTGGCGTACAAGTAATTGAAATTAAATTATCCAAACTAGTCTCATAACCCAAAAATTAGGTTTATTTCCTTGTCCAGATGAGACTGGTGGATACTTATTGGACAGTTAAGAATGAAAAATATCAAATGGTTCTGTTTCAACAAACAAGTGTCCAGGAATCAAAGGTCAAGATCGTTCAAACATTCTGATTTTGGGACTGACTTAGTGACAGTGGGTTCCACAATGTAATTATTGGTTTAATTTGAGTTAATATGTGACATGTGTACAATTTCTGAGTGCATGGCCATCTAAGTGCTATGTGTTTGCTGGAGTATAGGAAAGTTGGGGAGCAAGGGGTTACAGCTCAGGTGGGCTCCACCGCGATGTTCATGTGAAATCCACTCCGACCACCAGGTGTGTCACCCCATGTCAGGCCCAAGGCCCAAAAACCAGCCCCATCCGTGATACAAGTGGACCATAGAATTGGAAACAATGTACAGGGCAACGCTCACCCTCCAAACAGTTTTCTTTCATGTGGCCCACATGAAGCAGGGATGGGCCTGATTTTTGGGCCCCGTGCCTAAATTTTGGTGTGGCATCTAATGGTTGGAATTGATTTCATATAATCATCATGGTGGGCCGTGTAAAAAATTAAGGGTGGATGTCTCTCTCCAAACTATTTCCTTTTATGTGGCACACCCAATCTTTTGGCCGTGGGCCTAATGTGGGATTACACATCTAATGTTACAGTGGATCTCATATACACATCAAGGTGGGCCCTATTAAAAATCGAGGTGTCCTACGAGTTTTTTTTTTTTTTTTAATAATATAGTAAGTAGCCTATAAACATTTGGTAGAGGGATGCCCACACTTGATTTTTTATAGGGTCCACCGTGATGCAGTATGTGAGATTCACTATAACCATTAGATGTGTAATCTCCCATTAGGACCAGGGCCAAAAATAAGGTGGGCCCCATGGATTGCTTATGATTCCAAAGGATCACTTTTGTTAGGCAATCACGAACATTCCATCCATGGCTTGGGAAAAAGGATGGCTAAATAAAAAGGGCAGATCAAGGATGGATTTAATCATCCAATCAGTTCTATATTTACATGGTAGCTCATGAGATGTGTTTTGAAATTAATACTGTTCAGATCAATCGATTGGACCGTCCAAGTGAACAAATAAAACTAGGAGTCCAGGGAAACTATAACTTATAGTGCTCTAGGAGCACTAGAGCGTTTCTCATTTACTATTAACATATGAATATAGAAAGACTTTTAAACAATGTTATGATATTTAAGTGCATTACATAACAAGATAAACAAAAAAAATTTCCTAAGTTTTCCTTCTTTTTTTTTTTAAATAAAACAAAATAAAAAATAAACCTCACTTTGACTGGACTCAGCCAGTGGAGTTTCAACCTAACTCAATGAGAGTGTAAGAACTACAAACAGTTCATGATGGAATAAATAAAAGGTTTATTATTTGCTTATAGAGATGGTAAGGTTTTAGAGAATCTTCTCTAGTTCTTTCTCACCTAGACTTATGGTTTTGAAAGCAATTCAAGTGATATGATCACATCCTTTGGAATCTTGATGGTTGGCTTTTTTAATGGATGAAATTTATCCTCTTGCCTTGCTTCTAAGATAAATATCTTGTTTACGAACAGTGGTAGAAAGGCTACCAACACCCAAATGAGGGATTTGGGGGTTAGTTCTCCTCGCATTGCAAACTCATTTCCTTTCTTTTGTGGCTTTTAGGAGCTTGTTTGCATGCAGGGTGTGAATGAAAGAGGATTAGCCCTGTCCTCTTTGATTTGAGTTTGGATGTTTTGTCAAGGCTACACAAATAAACAGGGACTGATATACATTCGTATGGAGTGTGATACAAAACAATGGATCTGAAACTTTGATCAGCCACCGTCCATTTTAAAGACTATCCTCAGATTGAAGAATTGGAATGTATTTCAAAATAACCTTTTTTTTTTTTTGAAGAATTACTTTGAAAGAACATGCTGAACTAAGATGATACAAAACAGTGAATCTGAAACTTTGATCAGCCACAGTCCATTTTAAAGACTATCCTCAGATTGAATAATTGGAATATATTTCAAAAGAACTTTTTTTTTTTTTTGAAGAATTACTTTGAAAGAACATGCTGCACTAAGATGATACGAAACAGTGAATCTGAAACTTTGATCAGCCACCGTCTATTTTAAAGACTATCCTCATATTGAATAATTGGAATATATTTTCAAAAGATTTTTTTTTGAAGAATTGCTTCGAAAGAACATGCTGAACTAAGATGAGCTAAGCATGATCCTTGTACTGATAGAACTGTAAACAAAGAGAAGACAATCCTCCTTTGGTTTCTTGTATTTGAGACAACCCTAAAGGGTTGAATATATAGAGATCTACAATCATCTATACAAGGTAAATAATAAAAATAGAATCAATTATCTATACATGGAAATTAGCTATACAAGGTACGTTTCCTGTCTAACATTCCCCCTCAAACTAATGTTAGTCATCGACAAGTAATACTTTGCTAACAAGAAACGAGTGACGTGCACTTCGTGAGAATGTTTGCAATCTGATCATGGGATGCGACATGTGGAAGAGAAATGAGCCCAGATTGAAACTTCTATCGGATGAAGTGACAGTCAACCTCAATATGCTTTGTCCGTTCATGAAAAACAGGATTAGAGGCAATCTGTATGGCACTGAGATTATCTACATGGAGTGGAGTAGGATTCTGTAGATGAATGCCCAAGTCAGAAAGAAGTCCATGTAACCAGACAAGCTCTCTACAAGCAGCTGACTCGCCCTGATACCATGTAAACAAAGAGAAGACAATCCTCCTTTGGTTTCTTGTATTTGAGACAACCAAGGGTTGAATATATAGAGATCTACAATCATCTATACAAGGTAAATAAGAAAAACAAAATCAATTATCTATACATGGAAATTAGCTATACAAGGCATGTTTCCTGTCTAACAAGAACCACTCCAAGGCCAAGGATGTCGACAATTGAAATCTTGAATTTCTGTAGTTTTTGTTTTTATACTTTCTTTTTATTTTGTGCTTAGCTATTTTTGGTTCCTAACTGATTGCCATGCATTGCTTTGCTTGCTCCGTGTTTTTGGTTCTCTAGGGCAGGGCTCTTCTGCTGTTTTTAACTTGTGTTTTGGGGTCACAAACTCTACAACCTCATGCTCGCGCTAAGCCGGTATCAAACACTGTTATAGGCTCAACCCAGTTCACCTACCTGATCACAAAGTTACTAGATCATTAACCCCTTGATTTTTTGTTTTCAAATCTGGATTGCATTATCCAGTTTATGGTCATTTGCGATCCAGACCGCTACTCTAGCATACTGAAATTTTGGTTTTGTTGTTGATTAAGTTGTAACTTAAAAGTTTAGATTTAGAATGTAGAAATGTATTCTTTGATTTATTCAACAAGCATGCATTTATGCTAACTTCCATCATTTCATATATAAGTTATGACATATTAAGTAACTATGTTGTATCATCTCTTATCATATTGCTTTGTAATACATGGTCATTGTCAGTTTTAAACAGTACCCCGAATTTGAATCAACGGCCACATATTTCTGATTATGTGAAGCAATCTTTTGTAGATTTGTATGAGATTACGTAATACTTATGAAGATAACTGCTTATCCAGTAGTGTTATATCTTGAAAGAAATTTCAATTTCCATTTGCAACTATAATAATCTGAAAATGAAATTAGGAGAACACATTGTTCGTTGGATAATCCTAACTGTTCAATTTGGGGAAGAACACTCCCCATTACTGGGCTCTTCGGATAGAGCGGCTAGCATAGTTTAGCAGTCATAGATTGCAATGATCAATGTGGAAGAGTGTAGAAATAGTTACAAGAAGCTTACCCCAAGGTGGATTCGAGTCGATGCAGAATTCTAGATCCTGCAGTTGTTCCTGTGGAGGATGGCTGATGACGATATCCCCCATGGTGGCCCACTTGCTCCAATCACTGAACAACAGCTTCAATGCAGCGAATCAACGCTTTGCTGTGGAGGAAGCAATCACCATAATCCCATCAACAGAAATTCTCCCAAGTTTCAAGACTCTTCATGAACAGAATTCACTATAGGCAGATAAACAAATGTTTATCAGAATTCCAACGCTCTGCAAAGCGATTTCCCGCCTTAGGATTCTTGTTTCCTATCTATACTAAAACACCCAGAAATCGAATTCCAAAACCAATATAAGAGACCAGGCTCTTCTTCTTCTTCTTCTTCTTATACCTCCTCTCTATGAAGAAGCTTAGGAAAGAGGGAGTCTTGAAACTAAAACTCAAATTAGCTTTTATGCTTACAGAAGAGATGCCAGGTCACCTGGGTCGAGAATCCTATTCTCGCCGATCGCGGCATGTGGGCGTGGCCATTCATCAGGTGGGTCCCACTGTTTATGTGATATGGGCCCAAAAACCAGGCTGGTCCAGTCACCAGGTGAGCCACATGAGTGCCCCTTAACAGGGCTGGGAGAAGGGTGGTGGAGAACGGGCAAGGAGCTCATGCGTGCTAGATCTGGGCCATTCATCAGTTGGGGCCCACCGTGAATAAGGCTGGTCTGCCAATGGACGTGCACTTCAGGTCTCGGAAGGCGCATTTTCATGGTGGGCCATACCTGACGGACGGTCCCAATCTCACACAAGTGTGACACGTTGGCTTAGATCTTCCACATCCCACTGGGTTGGGAAAAAAAATGGAGGGCTAGGAAGAAAGATGACCAACTCCTGAGATAGGACGCAGACGTGTGGGCCCAGTCGGGTTGATTTTTACCAGGCCACAGGACATTCATGGTGGGGTCCACCTGATGAACGGCTACCCACCTCGCACACACTGGCGAGAGTAGGATTCTAGGAAGAGGAAAGAAACACCAAAGTCCACAAAAGAAAAAAGAAAAGAAAAGCAAAAGAAAGAAAGAATCAAAACAGCCCAAAAGATGGAAGAAGAAACGTAGAAGAAGCAACACTTCTCAATGAAAGAAATAAAAAACAGCTCACATCCTTTTTACAAGATGCTTTCCTTAAATTTCAAGGATTCTCAGCTCCAACACAACATTACAGATAGAGAGAGAGAGCCCAAATGCAAAAACCTATTGGAACAAAGCCCAAACCTTTCTAAAACCAGAGGACTGCATGAACGATAGAGAGAGACCCAAATCCAAAAACCTATTGGAGAAGAGACCAAACCTTTCAAAACTAATCTTGGGAGCTCCCTTTTGTATTTGTACTACAAAAGAGAGAGACCCAAATGCAAAAACCTATTGGAGAAGAGCCCAAACCTTTCAAAACTAATCTTGGAAGCTCCCTTTTGTATTTGTACTACAAAAGAGAGAGATCAAATGCAAAAACCCATTGGAGAAGAGACCAAACCTTTCAAAACTAATCTTGGAACTCCCTTTTGTATTTGTACTACAAAAGAGAGAGACCCAAACGCAAAAACCTTTTGGAGAAGAGCCCAAACCTTACAAAACTAATCTTGGAAGCTCCCTTTTGTATTTGTACTATAAAAAAGAGAGTCCCAAATGCAAAAACCAATTGGAACAAAGCCCAAACCTTTCAAAACCCATCTTGAAAGCTCTCTCCTCTGGTTCTTGTACTACAAAAATAGCAAAACCATCAATGCATGCATGTGTTTTGGTGGGGCCCACTTAAAATTTTCTTATTTTGGGTCTGACTCTTCTTCTCCTGTGGATGGTCCTCAACCCTCAATGCTCCTCTATTCACATAAGCAATGAAGGTGAGCCATACACCGAGAGAGAAGCCATGAAAAACCATCAGGTACGGCAGTGCAAAAGATTTCAGACTTCAATAAGGAGTAGGCATACCCTCAGAGCAATTGATGGGCTCTCTACATGAAAAGCAGTGTCCTTGTTCGGGAACAAGAAGCTCTTGTTTTATGTGCGCTGACTGCTCTCTATGTGGTGAGAGAGATATTTAAATGGGGGAGGAGTGAAGCTGTTGCAGACTCACACTACACAGTGAAAAACATGAATACTCTGTCACATCGTATTTCTCCATACTCATGCACATGCCCACCATACACGTGGCTTATGTTCGCCTCAATCTAATACCGTTCAAACTTTCCAAGATAGATGGTTACTAGCCACAAATGCATAATGAACAAATGGATATATATTTAGAACTGTAAACAAATATACATCAATCTGAGGTAGGCATTTTCCTATAAAATCGAGTATTGTGATATGTCTATATTAGTTTGTACCACTAATTTGACGGTTTGGATTTAGTAATTAGAATGATATATGTCCAATTAATAAGTGAATGTGCATTATTATTTTTGCACCACCAGTGTACGGGACGGAATCATCTGCAACACCCGTAAAATACCAAAGATCTGTGCGGCCCACCATGTTTTATATGTAAATCGACTTCTTCCATCAAGTGATAAAACTTAATTTAACTGTAAATACAAAATATCAGACCTATAGAACTCTCTTATGGGCCACACTAATGGGAATGATGTAGAGTAGAACTTATAATTTCTTTCAGTACGGCACGCTTGATCTTTGGATCTTGCTAATTTTTATATATTCACTTAATCCTTGTGATTTACACCTGATTACAGGTTTCGATGAAAGATAAAGGCCATGGTAGCCCAAAAAACAAACATACGGTTTCCATCCATCCTCTTTGTTTCCTATAGTATGGTCCACCTGAGTTGTTTATCTAGCTTGTTTTTTTCTTAGGAGTCTAGAATCGATGATGGAACCTGATGGACGGAGTGGATTTACATATAAAACATGGTGGGCTCCACAGATATTGGGTGTTTTACGCACGGCCCACGATTCCCGTCCGCAGCGTACCTAACTCTTCCTTCCCGGGATTATGCGTCCTATGGACCCAACGTATTACCACCTTTTTTCATTGGGCCTAAAAAAATCTTAAGTACCAAAGTAAACTTTTATTCGTACCCAAACAAATATATCCCGCTTTACCTAACATATAGGAGTATTTTTGTCAAAAAATTAACGTCGATACCCTCCTTTGCATGCCGCGGTGAGAATAATAACACGCTGATACTCTTGACAGTGCTAATGAGAACTATTCCCCTCCACTCAACTGTACTACAACTTGTGGTACTATATCATCTTTCCCACCTAACATGCCACGTGTAGTAAATCAGTACCATGATGAAAATAGGCCACACCATGAAGATCACCAATCCAGATAATCAAGCTGAATTTCTGACTAGGTGGGCCATAGCTCTATGTTAAATAGGACCGTCGGTTTTTCATTAATTCCAAAAGTTTGGTCCTTTTGATTAACAGACCAGATTGATTTTTATCTATGGTAATCTTCAGTGTGGGCCCTACAACTTTCATGGTACTGATTTTCTATACAAGTATTATGTCAGCAGGTGAAGTACCATAAGTTTTGGTACCTTGCTTGCACGTGATGCGTTTTCAAAGTTCCCAAGTTTTGTTGGGGTAGGCCTGTACTGTGCCACAAGTCTCGAAGTATTTAAATTATAAACGTCCATCTCATGTCCACTAATCGGATGGCTATGATCACCTTTATGACATAAATTTTGGATCATCTATAATCCTGAACGGTACTCATTATTTGAACCGTTGGGATTAACTTAAATAAGTGCCACGTGTATAAAGTAGCTTGTATGTCTATGGGTCATGATAGCTCGTACGTGATATTGCTGACAACGTATCAGAAGCAGATTTTATTACGTACCCCAACTGTAGCATTTAGTATCAGCCAGCTGACGTGGCAGTGCAGTTTATTTCGGCTGATTTTCGCTGATTTTGTGCACCCGAAAATTCGAATAAGGTAAGGTAGTCCTCGGACTACTGAAATGAAACCGTAGTCCGGCAGCTGGACCATTTGTGTCAGCGTAAGACGCATTTCATGGGTGGGCCCCACGATGGATAGGCCATGGACGGTCTTGTTTTTATGCAATGATGGTCCAAACCATTCGAAGATGGACGCGAATGCAAACCTTTGATCAGTCAATGATTTGTGTCCGTAGATGGAATAGGTGGGATTTTTCTCATTAAATCCCACTCTTCCCATTCACGATGGACCCATTATTGAACGGTCTAGATCATTCATTCAAGTGGCCAGCAATGGACTACGATTTAAGTTTAGTCCGCGGACTACAACGCGAGGCGTCTTCAAGTAACCGCGGTCCTTTTGAATTTGAAAATATTGACCGTTAGGTAGTGTATGTGAGCTCCATGTGTTCCGTACATAAGCCCTGGCACGCACATTGTAAGTGCCACACGTGCCACGTGCGAAGTCCTAGCCGTTTATAAAATCAAATATCTCCCCAGACTCTCCAAATGGTATAGATGGAGCGTAGTCTTATTTTTTGGGATATTACCGCCTATGGATACTCCAACCCTTCACTGGGTGTTGAAACTCTCTAGAGTCTACCACCCGTGCAAGAGTAAGAATCCTGGAATGGAGCATAGTCTGAAATGACATTAAGTAGATAATATTTAAATAAACTAATTAACGGTTTTTGTTTTTTTAACACACCCACACCACACACACTTATACCCACACCTACTGTCCATTCATTTTGACAGCTCATTTCAGGGCACAATACCAAAAATAAAGCAGTTCCAAATCCTAAGTAGACCATACCACAATAAACAATCATGATTGAATCCTCACAGGTAAAAACTTATGGGGCTATCAAAATATTTATTTGCCATCCAACAAATTGATAATGTCACAAAATCTTAGATGAAGTAACCACTCAAATATCAGCATCATCTAAAAATTTTGTAGCTCAGGAGAAGTTTTTAATGATTGATTACCAACTATTTTCTATATTATGGTCCACCTAAGATTCGGATCCGATTCATTTTTGGGATCATGCGCTAAATGAGTTTTCAAAACAGTCAGGTAGAATGGATATAATGAACATATAATTACGACGAGTCCTACAGCCAGGATCCCGGCCACCTTGGTCCAACAAAGCGGTGGTATACACCCATACTTAGGTAGGCACTCAATCCCATGATATCAATGGTGAAACAAGGTCTGTCTACAACTGTAGACAGACCCAGACCCAATCAATAGTCCTCCCCAATCAATGGTAAGAAAAGACTTCAAGTCATAACACATGTAGGTGGCAAAGAAAGACTACAAATGACTATCATTCTCAATGTAGGATTATTTCTGTGGCCGTCCTCTCCTCTGTCCTAGTCTTCTTCTTCTTTTTTTAAACCTGATTGTTTGACCATCTGTTTTCTTTTTTAAACTTGGAGCTGTAAAACTAAAAAGCTTGGTGGTCTAAGACATGCAGGACCATGGTGTATATAAAAGCCAATATTTTGGCACCTGTTGCTGTGCCTCAGTGGTAGACTACGTGGAGTTTCAACACTAGGTCACTGGTTCGATCACCCCTTATTGTGCGAGTGTGTGGGGAGGGGCGCGTGTGTTTAAGAAATCCAATCTAATTATAAGTTGAGTGACCTAATTTGAAGCATAGGTGTTCTCTTCTAACCTTTTTTTTTTTTTACTTTTTTTTGGCCCACCTAATTCACACATCAGCTTGATTTTTTTAATCTTGGGCCTAACGGGAGATTGTGCATCTAATGGTCAAAGTGGATTTTGCATAGCTGGTGTGGGTACGTGTCACGCGAAGACAAGCGTTGACACACCTTGAGCTCCGAGCTGTACAAACGGTTCAAAGGAGATAAAATTTAAATGGCCCCAAAATGATGTATTTATTATATCCACACTGTTCATACATTTTTTTTAAGGTCATTATTAGAGCATGAGCCAAAAAATGAATCATATCCAAAGGTCAACTTGACCACACCAAAAATAGGGGTAATGATTTTCACTGTTAAAATATTCTTAGGGCCCACAATAATGTTTATTTTCCATCCAATCTATTCATAAGGTCGCAAAAACCTGGATGAAGGGGGAAAAATATCATATTGATCCAAAGCTTCAGTGACCCCCAAAAGGGTTTCAATGGTAGACGTTCAATCGCCCCCCCCCCCCCCCCCTTTTGCAGTGTGGTCCACTTGATCTTTAGATCCATTTTATTTTTTGGTTCAAGCCTTACGACGAGCTGTCCAAATGGATGGACGGTTTGGATATAACACATACCTCATTATGGGACCCACATAACTTGTTGACGTCAATACACCGGCTAAATAGCCAGTGTGTGGTACACTAACCAATCCGCTTCCATTTAATATGCTCTATACATTTATAGAACATGCAAGTGTCCCCACAAAACACTATTCAACATTTCTCTCTTTTGCTTTGAATGCATAGGTAGGTATCTATGTGTAACTGCTCATGTGGAACGTAGGAACTTAGTGCGATGAGAAGCTAGGTGGGGCCACCATGATATTTGTAAGAAATCCATAGGGTCCATTTGTTTTGCCAAATTGTGTCAGGATATGGGCTTAAAAATAAGGTGGATCCAACAACCAAGTGTGCTGCTCGACAGGAAAAATTGGGTAGGGATCCAAAACTCAAGCAACCCACCTGCCCGACAGGAAAAAGTGGGTAGGGAAATGCCTACGGTTGAAACCTCCTTAGGTCCACCGTGAGGTTTATATGCCATCTATACCGTTCTTAAGGTCATTCCTACTGGGATGAACTGAAAATACAAAAACTTTAGCCTAATCCTAAACTATTGTGGACCTATGAATGTTTCAACATGGACATTCAATCCTCACTGTTTCTTGCTACGCAACCCACTTGAGTATTAGATCCACCTCATTTTTAAGTCTATGTTCTAACATGATCTAGAAAAATGAATGAAAAAGGTAGATTTTGTTAATCAAGTGCTTTTATTCAATTGCTGAAATGAGATTTTTTATTCGATCGACAACCTTGTCGATTCGATCGAGAAAATCCCAGAAATCCAAGTTTACTCTTTGGACACTTTTGGACATTTTCAATTCGATCGACAAAGGCGCCGATAATAGTTGATTCGATCGATAGTCTGATTGATAACTTGCGCAATTTCTGCGTAAGTGCGCGTGTTATTTCAAATTGTGTATGGGGTGTACAAATACCATGTTAATTACATGATTAGGGTTAAGAAGAATGTGAGAGCTTGAAAGCTAAGGGTTTTGAGAGAGTAGCTAGGGTTTTCCATCCGTAAGTTGTTCAATCTCTTGTAAATTCTTTTAATATAGTGAATTGTTTGTCGCTTTGTGTCGTGTTTTTTTTTCCGCAAAAATTTTTTCTACATAAAATTCGTGTGTTCTTTATAGTTTATTGAATTTTCTTTCTCTATTGCGTTGCTTAATTCTGTTCGAGGTTGCTCCTGTGCCCAACGAGTTGTGTTAGGGTTTGTTACATTCCCAACAAGTGGTATGTAAGACCTGTATCCTAGTCCGTACCGTTCCGTTGGCTTCCGCGGTCCTTCCGGTCGAATTTCAGCAATCATCGACTTGTATCCAACGATTTCGAACGATCTTAAGCCGAGTCCTGCATGCCAAAGTCGGCTCAATTCGAAACTTGTACCCTAGCGACTGCGCCGTCACCGCGGTTCTAACGCCGCAACTCGCACACCGATCCGATACCCAGGGTAGAAGATGTCGACCTGCGTTTATTCCGAAGAAATGCCGCGCATTGCGAATCTCGAAAAAATCTTTATAACAAGTCCCATCAATTAGCCATAAATGTATCCCTTACCCAAGTACAACCACCCCACTCATCCTTTTCCCACAAGTCAAACCTCTCTCTCCCTCACCATCCCTTTCTTTAAAAATTTCAAACTAAACCATCCTTCTTTTACCCATTTTTCAAACCACACCATACCATCCATTCTTTCCTTATTTTATTCCTTTATTCTCCTTTCTTAAGCTCTCTTCTAAGCAATGTTGAGGGTCAAATATTGCATATCAGACCCCAATTACTGCCTGGATTTACGAACATGATACCATTTAATACCCTATTTTAATTGTATTTGTGATGCAAGGTACATTTGCAAGCGTGACTGAAAAAGATGCTAAAAGCCGAAATTTCACAAAAGTATGGGACGGACCCCAGGGGACCAAGATCTACAAATTTACACGCCAGAGACCCGAGAAAATCGAGAAACTGAAGCTCAAGTGGCCCGAAATTGGTACATAATGCAAGATCACAGGGTTCTCACCATCCGTTCAGCCCGAAACTTCATACACGGCCTGAGGACCATAAATTAACCGTACACGTCAATTTTCAGCCATTAGATACTTCAAGAAGTGGGCCAATGGACAGATCAGCCCATTAATCTTCTATTTGGGGCCCACCTGATATCTGGACATGCTTCAAACCTAGTCCCCATGGTTAAAATGAGGTGAAAAAATGGATGGATGGATTGAATTTTGCGGAAACATCACAGTAGACCCCATCTAAGGTACATGTGTATAGTGTATGTGTGCACTAGCCGTGCACGGCTGAAACCAGAGACGGTCAAACCATCTCTGACCGAAATTACAAAAACAGAAATTTCTCTTTATTAACAGCGTGCGTAACAGGGGCCGTCGGTGGCTGTTTGTGGGCCACCATCACCGATCATAGGTTCGATCCGGACCGTCCATTAGCTCCACGTGGCCCCTATTACCACTATCAAGGTGGCACAATTCCAAGAAATGGCAGAGAATGGTTTCTGATCGTCCAAACACATGATAAATGGTGCAAAGGTTTGATTCGGTGGGCCGCAGCGTAGGCGATCCAAAACCGACCGTGTCTGAACGGTTTTTCGATGTGGACTCAGTGGACGGATTGGATTTCACTAATATAGGGAGGAGTGGGCCCCACCATCGTTATTGTGTAAAGATTACGCAGCCCCTGTCGCAACCGGACGCTGTCCGTGATTTGCAGGCTGTTGTGGGCCCCACCTGTCGACCAAAATGCTGATCCAAACCGTCCATCTATTTTCTCGTCCAAAAAACGTTTCAGGGAACGTTATATTTTTAGAAAGAAAGTGAGGGAAAGGAAGGGAAAACGGCACCGTTTTTTGGGTGCGTGAAAGAGTTGCGCTCTCTGTCAGGAACCGACTCGAAGACGGATGCACTTCGACCCACTGCTGGCTCCATTGGTTTTAAAAAGGGAGAGAGAGAAAGAAGGAAGATGATCCGGATCTGGGTGAGAGGCAGCCGTGGAGGCTTGGGCTTCGACGTGGAGCACCAGGGAGAGAGAAGAGGAGATAGAGTTTTTTTTTTTTGTCTTTTTTTTTTTTTTTTTATTTTTGTTTCGTTTAAGAGATCCGGTCCATTCATGTTAATTGAACCTCTTGGCTAGGGCCAAGAGGTGAAGCTTGTGGCGTGATGGGACTGATTCTACGGCATTGATTTATGGTTATGAACTAATGTTTGATTCTAGTTTGATTAATTGAAATATTTATAGTTTTTAATAATTTGTTGTGACTTAAATTACAATAGATCTGCGATGGCTTTGAGTATTTCCTTCTCCCTCATATTTTGATTGTGAAATCAGGAAACCCTGTTGTTCACCATTGCCCTTGGACATGGTTGGATGATGGAATCCTTCCTAACACTCATACATCTTTTGATTGGTTATGGATTGGTCTAAGTTCTGTTGTTTACCTTGTCTCTTAGGCATGGATTTGTGATGGAATCATACCTAATTCTTATATCTTTCATCTCTTTGAAAACTAAATCAAAAGGAAGTTTAGATTGAGTTCGTAAATCAAGCGCAGATCTCCCTGATCTCTACAAGTGGATCCTCTGAATCCCTAGTTTCCCTTCTCTAAATTCTTTAAGTTTTAGATACATATTTTACCATTATTCTTCATATTCACCTGATTATATTTCATCTTATTTTAGTCCTAGTTCTACTTAATTTCAGACAACGTACAGGTTTCAGTCCCTATGGATTCGACCTCGGTCTTACCGAGTTTTATTACTACATCACAATCCTGCACTTGGGGAGTGAACAAGTTTTTGTCGCCGTTGCCGGGGACTGACGGCTATGTTTTCTGATATTAACTAGTTTTAGGACAAGTTTAGGATTAGGATTTTCTAATTTTAGGTTAGAATTTTTTCTGTTTGATTTTTAGAAATTAACCCATTTTCTATTTTGTAGGATCCTAACATACACTTCTAATTCGGTAATTTCTTTCTAATTTTCTACTTTTTCTATTTTTAGAATTAGGATTTTAGTTTTAGAAATTCTCTTATTATAGGTTTCCTTTTTAGAAGCTAACTTTCTCTTTTTAGAAATTTTCTATTTCTAGGCTTTCATTTATTTTAGAAATTCTTTTTCCTTTTTAGAAACTAACACTATTTTCTATTTTAGGATTAAGTTTTTTTTTTTAGAACTTTCTAACTTTAGGTTTTCTATTTTTAGAAACTAATTTCTTTTGTTTTATTTTGCAGGATTCTAACATAGGAACTTCCAACTTGGTAACTTCTTTTTAATTCTTTCTCTTTCTATTTCTAGTTCTCTTATTGCTGTAGGATTTTTTTCTTTTATTCTAGGATTAGACTCAGAGTTAGGGTTTACCATGGAAGCTTGGGTACGTGTCTATGCTGAGATGGATAAGCAGTTTTGGGGAATGCCTGAGGGTTTTGGAATTCAACGTATACCTCAAGATTTTTCTCCATCGAGAACCGACATTGAGAACCGACTAGAACATTATGTTCCATTGGTTAATAGGTCCATATATGATTATAATTATGGGAATGAAGATTATTATCAACCATCATATTTTCCCATGCATGATCAATATGACTATAACCAGTGGAAACATCAAAACTGGAAAGATGAACCAACAACATGTTATAATGATTATTCTCTTGGACACCCTACCATTGAGATCCAACCAGAAAGGATCCAAGAGGATTCATTTCAGCGTAACATGGCCTGTCTTGCGGAAACTATAAAAACTTTGGAAGCACTTACTTCAAGTGATAATTCTCTTAGGTCCTCTACCTTTAAAAGTCAACCAGAAACAACCCAAGAGAATTCTCAAAATTCCTTCCAAACTCTAGAGCTCAGCCAACAAAACACGCTCCAACGATTTCAAGAACTTGTAAAAGATGTACAACAGTGGAGTTCACGTGATGCGACTATGGAAAATAGTGTAATTGAGAATGAAGAGTTGGATTGTATTAATGAGCATATGGTTCAATTTCCCGATGAATCGATCTCGATGACTGTTCAAACGAATGGTGAAGAGTCATGGGTGTCTTTCAAATATAATGATGATGACACACTTCACTCACAGGACTCATTAGATTTCAGTGATGAGGAAGAGGTTGGTTTATGTGAACCTCAATCCAATCTAGGAATAAAATGTGAGGAAAGTGATCCCATCCCAAATTTGCACTGCACTGAACTAGAATATGATGAGTATTGGGATGACGATCATGAATATGTAGCCCCAGTTCCCCTGAAATTAATCTTAAGTTTGGTCCAGGTCAATGATCAAGAAGTACACGAAGGGAGCGGTCATAACGAGCTACTCCACTCACCTGATATATCTGATTTAAAAGTGGATGAGCTCCTTACAACTGACCCTTATACCTCTTGTGAGACATGTTTGGACGATTTTCCCGAATTAAATGATGATATGATTCAGGAGATGGACGGGTTACTTGATACGACTCTGGAATTTGAAACCACCCAGTTGAGGCCACCATCTGAACTGTTGAATTTTGACGAGTCCAGGCCTCTTCTTAGTAGTATCAATGAACAGAGTCCGCACATCAATACTTCGTCTACTGACCCTCTATCTGTCGTGTACGTGTGCTGAAGCAAGAGAGCGTACCTACGGTTACTTTTAAAGACGATGGATTCCTTGGGCAGATCATCACACACTTCAATGTGGAAAATGAGTCACTCTCAGCTAAATGTCCCAACTCTTTGGATGATTGCTTGGCACACTTTGCAGATTCAAATGATCCCATAATAAGAGACATAGTGAATGCCTTGCAAGACGACATCTCGGTAGTCATTACTGACCGAGAGAACCCTTACTCTGAAGCCCCTCCCTCCCCACATCCTTACTATTTACCATTAAGGGAGGGGAGCTAAAAATTGAACCGAAGCTTAGAACTTCGGAATGCATTGAGACTACATTACTTTCTGAGAATTTTTCTGAATTTCATCTATGTGTAGTCTCTGATTCACCATGGGATACTAATGTTGAAACTTCTTCTGTTACAGGTGAATTGTATATACTATGGATACCTCAAGCAACGAAAAATTTCTTATGAGGTATATAAGTTTATCTGGAAAGTCATGCTCCAGGGCGTCCAAGCCTATTGCAAAAAGGGCTTTTGGATGATCCTGTTGAGGAACTTACTGAGAAACTTATCAAGATATTAGCCAGAAGAAGAACCTTGCGGCATGATCGAGTAGCTTTTCCCTGCTTTCATAGGACTAGAGTAGTTTGCTTTATGTTATTTTAGGATAGACATTAAACTTAGCGCTCCTGGGAGGCAACCCAGCTTTTGATTCCATGATTAGTCAATTCAATGTTTGTGGGTGACATCGCTGCAAACCCTCACGAGACTATAACTCGTCCTCTAGGGGAAACCTAGGGGTTTAAAGGCTTGTTGCATATGCTAAATGCAATCGAGAGCACCTGCGAAAGTGGTATAGGTAGGAGTTTATTTTTGTTATTTGTGTTACTTTCGATTGGTTTCACTCTTGTGCTGAACCGCTCTCATGTTGAGATCTCTATGGAAAAGTCTCTCTCGACTTGTTACCCAGGTACTATCTTCTCATCACTTCTCATTTACTTTCGTTGTCCCATGTGCATTGCATGCTTACATCTTTTACGTTGAGGATAATGTAGATTTTAGGTTGGGGGTGGGAGATTAAGTTTCCTAATCAGTGTTTTCTTGGTCTTGAGCAAAAATTGTGAAAATTTTTAATTTAAAATTTTAAAATTTTCTGAAATTTCTTGTGAATTCGAAGTGATTTTGACAGCCATCTTTGATTTAGAATTACAAGATAAGTGATGTTGGTAATTTGTAACTCTTAGATTCCGTTGTCTGTTAGATTTCACAGTTAAGTTTGAATTGTTAATCCATGATTAGAAGTTTTAAACATTGATTGAGTCATGATTTCACATGTCACATCTCGCTTTCACATTAAGGGTTCAGTTTGATATTGAAGGGTTGACTTGGTAATCAGTAAGCATGAAAAGAACCAGCCTAAAATATATTGTCATCAGGGTATATATATTAAAAAAAAAAGAAAATTGAAAAGGTTGGGCAATTAATCTTCACCATGGGTTTGCTTCCTATAGGTGTGGATTCGATTCTCCATGATTAACAGTTGGAAAGAGTTGGGCGACTAGTTTCACCATAGGTCTGCTCCCTATAAGTGAAAATTTGATTCCCCTCTTGACATTCTTTTAATGAAAAAAAATGGAAGAATGACTCGTGAGGCAAGTCTTGGGTTAGGTTTTGGTTGTTATGGATGACCTCATTGGTTACCAATGATATCATGAAAGAAAGACGGAAACTGAATGTGATAAGCTGAGATTACACTCTACACTCATAGATCTTAATGTTCAGAATTTGTCTGATTGATGGATTAATACCTTGAACTTGATTATGGAATTTACCGTGCACTTGAATCTAAAAGAAAGTAATGCCCAACATTCATGAATTTTAGAATTCTAGTATCTAGATTGTGTCTCAAAGATCACCTGAGTTCATAGAAATTGTTCTGTAATTCTCAACTTAATTTTCGCATACTTTGCTCGGGACTAGCAAAATGCTGGTTGGGGATTGTGTTGAGGGTCAAATATTACATATCAGACCCCAATTACTGCCTGGATTTACGAACATGATACCATTTAATGCCCTATATTAATCGTGTTTGTGATGCAAGGTACATTTGCAAGCGTGGACTGAAAAAGATGCTAAAAGCTGAGATTTAATGATCAGATTTCACAAAAGTATGGGATGGACCCCAGGGGACCAAGATCGAAAAATTTACATGCCAGAGACCCAAGAAAATCGAGAAACTGAAGCTCAAGTGGACCGAAATTGGTACATAATGCAAGATCGCAGGGTTCCCACCATCCGTTCAGCCCGAAACTTCATACACGGCCTGAGGACCATAAATTAACCGTACACGTCAATTTTCAGCCATTGGATACTTCGGGAAGTGGGCCAACGGACAGATCAGCCCATTAATCTTCTATTTGGGGCCCACCTGATATCTGGACATGCTTCAAACCTGGTCCCCATGGTTAAAATGAGGTGGAAAAATGGATGGATGGATTGGATTTTGCAGAAACATCACAGTAGACCCCATCTAAGGTGCATGTGTATAGTGTACGTGTGCACTAGCTGCACGGCTGAAACCAGAGACAGTCAAACCATCTCTGACCGAAATTACAAAAACAAAAATTTCTCTTTATTAACAGCGTGCGTAACAGGGGCCGTCGGTGGCTGTTTGTGGGCCACCATCATCGATCATAGGTTCGATCCGGACCGTCCATTAGCTCCATGTGGCCCCTATTACCATTGTCAAGGTGGCACAATTTCAAGAAATGACAGAGAATGGTTTCTGATCGTCCAAACACATGATAAATGGTCAAAGGTTTGATTCGGTGGGCCGCAGCGTAGGCAATCCAAAACCGACCGTGTCTGAACGGTTTTTCGATGTGGACTCAGTGGACGGATTGGATTTCACTAATATAGGGAGGAGTGGGCCCCACCATCATTACTGCGTAAAGATTACGCAGCCCCTGTCGCAACCGGACGCTGTCCGTGATTTACGGGCTGTTGTGGGCCCCACCTATCGACCAAAATGCTGATCCAAACCGTCCATCTATTTTCTCATCCAAAAAACGTTTCAGGGAACGTTATATTTTTAGAAAGAAAGTGAGGGAAAGGAAGGGAAAACGGCACCATTTTCTGGGTGTGTGAAAGAGTTGCGCTCTCCGTCAGGAACCGACTCGAAGACGGATGCACTTCGACCCACTGCTGGCTCCATTGGTTTTAAAAAGGGAGAGAGAGAAAGAAGGAGGATGATCCGGATCTGGGTGAGAGGCAGCCGTGGAGGCTTGGGCTTCGACGTGGAGCACCAGGGAGAGAGAAGAGGAGTTAAGAGTTTTTTTTTTTTGTCTTTTTTTTTTTTAAAAAAATTTTGTTTCTGTTTAAGAGATCCAGTCCATTCATGTTGGGCTGAACCTCTTGGCTAGGGCCAAGAGGTGAAGCTTGTGGCGTGATGGGACTAATTCTACGGCGTTGATTTATGGTTATGAACTGATGTTTGATTCTAGTTTGATTAATTGAAATATTTATAGTTTTTAATGATTTGTTGTGACTTAAATTACAATAGATCTGCGATGGCTTTGAGTATTTCCTTCTCCCTCATATTTTGATTGTGAAATCAGGAAACCCTGTTGTTCACCATTGCCCTTGGACATGGTTGGATGATGGAATCCTTCCTAACACTCATACATCTTTTGATTGGTTATGGATTGGTCTAAGTTCTGTTGTTTACCTTGTTTCTTAGGCATGGATTTGTGATGGAATCATACCTAATTCTTATATTTTTCATCTCTTTGAAAACTAGATCAAAAGGAAGTTCAGATTGAGTTTGTGAATCAAGCGTATATCTCCCTGATCTCTACAAGTGGATCCTCTGAATCCCTAGTTTCCCTTCTCTAAATTCTTTAAGTTTTAGATACATATTTTACCATTATTCTTCATATTCACCTGATTAG
This sequence comes from Magnolia changhungtana, assembly GCA_030180095.1. Classification (NCBI taxonomy): domain Eukaryota; kingdom Viridiplantae; phylum Streptophyta; class Magnoliopsida; order Magnoliales; family Magnoliaceae; genus Magnolia; species Magnolia changhungtana. The sequence goes on from JASAUF010000664.1 coordinate 621,143, forward strand.
ATTTCATCTTATTTTAGTCCTAGTTCTACTTAATTTCAGACAACGTATAGGTTTCAGTCCCTATGGATTCGACCTCGGTCTTACCGAGTTTTATTACTACATCACAACCCTGCACTTGGGGAGTGAACAAGCAACCCAAGACACTTCATACGCCCAAGCTTCCCTCTCCCTCCCAAGTGTGGTCTACCTTCTCATCTTCCATCTACACCTTCTCATCTCCCATCTCAACCATCCAAACTCCATCATCCACCGTCCAAGGTGAAGGCAAGGAGCATTGGAGGCCAAGGGAGCAAGGAGGAGACTTAGAGTTGGGTGATCCACCGTTAAATTCCTTTTTTTGGGACCACTTGTTGGTGGGACCCATTTTTTATGTATGAATTGTATCATGTGGGGTCCATAGTGGCGGGGCTCCACCATCACCGTCTCTTGTCACTTATCTCTCTCTCTCTTTCTTTTTCCCTAGAATGTTGTGGGCCCCACCAAATTATGTTAGATCTACTCCATCCATCAGACAAAGTGGCCCACCACATACCAGGAAATCCCATCCACTAGGCCTAAATATATGTAATATATTTATATTATATGTATATATATAATATATATACATCCATAGTGGGCCACGTCCATGTGGGACCCACCATGATGCTGTGTTATTCCACGCCGTCCAGCGTCCAGAGACGCTGGACGTGGCTCAACAGAAAAGTGTGAACGGGCGTGGCTAATATGGAGTGTGTGTACTGTCATGGGAGTGTACTGACGAGCTAAGAGAAGGGGAAATGGTGGGCCACCCATGCAGGCCCCAACTCGATGTATGTGCTCAATCCAAGCCGTCCATCCTTTTCCTCAGATAATTTTAGGCGTCGAGCTGAAAAATGAAACTGATCCGAGTAGTTGGTGGGCCATTGCATAAAAAACTGTGGTGGTCACCGTTGAAAAATCACCTGCTGTTTCTATTCACCAAAATACATTAAATATTGGGCTTGTTTGGCTTCTATTGAGCCATGGGACCCAACGATTGGGTCAGATTCACCTAAGGCGGGCCCCACTTACCAAAAACCACGGGATTTCCCATTTTTCAAAAAAAAAAAAGAAGCAAACAGCTGCCACTGTCAGAGGCGGGCAAACGGATGGCTGGGCCTCACGGCCCCAGCTGTGGGCCCCCACCGTGATGCGTTTCGAACATCAACACCGTGCATTGGGTGGGCCTTCCCCCTGGCTACGGTCCACCTAAAAATCAGTCGTATACGGAACTCAGGTGGGTCACACCGTCTAAAATCATGTGAAGACATGCCTAAAACGTATAAAATCACTTGGTGGGGCCTACCTGAAATTTGGATGCGGCTAAGACTTGGTCTGAACCCTCAGCCAAGTGGGACGCACATAATGGGTGGGCTGGATTTTTGAACCACACCACCGTGGGCCCTGGTCCACATGACCTGTTGAATAGGTTGGATGTCATATAAGCATCCCGGTGGGCCCCTGGTTTGGGTGATCCCACCAGCAGGTTGGATGATAAATAAATATTACGGTGGGCCCCCCTAGCCCACATGACCCCATCAACAGGTTATATGGCAAATAAATATTATGGTGGGCCCTTGGTCCATGTGACCTTATGAACAGATTGGAGGTAAATAAACATTTTAGTGGGCCCTAGGTCCATGTGACCTTATCACCAGGTTGGATGGAAATAAACATTTCAGTGGGCCTTAGGCCCTTGTGACCTCATCAACAGATTGGGTGGAAAATAAATATTGCGGTGGGCCCCCACCCTATCTGTATGACCTTATGAACTGTTTGGATGACAATAAACATTACAGTGGGCCCCTAGACAAATTGGATGTAAATAAACATTCCAGTGGGCCCCAGGTCCTCGTGACCCTATTAACAGGTTGGCTGGAAAATAAATACCACCGTGGGCCCCCTTGGTCCACGTGACCTTATGGCCAGATTGGATGACAATAAACATTATGGTGGGCCGGTGTTCCACGTGACCTTACCAACAGGTTGGTTGATAAATAAACATTACAGTGGGCCCTAGGCCCATGTGACCCTAAGAACAGTTTAAATGGAAAACAAACATTATGTTGGGCCCTAGGTTGGGTGGAAAGTAAACATTATGGTGGGTCCTACTTAGGACCCACTTATGTATGTATTGTGTCTACACCTTTCATCAGTGTGGACCTCCACCATGGAGTATGTGATTTATCTATGCCTTCCATCCCTATGGGACTTACCATGATGCATGAGTTTCATCCAAACCGTTCAACCATTTGGAGATCATTGAGACCTACTTTGACTTATACATGAGGCCCATTTGATGTATTGAAGGCCCATGGGTCGAGGCCCAATGGGATGTACATGAGGCCCATTATAACGTGATTTTACCATGGTTTATGTGTTGACTATTATAGTAGGCTATGCCTTGGAAGCAATGATGGTTTGACGTCCACATTGTAGGATGATGTCGGTTAAATGTCAGTATTATCACTCGCCCTAAGGCCCATTGATAAGCCCATACTTATAGTGGGTAGGCCGTTTAGGCTCATCTTCGTTTTGAGCAGAGCCCATTATCATATCATAAGTTTAGTGTCGCCCCATGATTCATGATCATACGCATCATATGTATGCTTGAGATGAGGAGTGACTGATCATAGCATATGCCTTCGGACAAACTGTTTACGGGCTCCCTGATAGGCGAAGTTGCCTACATGAGCGCGTGCCTCACGCAGGATGGTTGCATGACTGATAGTGTGTGTAATGCCCCGAACTTTTCAATACCGAGTATTGAAAGTTCTCGAGCGTTACCGTGAAAAGTAACATAATATTTGTATGTATGTGACACAAATCTAGTTATCCTAGCCTTACATCCTTCCCCTGACACAAACATAACCGTTAGGAATGATCTCCATTCATAGATCAAGCCATCTGACAGTCGACTTTTAAATAAGACTCTCCATAATGTGATTTAACATACGTGTCTTTCCTTAAATGAATTGATGAATAACTCCTTATCCATAATGATTTTGACATAAGTTCTTTTATAAAAATTACTTAGAAATGTGTCTACAACCATGTAGAACCATTAGATTTCACAAAATTCATAGATCAACAAAAATTACGAATATGCCACTAACTTAGACCCTGAATTCTAAATCACATGGTTCCCACTATCCGTTTAAGGTAAAATTTTATACCATGCTTAATTATCATAAATTAACCGTATATGTCGAATTTCAGCCCTTAGATCACAATAAATCAGCGACTTGACCTCTACATCCGTTCGTACACTTATTACATCAAGATTCTAACCTGTCCATCTTGTTCACACCATATGAATATGTTTAACCCACCATTAGAATTACAATCTAAGGAACATACACAGGTAAACCAGTCACTCAAATCTAACGGTATATACGTCCTACCCTTAGGCACTTAAGAAACCCATTTTACGACCATCCATTGACAAAACTGATCACATATATATCTATGTACACCATTAGAGTACCAACCATCAAGTCGTCATATTTTTAGCAGGTCATCTAGCCGCCCATCGTATCGGGATCTGTCAAACGGGCCATCCAAACATTGGGATAAACCACTCAGTTTGAAGATCTTAGAACACAGGTCCAAACTACCAAATAATACTGCAATTAGACGTATAAAAACATCATATTAAAACCTATAGTATAACCCATTGAAGTCGTATCTCGATCGTACATAAGCCATCCAGGCTCGAATTTAGACATTAGAAAGAGTGCGAAAAATAACAAACGTGAGCGAAATTGCACCCCAATTGCACGGTGCCGCTAAGAGATACTGGTTGCGGAAGTTTTAATAAAGGATAAGGGTATAATTGTAAATAAAAACTCAAAACTCATATACACACACCAACCGGATGTTTTTCACGTGAGTTTCCATTCACACGATTGTTACGACTCGTGGCCCACTTAGAATTCAGAATTGTCACATATTTGAGACCATAGCTGAGCATGACCTTCCAAGGAGGATGAACGGATCAGATTTCTCACCAAGCATCGTAATGGACCCCACTCGATTCCGCTGCCAATCTAGACGTCACAGTTACGTAAGTTTCACGTACTCAAAACGTTAGGAAAACATTAAATCATCAAACATGGTGTGGGCCCCACAAAGATCGGATCCACCCCAGATTTTGACCCACACCCTGGAACAATCGCAAGAACCAGATGAACGGAGTGGACCTTCACAAAGAACATCATAGTGGACCCCACGGACTCCAGCAAGGATCGGGATCCAATCCCACCTGCACTGTTTCCGCGTTCCTTCCGCAAACTGCAACAAAACCGGAAATTTGCATGAAAAACGCCACGCAGGTTTCCATTCAAAGAAGATCTGAACCGTCCAGTCCCTACTGGTAGAAGATCCGACCACCATTAGAAGTGTCAGAAGGTCAGGAAGAGTCCAGCATTGCTGGGATTTCAGAAACGCTACACAAACACAAACGACAGAACTTTCGAAACAAACCGGATGATAGACGACCCACCTGTGGATTTTAGTTTCAATCCAGACCATTCGCTCAGTAGATAAGGGATCTTCGACGGCTTCCACGGAGTTGGATTGATCAGGATCTTCGATGGCTTCCACATGTTAACGCAAGACGACCGCACGATCTCTTCACGGTTTTGCAACGCAGAAACAGAGCTTGCGCAAAATCGGTTTTGCGAAACTAATTCACTGGAATTCTCTGGAAAATACGCTACACCCTATATAAGGGGGTGTGACATCTAGCGGAGGAAGGAGAAAGAAAGGAGAAAACGTGAGAAAGAGAAAGAGAGGGAGAGAAGACGTGCAGCTGAGCAACGGTTTCAGTCAGGCAGGCCTGCTGCCATCCAGCAGGGGAGGAGGAACAGAAGGAAAAGAGAAGAAGAAAGAAAAGAGAGAGAAAGAGAAAGAAAAGAAAAGAACGAAAGGAAAAGAGAAAGAGAAGAAAAGAGGAAAGTAGAAAGAGACAGAGTCCAACTGAGTTGACTCAAGGCGACTCAGTGAGTCAACTCGCTGATTTAGGCTGACTCAACAGGTAAATTTTAGTTTTACTAATCATGGTTACAGGTAAATCTCTCATCTGCTAATAACCCTATACTAGGTTAAGGTCCAGCATCCATTTAAGCCTAAACCTAAATCCTAGGCAAAAATCCTAACCTTTTGAATCGTTTTAGAATTCAATCCTTCGGTGTAAACACAAGAACAAAAGAGGGCGATCCGACATCAAAGGTGAGGGTTTTATCCTTTAAGCTTGCACTAATTTAAGTTTTATATTTATCATGCCTTTTCATGCCTTTAGTGATGCGAACTATCTTGCCTTTTCATACCTTTAATGATGTGGATTATCTTGTCTTTCTATACTTTTGATGATGTGATTCATTCTGCCTTCCATGTTTATATTTTCTTTGGAACTATCCTGTCAATTAATTTTGTTATTATTATTACTAGCTCTTTAGGTTTACGACATCATGTCAATTATAAGGAATTTCTTTGAATTTATGTGAGGCCATGGATGCAAGCCTTGTCCCTGCCTCATCAATTTATTGAGTTGACCCTGCCACTCATCTCTTTACTTGAGTTGGCCACTGCCCCTCTTCATATTATAGAGTTGACCATTGTCACTCTTTTTCTTATTATGTTGGTCATTGCCACTTTTGTTGAGTTGACCATTGTCACTCTTCTCTTTTTATATTGGCCTCGTGCCATCTGTCTCTACGGCTTGGGCATGTGTCTTGTCATTCCAGAACCTCTATAATTCAATTGATATTCTTTATTCGGATTTAGTTATATTGGTTATTATTCAGTTTATATTCTCTGTAAGTGCAAGTGATGTGTAAGATGTATCACAACTAGTGATTCAAATATTCTATCATGGACGTAATGCACTCTGGGTAGAGACCCTCTTGGGGCACGTAAGTCCATGAGCCTTCGGGTAGTGGTGCACAAATTGATGTGTGTAAGTTGCAACAGCGTCGCATCACCCCGGGATTGGATGTCGCAAATAGTTGCTCCGTGAACAAGTCGTGTCACGTAAATCACCCAGCTTATGTTGTTGTGCGCTTTGAGGTCCCCTCATAAATCCACGGTAGTGTTGGCCATGCCGGTGAATATCCGTAGTTTTGGGATGCAGGTCGAGCCAGTTATCCATAAATCGTAATCCGCATTGTAATGATCACTACGTATGATGAGCCCTACATACTTTGCTAGGCACGCATCTCATGTAGGTTGTTTGTGCATACTGATACCCTCGTGTTAGTAGAGCACGGGGCGTATCAGACCCTTACTTTACCTGTTATGAATCTCTTAAATTATTGTTAATCTTGAAGGGTAACCTTCACTATGATAAGAAGAGTTTGGCATTGACCCTCTCCCAACCGTATAGTCGATGCGAATCCGAAGGTGCGGACGTCTTAGGTGGCCTGATATGAAGACTTAGAGAGCTACTTTCCTATAAAAGATTATACTGAATGAATATGAAGTTAAATTATTTACTTAGTTTTATACTTCCGCTGTGAACTCTGATGTTGTAATAAGCTTCCATTGGGAAGGCCTTTGATTATTCTTTACTCTGGTGAAATATAATCAAAACAGTTGGTTGTATTCTTGTGAATGTTACCTTAATGAATCGAACCACCCCATTGTAGCCCATTGAAAATCCACTTGAAATCGGTCCACGGCCCGTGAGCCGGCATGGTGAAATGGGACACTATGTCGAGCCGCTGTCGGCCTACGGCCCGGGGTACCGCGCCTCCCCGTAGTGACCGCGAGCCATCCCTTCCTTTCGGCCTCCTCATGTGCTTGGTGCTCTGGGATGAGGAACCCGACGGGATCACGGACCGCGAGGTCTCGGCCTCACGCATTGATGGGGTCTTGGCCTCTAGTAAGCCAGTTTAGGGCATTGATACGTGAGAGTGAAGGTCTGAATCCAACTGGATGAATGAACTTAATTAATAACTCACTAACACGATCGCATTGCACGCATTAGTTAGGGTGGCGACTCGGAAGAGTCGAGGTCGCTCGAGGAAGTGTTGTCATATGCGATCGTTAGAATGTATTTGGATGTAAACCAAATGAAAAAAAATAGGGTGTGATTTCAGAGCATCCAGTTTGTTCATTATTAACACCTGGTTTTCTTGGGCACGAGTACAAACTCTGGCCGTGAAAATTCAGGCTGTTACAGTGTGATACATGCACTTGCATTTGTGTGATTGTGATATGCCCTAGCGACATCAGGGTCATAGCCTCCACAGACACACCGTAGGTGGCTGGTTGGATACCGAAAACCTTGTTTAAAGTAATTGGGGTGCCATAAATGTCCCTGGGTGAAAGTCCCTGAACCCGATGGTACCAGAGGATGACTCCAACGTCGAGACTGAGTGGATATATGAGTGCATGAGGGCCGAATACCAGGAGGTTGTATCTCCCACTGTGTTGTGGTCAGTTGAAAAGGGGTGTGGCCTTACTCGCCCGAGGGTAGGGGCAATACTAGACTGAGTTTGACCAGCTCGTGAATAGATCCTCTATCAACGTGCCGGATAGGTATTGACTTAGAGAGCCCTATAAGATATCTGAATATGAGTTAAATTATTTACATACTTCTAGATGTTGTGAATTAAGGCCTTTGATTAGACTATGTCAGATAGATAGTGAGGTTTCTTACACTCACTTGGACTGTGCGGCTTGGAGAGCGGCAGTGCTATTTGGAGTGTACTAAACCCCGGTGATTATCTAGATTGAGAACCGTATTGATCTGATGCTCTAGTGAGGAGTTGCACTGATATGTGGATATGGATTGACATGCTTCACTTGCACTATGCATCGCATGGCCTTGATATGGCCGATTTCATTTATATTATGCATCACAGCCTTGGTACAGCTGATTGCATTCATATACCCATCAGTATATTTTTGCATTATCCTAACTTTACATTTCAAGCACGATCGTATTGCGCACACACTTACACCACCCTCTAAGCTTTCTATAAGCTTATGTACGATTGATGTGTGCAGGTGACACCAGGACACAGTCGTAGTCTCTCCACAGTTGGAGCGTGCAGTCGAGCTTCTGGAGTTTTTGTCATTTTCAGTATATTGTATTTCCCTTTCATACGCCTTGTACTCAAAAGTTTTTTATCATAGTGGATTTTGTGATGGTGTTCTTGTGGTTATTGTTCATGGGTTATGCTTTTAGTTATGCTCATTACAAATCACATTGATATTAGAAATCCTCCTTGTAGCATCCTATGATCGGAACCTGGTGTATGGGTGCCGGGAGCCGAGAATGGGGTACTACGGAGCGCCGGATTCGGCGATAGGGAATTTTGTGAGCCCGGTTTCCGAGTTCGGGGTGTGACATGGTATCAGAGCATATGTTGGGTTCGTAGATTGAATTTGCAGACATGACATTGATGAGATCGAATGTGAAGTTCGAGGCGGAGAAGTTTATAGGTAAAAATAATTTTAAATTATGACGGTTGAAGATGAAAACTCTCTTAATTCAACAAAGGTTGCCGCATGTACTCCTTAGGAAAGCGAAATGTCCTGAATCGATGAAGGAAGATGATTGTGATAAACTTGATCAGAGGACGATTAACACAATGCAATTGTGCTTGGTCGACGAAGTCCCATACAATGTCATTGATGAGATGACCACTGCGGGATTGTGGGTGAAGATGGAGAGCATCTATATGACGAAATCTCTCTCCAATCGTCTGTATTTGAAGAGACAGTTTTATAATATAAAGATGACAGAAGGGTTGAATATCTTTGAGCATATCAACATCTTCAACAAACTGGCTTGTAAACTGACAAGTGTAGAGGTGAAGATCGATGAAGAAGACAAAGCTCTAATTTTGTTGACGCCTCTCCCGATGTCTTATGAGTATCTGGTGGATATTCTATGTTATGGTAGGGATACCTTAGATATTGACATCGTTATCTCATCCATTCAATCGAAGCAATTGGAAAGGAATAACGGAGGGGAATGTACTTTTACGGGTGCACTGGTTGCTCGGGGAAGATAGTCTGAGTGAGAGAATGGGAAGTTGTGATCGATGTCCAAGTTGAAGGGCAAAAGAAAGTTGAAGTATTGAAATTATAGCAAAATGAGACATGAATAAGGATTATACAAATCCTAAAGCCCATAAAGAGAAGAGATCCAGTGATTCACCAAAGGGAGCTAATTCAGTAGAATCCAATGAAGGGACAAGTGTTTGTGATCTGTTGTCAGTGTCCAAAGTTGGTTACTTTGTACAATGAGTGAATTTTGGATAAAGGCATCGTACAACATATGTCCTCATCGGAGTTGGTTCACCGCATATAGTGAGTATGATGGTGGCCTGATTCTTATGAGAAACGAGCATGCCTGCAAGATGATAAAAATTGGTTTAGTTTGCATCAAAATGTTTGATGGGGTGGAGTGTACTCTAATCAATGTGAGACACATTTTGAATTTAAAGAAGAATCTGATATCTCTAGGAGCTCTAGATGCACTCGGGTGTAAATTCGTCAGTTATAACAGTATCATGAAGGTTTCTGAAGGGACACTCACTGTTGTTAAAGCACAACAGAGCGAAAACCTTTACAAGTTGATCATGAATTCTATATCAGGTGGAGTTGCATCGTCTATAGCAGATTCTACGTAGTACGTTTGTGGCATGCGTACCTAGGTCACATGAGCGAGAGCGGTATAAAGGTACTTCTCGATTATGGTTTAATTTCTTGTTTTTAAAATTTTAATTTAAATATATATGAGCACTACATATACATAAAACAATCAAAGTTGAGTTTTAAAAATGGAAAACGTGTTAATAAATGACAACTTGATTACATGCATTCAGATGTGTGGAGGCCATCACTCGTTGTTTCTGAAGGAGGTTTGTAATTCTTTGTTGCATTCATTGATGATTTCTTTAGAAAAGTACAAGTTTATTTCATGAAACATAAATACAATGTTTTCGCTACTTTCAAAGAATAGAAAGTAATGGTTGAAAAGTAGACAGGACGAAAGTTGAAAAGTTTAAGGATAAACAACGACAAAGAATTTACTTATAGGGAGTTTAATCAGTATCGCAAAGATAAGAGGACCATGATGCATAACACAATGAAGCATACACTATAGCAGAATGGTGAGGCTAAACGTATGAAATAGACTCTTTTGAAAAGAGCTTGTAAGATCCGTATCCTAGTCCGTACTATTCCGTCGACTTCCGCGATCATTTCCGTCGAATTTCGGCGACCTGCGACTTGTAATCGACGTTTGCGCACAACCGTAAGTCGTATCCTATACATTTGAGTTGGCTTAATCCAAGACTTGTATCATTGCGACCGCACCGTCGCCGCGGTTCCAACGCCATGACTCACGCACCGATCCGATACCCAGATGAGGTGATCTAGACCCACGTTTAGTTTGAGGAAAAATGCTGCGCATTGCAATCCCAAAAGAATCTCTACAACATGTCCCATCAATCCATCAATCACTTCATGTCAAGTACACATCACCTTTCACCCCATCTCCAAGAAACCACCAAAGTTAACTCTTTCTCACCCTCTCTCTTACACCACCTTACATGTCAAGTACCACATCCATCACTCCATCACCCATCACTCACATCTCTCCTTACAACTCTCTCTCTCCCTCTCATTTCTCAACATTCTCAAGCCAAGCAAGAGCACCCCCACGTCCAAGCTTCCAAGTGAGAGAAGAGAGAGTTTGTGTGGCCCACTTTCCCTTCCCGAGATCTCCCATCCTAGCCATTCATCTCCCATCTTCCACCATCAAAGAGAAGCACAAGGAGATAGGCTTTCCAACGGACCAAGGAGATCACTAGGTGGGTGTTTTCCCTAGGCCTAGATTTCACTTTTATGATGAAGGGCCAAGTGAGGCCTACCAATTGATGGTATGGATCTCACTTAGGACCCTAGGTGTGGCCGATGGCCCACCTTGATCCTCATGATCATTCCATGATGGGGCCATTCTCCATGGACCCCATCACGATGTTTATATTTTCTTACATAAAGAAGTCATATAAACCGTTCATTTTGGGTGGAGAGGGATTTCCACTGTTGATCTTTTATTTGGGGGGCCTATATGCAATGAGACCATTGATGTATGATTGAATGCTTGAAATGGAGGGCCTATAGTGTTGGGGTCCCTCCATCACACGTGTCCCATTCTCTTTTTATTTTATCATTTTGTGTATGATATTATGGCCTTATGGCCCACTTGGATGGACCCCACAATGGAGCATGTATGGGATCCAAACCATCTAAAGGTGGGGCCCACCTTACATATGTATTGTAACCACACCACCTCACCATGTGGTGGCCCACCTACGAAGGGCCCACCTTAAAGGCATTGCACGCCCAAAAAAAAAAAAAGAAAAAAAGGGAGAGAGTTCGGACTCTCTAGACATGTAAAAGCAAAACACAAATATTAGCCTTTTTCAAGGCATTGGAAGTGAGCCACTTGTATAGGACTCACCTTGATGTATGTATTCAATCCAAGCCGTCCATCCTCTTCCCCAACTCATTTTAGGCGTTGAGCCGAAAAATGAGACTGGTCCGAGAAACGGGTGGGCCCTACCTTAGCAAAGAGCAATTTCTACCGTTTAAAAGTACCTTAACTTTTCTAGATGCCAAAACATACACAATATTGGGCTTGATGGCCTTGTTATGAGCCATGGGGACCAATGGCTGAGGCGGATTTCACTAATGGGGGTCCCACACATGAAAAACCCTAAGAGAAGTGGTTTTATATATATATATATATATATATATATAAAATAACAAGCAATGCTGGCAATAGCACTTAGCCGGGCTTTCACGCCATGGACAGTGGGTGGACGCTTGGGGTTCCACCGCTTTGGTGTGTGGGCCCCACCATGATGTATATTTTGTATCCACACCATCCATGAGGTGGACCACCCCCTAAGGTGGGTCCCCTCCAAAAATCAGCTTGATCCAGATCTCAGGTGGCCCACACCACAAGAAACAGCGGTCATTGAACTCTACCATTGAAACCCATTTTGGGTCCACAGAAGCTTTGGATCAAAATGAAATTTGTTTTTCCTCTTCATTCAAGGTCCGTGCGACCTTATTAACAGGTTGGATGGAAAGTAAATGTTTTGGTGGGCCCCATATGGGACCCACATCGATGTATGTGTTTTATGCCCACCGTCCAGGCGGACGGTGGAGCCCATGTTAATGTATGTGTTTTACTACACCGTCCACTGCTGTGGACGGTGGGTCCCACTTGAAATTTTGCATGCGCCTGAAACTTGGGCCGAACCCTCATGCAAGTGGGACACACGTTATGGATGGGCTGGATTGGCAACCACATCTCAGTGGGCCCTACCATGATGCATGTGTTGCATCCAACCCGTCCATCCATTTTAAAAAAAAAACTCATTTTATAGTATGACCTAAAGAATGAGTCAAATCCGTGGTTCAAGTGGGTCCCACCATTGTTATTTGAAGTGAGGATTGGTTGATCCTTTGACATGATTCATAGATATGTATGTATGTATTGGTGGCCATTTTTTAAGGCCCACCTTGGCATTCATTAGGCCCATATGAGGAGGCCCATATTGATGTAATTGTGGCCGTTGTTGAGGCCCACCTTGGTATATGTATGAAGCCCACTTTGATATATAAGGCCCATGTTACGAGTCCCATTGTGATGTATTCAAAGGCCCATGGGGTATGGCCCATTGCAATGTACATAAGGCCCCTTTGATATGGCCCACTTGACTTATAAAAGGCCCATATGATGCGGCCCATTTGATGTATCTAAGGCCCATGGATCGAGGCCCAACGGGTCGTCCTTAGGGTCCATTGCAATGTGTGATTTCTCCATGGTTATGGCAGGCCATGCCTTGGGAGCAATATTGATTTGACGTCCACATTGTAAGAATAATGTTGGTTTAATGTCCGCATTATAAATCTCCCTAGGCCCATTTATAGGCCCGTGCTTGTTGTGCGTAGGCCATCTAAGCCCACCTTCGTGTGAGGATAGTTCATCATCTCATAGCATGCTTAGTTTAACTCCATGACTCATACCCATACGCATCATCTGTATGCTTGATGTGGGGGATGTTTGATCATAGCATAAGCTGGTTAGGCTGATACATTTACGGGACTCCTGATGAGACAGAGTGCCCCACATGATTACGTGGTACGCGCTGGATTGCTGCATGATTTAACGATGTGACTCATACATTTTGCATTGTGTGTCGTGATCACTGCATGCCCTAGCGACATCAGGGTCATGGCCTCTACAGGCACATCATGGATGGTCATATCGGTACCGAAAATACTTTGTTCTAGCACTGTGAGCACTTAGGATGTCCTTGAGTGAAAGTTCCAGAACCTTTTTGGTACCAGGGGATGCTCCAATGTCTAGACCGAGTAAATACACGAGCGCCCGAGTGCCGAATACCAGTAGGTCGCGCCTCCCACTGTGTCGTGGTCGGTTAGAAGGGGGTGTGGCCTTATCCGCCTGAGTGAGGGGGCTATAAGCTAGGCTGAGTTTGACTAGCTCACAAATGAGTTCGCTATCGATGAGCCGGGTAGGTATTTGCAGATTACTGGTTAGGCGGATAGTGTGGTCTCTTCCACTTGCTTGACTGTGCAGCTAGGGAGGAGGCAGTCAGTGTGAGGTGTATTAGACCCCGGTGATATCCAGAGAGGAACTGTATTGATATGTGTACATGATGAGGACTGACATGCTTGTATTGCATCTCGCATATGACATTCGGCTACGTAGGCCTTGCATTGCATCGGTATGGCCAATAACATTCATGTTTCGCATCGCATGGCCTTGGTATGGTCGATAGCATTCATGCTTTGCATCACATAGCCTTGGTATGACAGGTTTTATTCATGAACTTACTGCATACTTCCGCATTACTCTGACTTTGTACACTTGGCGTTGCCATTGGCACACACTTACACCACCCTCTAAGCTTTTATAGGCTTATACATGACCGTTACGTGCAGGTAGCGTTAGACAGTAGCAGCGCTGGGGCAGGAGTGCGAATCAGATCATTTTGGAGCCTTTTGATCATCTTATATTTTCCTTTCTGCATTGTACTTAAAAGTTTTTGATATAGTGGATATGTGGTATTGCTGTTATGCATGTGGTTATGCTTCATTACAAAAAAAAAAAAAAATCATACTGAAAATCTTCCTTGTAGGATCCTAGGATCAGAATCTGATATGTAAATGCTGGAATCCGAGAATGGGGCACTACGGAGGCTGTTGGCATTGGATTCAGCGATCGGGAATTTTGTGAGCCCGTTTTTCGAGTTTGGGGCGTGACAGAGCTGCAAGTATGTTAAGTAAAGTTGGGTTGGGTAAGGAACTATGGACTAAGGTCGTAAACACAACTTACTATTTAGTGAATCGATCTTCGTTTACATCGATTGATTGTAAAATTCTTGATGAATTATAGAGTGGTTAGGAAGTCGTCTACTCAGTGTTGCGTATATTTGGTTGTAATACTTACTCTCATGTACTTTCAGTTAAGAAATATAAACTAAACCAATGAGCTAAAAAGTATACTTTTGTCGGCTATGATAATGGGGTGAAAGGATACATATTATAGCACCGGATTTCACACAAGATCTTATTTAGCTGGGATGTCAAGTTCGATGAAGGTTCTTTATTTCAGAAGGATGAGCACAAGGAATAAAAAAACTAATTAGTGATTGATGTTGAAAAAGATAAAGTTGAAACACTTGAAGAAGCCGAGCCGCAAATGAATGTATAGGAAGAGGTGGTGCCACCACCTTTTAGGAGAAATCGAGCAGGAAACCACAGGGTACTGCTGAGATACATAGATGACTCAAAATGTTGCATTTGCCCTTATTATGGATTAGGGAGATCCGTCTACCTTCTAAAAAGCATTAGAAGACACATGTGCAAAGAAGTGAATGATAATGATGTGTGATGAGATGGACTTTCTGCACAATAACAAAATATGGGAGCTGGTAGAGTTACCAATTTGGAGGAAAGCGATTGGGTGCAAGTAGGTTTTTTGGAAAAAATTGAATAGGTACAAGGTTGGACTAGTAACGAAGAGTTATGCTCAGAAAGAAGGTGTCAACTTTGATGAGATATTCGTACCAATAGTCAAGTAAGTATCTATCATATTCGTATTGACATTGGTTGTCCAATAAAATCTAAAATTAAAACAGTTAGATGTGAATATTGCATTTCTACATGGAGAACTAGAAGAATATATTTACATGAAACAACCTGAAGGGTCTAAGGTACGGGGAGCAGAGAATAAAATTTGCATGTTAAAAAGGTCATTGTAGGCCTGAAATAATAGCCTACCCAGTAGTACAAGAAGTTTAATTCTTTCATGTTGAGCTAATGATTATCAGAAGTGAGTTTGATCATTGTGTCTACTTTAGATCACTGTGTGGTGAAAAATTCATTATTCTAGTATTGTATGTTGATGATATGCTTTTCACCAGCTATAACATGTCTGAAATCAATATATTGAAGGCTTAATTATCAAGAACATTAAAGATAAAAGATCTGGGGGCTGCAAAAAAGGATTCTTAGCATCGATTTACACAAAGACGATGAAATGAGCAATCTATGGTTGTCTCAGGAAGAAGGTCTTGGTCAAGTTTGGACTTGAAAATGCAAAACCAATTAGCACTCCACACACTGTTAATTTCCGGCTTTCTTCGGAACAATGTCTCGTGTTAGATGAAGAAAATCAGTATATGTCTCATGTGCCCTACTTGAGCGCGATTAGCAATCTTACCTACACCGTGGTCTGTACTAGACTAGATATTTCATATGTTATGGGTGTTATAAGCAAATACATGTCAAACCCTGGTAAGCAACACTGGGAGGTAATGAAATGGTTACTTTATTACATACGGGTATGATGAACTACGTCTTGACATTCGGAAAACCTGATAAGAGACTTGTAGGCTATGTGGATGCGAATTATGTTGGTAATGTGGACATATAAGGTTGACTTCTGGTTACTCGTTTGTATTAGCGGGTGGAGCGATCAGTTGGATGTCGAAGCTTCAGTATGTGGTTGCTTGATGAGGGTCGAATATTGTATATTAGACCCCGACTATCACCTTATTTTACGTACATGATAATGCCTAACATCGGATTTTAATCGTGTTTTTGTTGCAGGATGTAATAAGGAGCGTTGATTGAAAAAGAGTATTAAAAGCGTAGATTTGACGCTCCGAAGTTACCAGAGCAAGGGACGGATTCCAGAGAACCAAGATCAACGGATTTACACGGCAAGAATCCGAGAAAATCAAGCCGTTCATGTTAAAGAGGCCTGAAACTGGTCCAGAATGCAAGATCACATGGTTCCAGCTATCTGATTGGCTCGAAACTGCATACATGTGATGATAACCAAAAATCAACCGTACATATTAAGTTTCAGCCTTTTGATGTCTTGGAAAGTGCTCCAACTGACAAATCAGCCCGCAAACCGTTGATTTCAGGCCCACCTGATATCTGGACCTTCTTCAAAATTTACCTAGATGGTTTAAATAATAAGAGAAACAGGATGGACGACTTGGATTTCTCGAAAACATTACAGTAGGCTCCGCATGAGAAGCGAGTGTGCATATGTGCACTACACACTAGAGCCGCACCACAGCAGCAGAGGCGGTCAGCGCTTCCAAATTCGCTCCCACCCACGGCAAACGGCAGTTGCCGTTTCAGCAACGCGTCACGGACACCGTTGGTCCGTTTTGCGGCTGGCTGTGAGCCCCACACGTGTCCCTTCTGGACAATCCAAACCGTTCATCTTGTAGAGTGGCTCGAGCACTACAAAACCATGTTGATATTTTATGTCCATGCGTGCATACGTGTGCGGTACAGAGGCCACAAAAGGGCTGCCCTGTAACGTTCAAATCTGATCTTTTTGTGTTTTCTTCTCTAGGACGCGTCAATGGACGTTCAAAACTACCTATTCTTGACTGAAATTTCGTCCTGAATCTAATGGACGGGGTGAATTTTCAGAAAATACTTCTGTGGGGCTCACCGATCACGACAGCGAGGGGTGCGAAAGGTTTCGCACATATTAGGAAATCCCATTTTCCAAGCGATTGTGGGCCACCATCTTTGATCATATGGTAGATCTGAACCGTCCATCATGTAGAGGACCCTAGAAAGTCCTAAGGGACGGTGTTTGTTTGAAATTTGAGCGAGGAAAATGCTATGTTTCGAGGGCCCGAACTGGGCTGCGAAAAGGTTTTTGCTGCGCGTGCGACAGCTTTCCAAATCCGATTTTCACCACTCCAGCCACTCCATCAGCTATAAAAAGAGTTGCAAAACGTGAGGAAGGGCATCGATAGCTGGAGGCAGAGCTTGGGAAGACCAGAGCCAAAGAGAAGAAAGAGAAGAAAGAGGAGAGAGGATTTTTTAGTGTTTTATTTTTCCTTCATTATAATTGATCACATGGATTTCTAAATCCTTTATCTAGTGCTGAGATGAAGCCCCTAATTTGAATAACTCTTGTTTATATTGATTTTATCTTAATCTGATTGATTTGTTTCTTTCTCTAAGTGGGCTTGATTGGTTTGAATTCTATACTTCTCCATCTATGAACTTGACTAAAGTATATATATGGATGTTGTTTGGATGCTTATTCTAGGTGCTTGTGTCTGATCATGAACAGGTTTCCTATAGAGGAAGAAACATGGTACTTTAATGAACTGTACATTTTATGTGCCCGACCAAGGACATGGGATATGTTATTCATGGCATTGCTTAAAGGAATTAGACATTCTGTATGCTCGATTAAGGACACAGATTGTGCTTTCTCTATATAAGTGGTATCAATCTAGATTAAGGTGAATCAACAGACAAAACAAGGGTTAGGATAATTAGGGGTGGATTCGAAAGTCCTAGTACTCTTTCTCTGATTAAATTTTCTTCCCTATTCTCAATTATTATTTTTTAAAATTGTGCTTAGTAATTCGCTCCATTATTTATTGGATTAGTTAAGGAGAATCACAGATTTGAATTGTGACGACCAGTCCTCGTGGGAACGATCTCGTAACAAGTACCATATCTACATCTGATTCGTATACTTGCGAGTTTAAAAATCATTTAAATCATGTTCGTTTAAATAAAAACATCATTGCTCTTTTCACAACCGAAGTGGAATATATGACATCAACTGAAACATTTAAGGAATGTGTTTGGTTCAAATGGATGATGAATGATTTGAGGCTTCAATAGGAAGTTATGCCTATGTATTGTGATAGAGAAAACACGATCAATTTAGCGAAGAACTCGGTGTACCATTCCCAGACTAAAAACATTAATGTGTGTCATTATTTTATCTGACAAATGCTAGAGGAATGTAGTGTTATTCTTAAGAAAATTCACACCAATGAGAATCTGGTAGACATGCTTATAAAAGTGGTTCTTGTAGTGAAATTCAGATTTTGCTCGACTTCTCTATACCCGACAAAGAAGAAATAAAGACAGAATGTGCATAAGAAGTGAAGATGATGGTACTACTACGAAGGAAATTAGAGATGGTGATAGCAGTTCGGAACAATGAAGTTAGAAGATTAAAGCCATAGTGGAAATTGTTGATTGAGGGACTTTAATATGTTGTCAAAATAGAATTTTCGATTCAATCAACAGCCTTGTCGATTTGACCGAGAAAATCTTAAAAATCCAAGTTTACTCTTTGGACACTTTTGGCCTTTTTGATTCGATCGACCGAGGTGTCAATTTGACTGATGGTCTATCAAATATAGTTAATTCAATTGATTGTCCGATCCACGATTTTTGCAATTTTTACATAAGTGTTCGTTTTGTTTCTAATTGTGTATGGGGTGTAAAAATACCATGTTAATTATGTGATTAGGGTTAAGTAAAACGTAAAAGCTTAAGAGTCGTCAAGGGTTTTGAGAGGGATAAAGCTAAGATTTTTTATCTATGAGTTGTTCAATCTCTTGTAATTCTTTTGATATCGTGGATTGTTTGTTGCTTTGTGCCATGATTTTATTATTATTATTTTTTTTTGTAAGAAATTTTTTCTCATAAAATTCATATGTTCTTTTTAGTTGCTTGAATTTTCTTTCTCTATTGCGTTGTTTGATTCTATCTGCGCAGTTGCTTTTGTGCCCAGTAAGTCATGTTAGAATTGATTGCATTCCCAACATATTTATCACAATAATCGCGGTTGGCCTCCCCTACTTTGTTACAGGTAAGTTCTGGAAATGCACGTGACCCTTCCTCTTCATTGCATATGCCAGACTCACTACTATCATACACTTGAATAGTGTTAGGCTAATTTTGCCTTTGTAACTAGTCACGGTGAGGTTCCGGCGATCGTCTTTTGCCTAGGGTCAAGCCTCATTGGAAGAAAGGGACAACCCAAAGATCACCTTGATCCAAAACCCAGGTTTGCAACGCCTGTCGCATGCATTGGGCATTGCGCAAACCCTACTAAGTATTAAATATCTTATTTTCACATCGATTTTGGACCATGCAGTATTTTCCTCTTAACCGTCCATTTGATAGCTATTAATTGGACGGTTAGGATTGCTTGATCAATGTAATTTTAGGGATATACCCCATCCACATCCAGACCTAGAATTTGGATGGCTTGGATAGCTGTAAATCAGTGCCAAGTGAGGAGGGCGAGCCACTATCATTTTTGAGTCGTGCAAAATAAACAAAGGAGTCTCTCCTTATTTTTCCTTCTGTCAGTTGATATGGGCCAGTGGTGTTTTTTTTTTTTCCTTACTGTCCTGGACCAAAGATGAAGGGCTCGGATCCTCTGATTGCAGAAAGTTTTGAGGTATCCTGGCAATTAGCCTATCAGATCACCCCACTGTACTTGAATGTCGTGGGACCCACTTACGCCGGTCATAAAACAAACAAGAAATATATCTGATTTCTGAACTGGCTGATTGGTGAACGTGTAACGGACAGTTCAAATGAAAAATACTTAATGGTCCACCTTAAAAAAAACAAATATGTCAATCAATGTTTAATGTCATTGATTAACAATTCCAACATGATTTTACACCACAAGCATATATAAGCACCATCTGTGTATAAGCCATGAAATGTGCTAATTTGATAATACGTGTAAGATCCAAGCAGTCCATTAGGTGGACCATAACATCGAGACATTGTAAAAATCAAAACTTTATTTATACTTATGATATAAATGAATGTGAAACAAATGGACAGATCAAAAACGCTTCTCCCACCCTTCGTGTGTTTTTCACCACAAGCCTACCCAATTCTGTTGTGTAGAATCTGGGTGGTGTGGCCCACCTAGTGAGCTGGTCCCACATTGCACGTGTATGCAGATTGGCTGGTGTACCTCACACCTGCTGTATAGCTGCTGTATTGATGTCAGTAAGTTTCATGGATCTGACCATAAGGTATGTGTTATATCCAAACCATCCATCTATCTAACGAGCTCGTATTAAGGATTTAAATGAAAAATAAGACATGTAACTATCAAGTGGACCACACTGCAAAAAGTAGTTGGGGATTGAATGCCTACCATTGAAACCTTTCTTGGGTTACAGAAGTTTTGGATCAGTATGAAATTTGTTTTTCTTCTTAATTCAGGTCTTTGTAACCTTATTAACGAATTGGATGGAAAATAAACGTTATGTGGCCCTAAGAATTGTTTAATGGTGAAAGTCCTTATTTCCGCTGCTATTTTTAGTATGGTCCAGATGATCTCTTGATATGATTTAATTTTTTTTGGATAATACTCTAAAATGATCTCTAAAGATAGGTTAACGGTATAGATATAATAAATAAATCACTTTGGGGCCATTTAACTTTGATCTCCTTTAAACCGTTCGTACAGCTCGGAGGTCGAGGAGCGTCAGTGCTCGTCTTCGCACACAGCAGCTATATAGCTGGTGCGTGGTACACCAGCCAATCCGCCTTCGCGACCATAGCATTTGCATTGAAGTACATGCGTGTAACTATACACACGTGAGCATGAGATAAAGATACAATTTACCGTACCTTTTGAACATAAGTAGTCAAATAATACTCAGGCCGTCCATGACAAGGTACGGAGAATATACGAACTCAAATAAAACAAAATCGGTGGAACCAAAGTCTCTGAGGGGCGGTTTGGATGTATTCAAAATCATGTACTGGCATGTGCTGTCTTGCAGATGCAACGAACGTCATGCAGTGTACCAAACATTGTTTGTAAAGCATTTAAGGTATAGAAATGGAACATGTGAAGAGCTTGAAATAATTGGCAATATAGATAATATTACAAGACACGTGCGCATTGATTAATACATGTGTTGTATGTGGGTGTGTGGACACTCCACTGAGGCTAACATTATGATCAGAGCATAATAAGAAGGAAACGGATCAGCTAGCTACTCACCCTGCCACTAGCCAATGGCTAGTGGTCCATGCTCTGTGGGCCCCACCACGATGTTTGTGTTTCATCCATGCTGTTCACTCATTCTTCTATATCATTTTATTGTATGAGCCCAAAAATGAGTTTCATCCAATTCTCAAGTGGACTGCAGAGTGTTGATTGAACGCCGACCATTAAAAACTCTTGGGGACACAAAAGTTTTGGATCAAGATGATATATATATTTTTCCCTTCATTCAAGTATGTATGACCTAATCAAAAAGTTAGATGTCAAATAATCATTACAGTGGGCCCTAAGAGGTTTTTATTAGTGGACATTCAATCACAAATGTTTTCCCAAGGTGTGGTCCACCTGAGATTGAGATCTACCTTATTTTTTAGATCAAACCCTAAAATTATCTTTCAAAATGGATGGACGGCATGGATAAAACACATACTTCATGGTGGAATCCACATAACACTGACTACTAGCCACCCGGCTTTTGGCAACGTCACAAGCCAAACTGCATCCTAATAAGAACCATCTTGGTCAATTTGATTAAACTTAGTCCAACTTATAAACCCAAATAATTTATTGAAACTTAGTTAACCCAGTCATCATAACTCAAAGCCCAAGTTCAAGGCTAAGCCCATTATTACTTAGGACCATAATAAGATAAAATCTGGTAGGCCAAGGGAAAAGTGCCACCTTAAGAGTCTCCTAAAAAAAATGGAGGCCATGCATGTGGTAAGCGGTGCATGCTGTGCCGCCCTCCACGTGCACATTCTTGACATTTTGTAGGGATGTTAAGTGGGCTTATGATATCATCAACTCTTCTTAGCAAGCCCGCTGAAAGTAAAAAGACCTCGTTGTCCTTGCCTTTGGCTAAAATTATAACTTTTACTCCTTGATTTAACTATCATGATTGTGTCACGTGGCAACAACGAATCCCAACCATTTGAGCCACTTTTACAATTGGACTTCTCAAGAATAACCAAAACATCATCTCAAAACCCTATAAATATATAATTTTACAACTGGGTAGGGGCTGACCTTCCACTGTCTTATGCAACATTTATTAACTTAGCTGGGTTAGGTGGATTGTGTAATAAGCGGAGGCCTATGCCTTATAGAAACTGTCTACTTGAGATTGTCCCTTGATCCGTTGGTCCTGACATAATGTTAGAATTCTAACTCTTCTAGAGTGGTATCTTACTGATGACTCAGGCTCCCTTGAAAGGAGGCCTACCATTATTCTGTCTAACGTCTTTCGGGTGGAGTCCGCCCTTGGGGTTAGATTGTTGGGGTTATATTTGATAGTTTCGAAGCAGTCAACGTGTGGCTCACTGATCATGGAATGAATTAGGGATCTTCAAGTGGCAAGCAATACCGTGAACCATAGCTCAAGTGGTAGACTGAGTGAAAGATACCTCGTTTCAACACTAAGATCTTGGTATTGATGCCTAGTGGGGGTAGCTAACAGTGAAGTGGGAATTGATAATGGGGTGTACCAAAAAAAAAAAAAAAAGTGGCAAGCAAGGATTTTATCAATTTTCTGGTCCAGGCTAGAGGTGGGCATTTCATACCCGATCCGCTAGATCCGACCGATACCCGATCGGACCCGATTCAACAGAAGTTAGGTCAAGAATAGATCATGTACAGTAGAAACCAGATCCGAAATATTTTCGGATTAGATAGACATGTTCAATCACAATTGTAATCCGACCCGATAGATCCGACCCAAGCATTTAGACCCGTGTATATATATATATATATATATATATATATATATATATATATATATATATATATATATAACTTTTACTCAAAAATCTTGGGTAAAATAAATACTTCAGAGAGAGAGATTTTTTCCGCCTAAGACTCAACAAGTAGCCACCCGGTTTTTTCACTACTTCTAAAATACTTCCAAATCCATACTTTCAAAATACCATCTTGACGTCAAAGATTTTTTTTCTTTCCTCCGTTACCTCGATGATAAACTCATCAATTAATTTATTGAAAGCCATCATGAATTTATGCATGATGTCGATCTAACGGTCCCCACCGCTGATCTCTCGTTTCTCGTCGGCCGCTTCGGCTAAGATCGATCATCTTCTTAAGATCCAACGTTTCTTGGTGAATAGATAGGGCGACCCCAAACTCCGTCGTGGAGCATCACGCATTAGTATCTCCTCCAAGCCATTCACTCTAACAAGGAAAAATGGAGGCCTGTTTGTGTGGTGAAATCAAAGCCTAACTTTTAACTGCAAAACACTTGTGGACTGTTTGACGGTGGGGTTAGAAGGATTAGGTGGGATGGGATTCAAGAAAATATAATTATTACCCGTGACAGCGATTGTACGCTGTAGCCGTCCGATAAGATTAATGCAATGCTTTGTTGTACTAGGGGTACATGGAATGGATATACCCACTATCATTCGAAATTACTTGGAATAACACACATGTGTTATATCTAAACCGTTCATTTATTTTGTGACCTCATTTTATCTCATGGGCCTAAAAATGAGGTAGATCCAAAACTTATGTGGCCCCAAAAAAGTTTTCAATGGTAAGTATTCAATCCCCGTTGCTTTCTATGGTGGGGTCCACTTGAGCTTTAGATTTACTCCGATTTTTGGCCCATGCTCTAAAATAATCTTGAAAAATGGGTGGACAAGTATGGATACAGGCAACACATCATGGTGGGACCTACACAACTCGCTAACATTGAGCGAAATTGGCACGGACCCTATGCAATTCCACGTGATCTTATTCCAAGCTTTCCCATTCTTCCAGACATAAAGTGGAATTGGCACAGGACCAGATGAATGCCCTCCCACCGAATCCTTCTAATCCCACCGCCCAAACATGCCTTGGAGATTGGGTCACGGCCACCATATCTGCAAGCCATTGAAATTAGTAAGTGACCCATCTCAGCCTTCTTTTTCTATTGTTTTCACGCATAAGTTTGCATTTGAGTCACATCCAAGCCATTCTTTTGATTTCTTTGGATTGTGTAGATTAGCTTTCGGACGGGATTGCTCACTACCTTCTGCGGTTGGAAGCTATGTGGGACCCACTGTGATGTTTGTGAGAGATCCATCCCGTCTAGATGTTTGACCAGTGCATGTGAGTGTATGAGTCTGGAAATGAGGTAGATCCAAGCGACAGGACAGGCAAAAAGTGAGAAGAGAAGTGTCTGCCGTTGAAACCTTACTAGCGTCCGCCGTGATGGTTATATGCCATCCAAACCGTTCATAAGGTCATTCCCTCTGGGATGAACTGAAAACTCAAAACTATTAGCATGATCAGAAACAACTCTGGTCCTTGAGTCCACTGTGATGAATGGCCATTAAAAATTATTTGTAGGCCACAAGAAAACCACGGATCCGAACCTTGCACAATTGGATCCGACTCAGTTTTTTTGACCGATTGGGGATCGATTCAAACCAGACATAAGTGGGAGTGATGACTCAAAGGTTGCCTGTCCGAGTTCGGATTGGGGCATGTAAAATATAGACCTGGTCGGGTTGGGCCAAATCCGAGTCGACTCGGTCCGATGCCCAGCTCTAGTCCAGGCTGGTCAGGTATAGGGTCAACCGATTTTTCCGGCCAGGCTTTGACTGGCTGGCACAAACCCGGCCCATTTCCATTTCTTAGTACGGGAGGAACCTCTTCTCTTCGTTATTTCTGAAAATGACAAAACTGCCCTAAGGCATGTACACATTGCGTTCCACGTTATGGTCTATGGCTATGGGTCCAGTTTAGATTTGGACGCGGTTTGGCTGATGACCCAACATTAGACAGCTAGCTAGTGTCAAAGCATTGTGGGCCCCACCATGATGCATGTGTCTTATCCACACCGTCTATCCATTTTTCCGGATCATTTTATGCATGAACCCAAAAATGATGTAGATCCAATGCACAATTGGACCACACTAAAGAAAACAGTGGAGATAATGACATCCACCTTTGAAACCTTACTAGGGCCCACAACAATCTTTTTTTTTCATCCAACCTATTCATGAGGTTACACGGATATGGATGAATTGAAAAGCAAATATCAGCTTGATCCAAAACTTCCATGGCCCCCGAAGAAGTTTTCAATGGTAAGCGTTCAATCCCCTCTCTTTCCCGTGGCGTGGTCCATTTGAGCTTTGGATCTGCCTCATTTTTTAATATTGTCCTGAAATGAACGGGCAAATTGGATGGACGGCATGGATAAAACACATACATCATGGTGGGACCCAAAGAGCTTTGACGCCAGCTAGATGGCTGATGTTGGGGTCAACAGCCAAACCACGTCACCAAACTAGTCTGAATATCGGATCAGTAGATATCCATTGGACGGTTAAAAAATGAAAATAAAAATAAAAATCCAATGGTCGGATTTCAACAAACAAGTGTCCACGAGTTATAGGTTGGGATTATTTAATCAATCTGATATTGGGTCCGTGAATAAGCTAGAGTGGGCTGCTCAATTTAGTCAGTTTAATTGTACATGTGTACACTTTGTAAGTGCCTGAGTATCAAGTGTCATACTCATCCAGAGTATCAAATCACTCTCCTCTTGTGTGCTGAGGCCGCTCCCCACATGGGCGCAGCAAACCACCGTACCGCATGCCCCTACCAAAGCCGACCGTCGCTCCTGACCTTTTGAAATTCCCGCGCCTTTTGTCCTCCTTCCGCCAAGCTCCTCTTCTAACAACAACATTCTCAACATCTTCAACCAAACGCTTCCTAACAACGATCAAACTCAACCCAAATGACCATCTCACTACTCTCATCTTCCAATCTTCCTACCACTCTCCATCCTTTCCCGCAGAAATCCCACAAGAATCCTTCTTTCATTTGCTCAGAAATGCCGCGAAGACCGAGAAAACTCTTTCGGAAGTCCAAGTTCTACACTGTCGAGCAATCAAGACCGGTTTCGAACAGAACCCGCAAGTGGGTAGCTGTCTTTCGAATCTGTATGTGAGATGTAGGTGTTTGGATCATGCAGGCAAGCTGTTCGATGGAATTCCCAACAGAGATGTGCGTGCTTGGACGGTTCAAATCACAGGTTACGTCCATATTGGTCTCTTTGGAATGGCGGTGGATCTCTTCTCTCGAATGCAAACGGAAGGCGTTTTACCGAATTGTTTCACTCTCTCTTGTGTTCTAAAGGGTTGTGCAGGCGCTAATTTTCTCAAAACCGGGAAGGAAATTCATGGATGGATTTTGAGAAATAGGATTGGATTAGATGTTGTTTTAGAGAATACGATCATTGACTTTTATGTGAAATGTGGTGTGTTCGATTACGCAAGAAGAGTATTTGAAATGATGGATGAAAGGGATACGGTGTCTTGGAATATTATGATAGGTGCCTATTTACAAATCGGAGACATAGAGAGATCAGTTGAATTGTTTAAAAGATTGCCCTTTCGGGATGTTGCCAGCTGGAATACGATCATGGTTGGGCAAATGCGAAATGGGTTTGTTAGGATGGCATTGGAGCTTCTTTATCAGATGGGTGAAATTGGACCCAAGTTCAATCAATTCACATTCTCCGTCGCTTTGGTACTGGTTTCGTCGCTATCCATGTTGGGATTAGGAAGACAGATTCATGGCCATGTACTCCGAATTGGGTTCGAGTCCGACTTGTTTATAAGGAATTCACTTATTGATATGTATTGCAAGTGTGGGAAAATGGAATACGCAACAGCTGTTTTCGATAAAATGTATAATTTGCAAAATCCCACAATATTCCGTGATGGATTGACGGTGAATGCCATCACGTGGAGCTCCATGATTACTGGATATGTTCAAAATGGTAGGTGTGAAGATGCTCTCAATCTCTTCTGCCATATGCTTTGGGAAGGCATCTATGTGGACCCATTCACCCTCACAAGCATAGCTTCGGCCTGTGCGGATGCTGGAATTTTAGAGCAAGGAAGGCAGATCCATGCCTGCATTGAGAAACGCGGACACAGATATGATGCTTTTCTGGCATCTGCGATCGTTGACATGTATGCTAAATGTGGGAGCTTAGACGACGCTCAAGCGGTTTTTTATAGGGCTAGTGATCAGAGTGTTGTGTTGTGGACTGCGATTGTATCTGGTTGTGCTTTGCATGGGCGAGGAAGGGAGGCCATCCGTCTCTTCGAGCTGATGTTGAATGAAAACATTCAGCCAAATGAGATAAGCTTTGTAGGCGTTTTATCTGCGTGTAGCCATGCGGGGCTGGTTGAAGAAGGCCATGCATATTTCAAGTCAATGCAAGAAGACCATGGGATAGTTCCTGATGTGGAGCACTTCACTTGCATGGTTGATCTTCTCAGCCGAGCGGGCTGTCTTGATGAAGCAAAGGACTTCATTCATAAAAATGGTATCTCCCACTTGAATGTTGTGTGGAGGGCATTGTTATCTGCTTGCCGAGTTCACAACAATATTGAGATGGGGAAATGGGCCTCTGAACAGCTGCTTCAACTCGAGCCGTTCGATGCTGGTTCTTACATTTTGTTATCAAACATCTGCGCGACCACACAAAGATGGGCCGAGGCAGCCAAAGTAAGGAGTTTGATGCAAGTCAGAGGGGTTAAAAAGCATCCGGGTCAGTCTTGGATCCAACTGAAGAACAAAGTTCACACGTTCCTTGTGGGTGATTGGTCCCACCCGCAAGCGGCTGAGATTTATTCTTACTTGGAAAAGCTGATTGGGAGAATGAAGGAAGTGGGGTATTCGACCAATACGAATCTGGTTCTTCATGATGTAGAAGAAGAGCAAAGGGAAGTTCTTATGAGTTACCACAGCGAGAAGCTTGCAGTTGCATATGGTATCATGAGCACTCCTTGTGGGACCCCTATCCGTGTCATGAAGAATCTGCGTGTTTGTGGTGATTGCCACACAGCCATCAAGTATATTTCTGAGGTTACAGATCGGGAGATCATGCTTAGAGATGCATATCGGTTTCATCATTTTAAGAACGGGAGCTGTTCTTGTAGAGATTACTGGTGAAAACAGCTGAAATGTGCTTCTGGTGGATTAGACAGAGAAAAATCTGGTGTTCTGTTTAAAAAGACTCATTGCATTTGTCGCTGATGGCCCATCGATGATGGGGATGTATCACAGCATGGTCAGATGATCCAGACTGACCATTTGGTGGGCCATATGATTGATCGACACTATAAGTCACATGAGTGGGACAATTATAGTCGCGAGATTTTTTCCCATTTAATGTGGCTGTTATCCATTTCTGTTTTTAACCATCTTTTCAGAGGCTGGTAATTTGATCGCTGGGACCATCCTACCGATATCATATTCATACAGTCATCTATTCATTCAGGGTCATCCGATGGACGGTAAACATCATCTGTCCAAGCTAGCAATGGGCCCATCATGGTTGGTGAAGTGAACAAACTCTCGAGTGAGGTTGATAATCTGTGAAAGGTCAGTCACTTCTCTCTGAATGAACTTACCAATGACTTATATTGAGGTAATTAGCAAATAGTGTCGAAGGAAATTTCTCAATAAATAAGCCCATGAATGTAAAACTGCCTGTATGAAATTGCAGCTGGTTTTGAGGTGCTGATGAGGCATGTATGTGCGAGGCTGGGCTGTTCATACCATGGGCTGAAACCAGTCTGATCATTAGGTGGACCATATGCACAATAAAAAAGAAAGTGAATGGCTAAAAGGAATTGACCAGCAGATCACATTCGACATGCTTATGTGGCCCACCTGATGACTGATACATCTTGATTTTTGAGCTGTGGAATGATAAGACCAACCTGAAGTATAACCTGGATATCTCGCCTTTGTGCCACCCATCATTTTCACATAGTGGGACCCACCTGATCAACCAATGTTCTATCACTCATTTTGATTTGGATGCGGTTTTCTCGCAAACCTGGTCACAGGGAGTTCTTCTAACCAAAGCTCTGTGGGGCCCACAGAGGTGTCCATCTGACATCCACTCCTTCCATCAGTTTTGCTAGCTGCCTCGAAATTCAAGTGGGCCACACCACAGGAAACAGTGGAGATGGAAAATAGGGAGTTCTTGTAACCAAAGCTCTGTGGGGCCACAGAGATGTCTGTGTGACATCCACTCTGTCCATCAGTTTTTCCAGATCATGTCACAACAGGTGCCCAAAAATGAGGCACATCCAAAACTCAAGTGGGCCACCCTGCAGGAAACAGTGGGGATGGAAACACACACCATTGGAACCTTCCACCATGATGTTTATATGACATCCAATCCGTTCATAAAGTGATTCATCAAGATGAAGGGTCAAAATCAGTTTATATAAAAATGCAACTTCTGAATGAATTGCAAAAATGTGTTTTCATTCCATGCATTTCAATGGACATTCTATCATCCAGGTTATGTTTCCCTATTACCAAACATGCCTTTTCAACTATAATTAAGATCCGCTGGTATAGGATTGGATGATTCTTGTGCTAGTTGATATTAATCTGCATAGGTTCGAAATGGTATAAAGAAAGAGAATTTTACAAAAACTATCTAATTAATATGGAATTTACATCCTGAGAGCTTTTTCAAAAGATTTTCACTCTTTAGTCGATATAATTATCATTCTACTGCCTTACATTTCTTCAACGGCCGGTTGGGTGGACGTGTGGGCAAATGGGTTGACTGCTTGTGTGAGCACCACTGTGATGTTTATGTAAAAATCCATCCTGACCATCGGTGCATCACCTCATGTTAGGCTGAGGGACCAAAACACACCCCCATCTGTGATTCTTGTGGACCACACGATTGAAACAGTGTATAGGTAATGATCACCCCCAAAACTATTCCCCTTGGTTTTGCCTATATGAATCATGGATAGGCCTGATTTTTAGGCCCCGGTTTTAATTTTTGATGTGGCATCAAATGGTTGGAGTGTATTTCATATAATCATCATGATGGGCCTTGTAAAAGTCAATGATGGACATCTCTCTCCCAACTATTTTCTCTAGTATGGTCCACCTGAATCACAAGTCAGCCTGATATTTCTATTCTTTTCTTTCTTTTTAATTTTTTTCATGCTCTGGACCTAAATTGGTGGGATTACGCATTTAATAGTCGGATTGTATTTTGCATACACATCATGGTGGGCCTCGCTCTTGATTTTGATGGACCTACTGTGATGTTTATGTAAGATCCAGTCCAATCATTAGATATTTAGTCCATGTTAGGTCCAGAGGTAAAAACAAGGCTTACCTGTGATTTTGGTGGGCCACACAAAAGAAATAGTTGTGAGAGAGACATCCACCCTTGATTTTTACAAGGCCTGCCGTAATAATTACATGAAATCCACTCCAACCAGTAGATTTCATATAAAAATTTAAGCATGTGGCCCAAAAATTATACACAATACATGATTCATGCAGGCCACACTAATGGAATCAATTCGGAGGACAAGCATTGACATCTAAACTGTTTCTAACCATGTGATGCACCTAAATCATGGATGGAGCTGATTTTTTGCCCCTTGGCCTAACATCATGGGGTGACACACCTGTTAGTTGGAGTGGATTGTATATAAACATCATGGTGGGTCTGCCCAAGCTACCAACCCATTTGCTGACAAGAGAGCAATGAAGTTAGGGCTGAAAGTCAGGCGGATTGGGCCGGGTTGGTGCTCAACCATAGCCCAACCTAAAGGTTCTTATATCTCGACCCTAACCCAACCCAACCCTGGGTTGGAAATTTTCAACCCAAGCCCAACCCAAGTGGGCTCCGTTGGGTTGGTCGGATGGATACATGCTAATATTTTCATTATTACATTAGTCTATCATATTTCAACACACGCCTTATTTTTGTACTTATGATTTTATTAATTATATTTTTAGTTATTTATGTAAAGAACTTCAAATTTTCTAAACAAACAAGCTAAAATATAGGACAACTACTCCTTTAAAAGCCGTGTTGTGTAGCATGCAATTTATTTGGGAGAGAGAAATCTGACATATCTTGTTAGCTTAAGTCATTGGAAATGGTGTGGACCAATGAGACCTAACGGCACTAGAATTTCCTCTACCTTCAACACAAACGATCCGCACTCAATTATAATTTATAAGGAACTTATATATTGATCAGGTTTAGTAGGCAACCCGAGACCTCAACCCGAGCCCGACCTAAGTTTTATCAGGTTAGTGTTTATATAGTCCAAGCTTGAGACCAAACCCGATACATCCTGCCCGAGCCCAACCCAATTTCGGGCCGGTCACCGGTCGGTCAGGTTGAACCCACCTGACTTTCGGCACTAAGGTAGTGGAGTGATGATATTGGTTAATGAGGTACCTTTTTAAAAGGTCAAAATTTCGGGTGGGTGTTTTTTTTTTTTTTTTTTTTTTTTTTTAAATGTAAAATTTCAAAACAAAAAAAGGGTCCGTTTGGACGCAACTTCTGGAAACCCTTTTTCAGAGTGGTTTTTATTCAGATGAAGTTGGTGAACATGCATTCATCGCGGAAACGTTTTGGCGACAAAAGCCCCTTTTGCTGGTGCATCCAAATGGGCCCTTTGGATGTGGACTGGAATTACTGTTGGGATGAGTTGACTCAGCGGGTCACAGTTTCAGTTTATCTGGTCTTCCGAGCTTCTATTTCTATTTTATGTTCATTGCTTTCTTGTTAACGTTCTTATTCTCTGATTAACTCAGCACGGTCCACATGGTGAGTTGACTCAGTCTCAGCTGAGCCTATGCAATGCAAGTGTAGAAGATCGATACAAGTACAATGAGGCGTGCGCTGAGAAAAGGGCACGTGGCTCAATCCGACAGTGCAGAATGTTGCAGCTGTGAGGGTGGGTCGCCTTGTACCTAACGAAGAAAGAGATGAACTGGGGCTTAGCTTGATCTCGTTTTCAACTGAGTTGACTCGGGCGAGTCACATGGCAGCAACAGTAAACTTTACTGTCAGAATCTGGGCCTGCTTGCTTTGACTTTCTGGAAATTGGGGTCGAGCTGAGTTCACTCGGGCGAGTCATGAGTTTGCCGAGTCTTTTAAGTCCAGTCGCTAGCCGAGTGAGACTTTCTTGGGCTGGAATGAGAGCGGATTGGGTGTTACCCGGGGGCCCACCTTGATGATTTATTACATATCCATGCCGTCCATCCATTTATCAATACCATTTTAGATGCGGCACCAAAAATTAATCAGATCCAAATATCAGGTGGACCACACCACAGGAAGCAGTGGTGATTGAACACCTACCATTAAAAAAATACCAAGGTCCCATAATAAGCAGATCCGTAATGTTTATTTGCCATCCAACACGTTTGTAAGATCAAACAAACATGGATCAAGGGAAAATACAAATATCAGCTTGATCCAAAGCTTTCGTAGCCTACAAAAAGATTTTAATGGTTATTTACCACTTTTTCCAGGGGTGTGGTCCACATGAGATGTGCATCTTCTTAATTTTTGGGATAATTTCCTAAAATGAGCTGAAGAAACGGATGGACGGCGTGGATATATAATAAAGTCATCAAGATGGTCCCCACACGGTAAGGGTAACACCCACCATGATGTTACTCGGTAACACCTAATCCGCTCTCCGCTGTAATACTTAGGGGTGTCAATGGGCCGGGCCGGGTCTAAATGAGAATTTTAACAAACTCGGTCCGAAGGCCCGGCCCGAAACAGTTCAAAATCCGGGCCGTGAATTACTCCAGGCCCGGCACGCTGACGGCCCCAAATACTGTGGAAACTCACCTAAGCTAACTAGTATGTTTAAAGCTCCAGTGTGGGTTTGCCACGAAGTATGAAGATTTCGAGAATTCATGCGCTTTACACGTGGAACGCATCAAATGCATCCAATCCGTCCAAAATTTGGTCCCATTGTGGCGGAAGCGTATACGAGAAATTGCATGGATTGAACTATCCTAGCTATCTGCTTTTAGCCATCAAATGGATGGCTGACTACAGTCCAAATTCAATAGGCAATATCTGATGGTGAAGATCGTTCGATCATGTGATTTTTCTAGTTATGCATGATCCATGATGAGGTCCATGATTTCGATGGTCCAAATCAGTTTGGAGTTCTCGGGTGGATGGGTTGCCACAATTTAGCAGAAGCGGATTGCCCGGCGACTGGACGCTGCTTCCGTGGATCCCTAACTGTTGGGCCCACCGTGATGTATGTTTCTTACATCTACGCCGTCCTTCCGTTTTGAAATTTCATTTTAGGTTATGATTCCAAAAATGAAGCAGATCCAAATCTCAGGTGGACCCCACCACAGGAAACAGTGGCGATTGACCATTAAAAATTTATTGTGGGCGACAAAAGTTTTGGATCAAGCTGATATTTGTGTGGTCCGTTCATCCAGGTATTTGTGACCTTATCAACAGGTTGGATGGAAAATAAACATTCTGATGCCCCCCATGACCTGGATGAATGGACAACACGAATATATCCAAAGCTTTTGGGGCCCACCAGAAGTTTTTTATGGTGAAATCACCACTGTTTCCTGTGGTATGGTCCACCTGAGATTTGGATTTACTTCATTTATTTTTGGAATGATACCTTAAACCGAACTGTCAAAACGGATGGACGGCATGGATGTAAGGCACCTAGTGCCCCGGGGATCCACCCAAGCTGACCAAACTTTGCGAGAGACCCATAATGGTGTATGTATTTCATCCACGCCGTCCATCCTTTTTTCTAGCACATGTGATGTAAGTGTATGAGCCCAAAAACTAAACAGATCCAAAGATCAAGTGGACCACACCACTGAAATTAGTGGGACGATAATTCCTAAGTCCAACCGTGATGTTTATTTGTCATCCAATCTATCTGTAAGGTTCAACGGTTCTGGATGAAGGGAAAACACAAATATCAGCTTGATCCAAAACTCCCGTAGCCCCGAGAAGCTTTTAATGGTGGTTGTTCCATTCCTTATTTCCTTTGGTGTGGTCTACTTGAGCTTTGGGTCTGTTACATTTTTGGACTCATTTCTTAAAATGAGGGGATAAAACGGATGAACGACGTGGATGAAACACATGCACCAAGGTGGGCCCCAAATAGTTTGGTCCCCGGGCAATCCGCATCCCAACTGAGACACTTGTGACAAAAAGCACATGTAAGTCGGACGCGGATTGCGTCCTACCCCCGCCCGGACGGTAATCCGTCCGGGCAGGGCTCCGTGGGGCCCACCGTAATGTAAGTATTTCATCCACACTGTAATCGTTTTTATATGATTATTTTAAGATATGAGCAAAAAATTGAGGTATTTTCAGGGCTTAAGTGGACCACAAATTGGAAATTAAACTTCCACCGTTAAAAACTTCCTGGGAGCTGGAGAAGTGTCGGATCACGATGAAATTTGTGTTTTCACTTCATCCAAGTCTGCATGACCTTATTAATAGGTTGGGTGGTAGAAAAACTTCACGGTGGCCCTTGGAAATGTTTCAACGGTGTGTGTCATTATCACTTCAGCTTCCTTTGATGTGGTCCACTGGATCTGTGTATCTGCTTAATTTTTAGTATAATACCTTAAAATAATCTGAGAAAAGCAATTAACTTACATTACGGTGGACCCCACAGAGCCCTGCCAGGACGGATTACCGTCCGGGCGGGGGTAGGACGCAATCCGCGTCCCATGTAAGTCTACCCCTTTCTAAAGTAAAAGATAAAAGTCTCCTCTCAAAATAGGAATATCCCAATCCCAAAATGCCTAACTCTCTTTGGAAACTTTTGGACCATACACGTGAGAGGAATTACATGGTCCACAGACCTTATGTTTGCACATTGTATGTGGGTGGGTTTTCAATTCAGACAAGTGGGGCCATTGCTTTCCGATCCAAGCCATCGATCTAGTGTGTCCGATGGTGGATGGGCCATGCCCAGTAAATCTACCAGGTCCGAACATCCCAGGGACCAATCTCGGGGCTTTTTACGGTTGAATGTGGACCGTTGTTGCCTCCATAGGCTTTGAAATGGAAGGTTGTTACCATCCACATGAGGATATTTTTGTGGGGTTGTTGATGGACAGTGGTATGAAATATATTAATGGTCTGGATCAGCTAACCATGGGCCCCACTCATCAGATTTGAAAACCTTTGTATCCATCCTCTAGAGATGATGATATACCTTTGTACTTGTGGAGAGAGACATGAGACAATTCCCTGCAAGCAAGGGCAAAAGAAGGGAATAATCAGTGCTTTAAGCAATCTCAATCCACACATATTCCTCTCAGAATTTCAAAGCTTCCATACAACTTTAAGCTATTCCAATGAATCTGAATCTATCATTGGATTTATATGAGACTTTAATGCATTATTTTCCAAAATAGGAGTGGAAAGTAGCATATCACATAATAATTCGAGGAACCCAACACCACCTCTCCACCTATCTCTCTCTCTCTCTCTATCATTCATTGGATTTCTTTCAAGAACCTCAACATGGTCTCCAAACAATCTTTAGCTACAATACCCACATCTTGAAAAAGAAGAAAAGCTTGACGTGGGTTTGAGATTGGATGGTGTGGATTGGTCTTAAGAGTCCAAGTCACTTGCAATGGACTCTTTGACATGAAAGTAGTTCATGGGGAAGAGTCCAGAGCAAGAAAAGAGAAAGGAAAGATGTTTGAAAGGGTGTCTTGGTATGTAAGGGAGGGTAGTAAATTCAAGTGCCCACTTGAGAATAAGGGAGAAATCTTAAACTGACAAGTTAGTTTTGTGGGCTCGACCCTGACCCTACTATTTGGACGTGCAATCAACATAGTAGGTTGAATTGCACACAACCAACATCTCTCTCTCTCTCTCTCTCTCTCTCTCTCTCTCTCTCTCTCTCTCTCTCTCTCTCTCTCTCTCTCTGTGCACAATACAACCAACACCCTTCTCTTTCTCCTACCAAACTTGGATCTTTCCTTTCGTACGTAAAATCATGCTAACTTGCTAACACAGCAAATACCACCTAATATAACAGACACCACCTAATATAACAAACTACACTTCTTGGTTGCATGCACATAACCACCTCTCTCTCTCTCTCTCTCTCTCTCTCTCTCTCTCTCTCTCTCTCTCTCTCTCTCTCTCCACTGTTCAATGAACAGATGAGAGATCGTATGGAGCGCCTGGTGGTTCTTCCTTTCTCAATAGGCTGCGTTTCTCAATCAAGCATTGCCGTATGTGAAAATCAACCCAAGAAAACCAAACAAGAACCAAACACACCATCAACGAGTAATCTCCCTCTCATTTTCCTTACTTTTTCTTTCAAATCTCAATTGGTTTTGTTTTGATGGGTGATTCTCTCTCTCTCTCTCTCTCTCTCTCTCTCTCTCTCTCTCTCTCTCTCCCTTGTTTTTTCATTCAAAATTATTTTGTTTTTGTTTTGATGGTTGATGCTCTCTCTCTCTCTCTCTCTCTCTCTCTCTCTCTCTCTCTCCTCGTTTTTCTTTCAAATGCTTATTGGGTTTTATTCTGTGTATGTGGAAAAAAAGGAGAGTGCTTATCAGGTGGGAGAATGAAAACATCACTTGGGTTCTCTGGAGGGTTCCAAAGGTTGATCAAGGGCTTCAAGAGCTTCTCTCAATTGTTCGGTAAGTATGAGGTTAAAAACGATCAATTTTCAACTGTTTTAAGTGAACATTTCAAGCTAGGGTTGAACCCTAATCAACCTCACCTGCCCATTTAGTTTATCAATGGGCTGGATCACATGACCCAACCTGGCCAGTCCGGATGAGGTATGTAAAAATAAAAAATAAAAAATAAAAACTCTTTGATTGAATATTTCAACCCTTTGGTTGGACAATTTATTTATGTCGAATTTTCATATTCAAAGAAAAAGAACCAAATCATCTAAGGATTTAAATAATTCAATCCAGAGTATTTATTTATTATCTTTCCACCTTACAAAGTGATCAGAATCAGCCGTATAAATGATTTGGATCATTGGAAAATGGCCTTAGTTTAAAGGCTAAAGTCCTAACATTATAAGATATTCAATCAAACCTCTATGATGTATGTAGGTTTGGATGTACGTATACATTACTTGGACATTCCTGACACTTTTAGCCACATGTTCCATTCCTAAACCCAAGTGTGCATGCTAGGTCGACCAGTCGAGTCTGTTGAACCCAACTCAATTATAATTAATGAATCTGGTCCCTTGGGATTGGGTTATATGAATTTTAAGTGGGTTAGGTCAGGCCACAGGTTAATGGGTCAGTTTCGGGCTGGGATTTTTGGCCCTTTTAGTAAATGGGTCTGGCTCAGATTGACCCCAACCTGACCCGGACCTGATCCGGACCTGACCCATTGGCCTCTTGTCTAGTAGGGCTGTGGGCTCATCAAGTACCTTTACACCCTGGGGAATTTTTAAATACGGACCTTATTATCATCATCTTATTTTAGTACTATGTGCTGTGGTGGGTGGCCAAAACGGAAACGGA
The DNA here is from genome assembly GCA_030180095.1 of Magnolia changhungtana. Lineage (NCBI taxonomy): Eukaryota > Viridiplantae > Streptophyta > Magnoliopsida > Magnoliales > Magnoliaceae > Magnolia > Magnolia changhungtana. Next base: position 658,914 of record JASAUF010000664.1, read on the forward strand.
TTGGCTACTCCCCCTGCCACGGTGCTCTGTGGGCCCCACCATGATGTATGTGTTTTATCCATGCCGTCCAAATATTTTTATAGATCATTTTATTGTATGAGACCAAAAATTAGATATATCCCAATCTCAAGTGGATCACATTGCAGGAAACAATGTTGAATGAACCTCGACCATTAAAAACTTTTTGGGGGCCATAAAAGTTTTGGATCAAGCTGATATTTGTTTTATTCCTTCATCTGGTTCTTTATGACCTAATAAACAGATTGGATGTCAAATAAACAGTACAGTGGGCCTTAGGAAGATTTTAATGGTGGATATCCAATCGCTATTGTTTTCTGTGGTGTGGTCCACCTGAAATTTAAATCCATCTCATTTTTGGCATCAAGCCCTAAAATGATCTGTAAAAATGGATGAACGGCATGGATGAAACACATACATCATGGTGGGCCCCACGGAGCACTGACAATCAGCCACCAGGCTAGTGGCGGGGAGTAGCCAATCCGTCTCCACTATATTCCACCAAAAAAAGAGGCTTCTTTTGATTCTGGCCGTCCAAAGCTCTTTCATGTACACGTCCTGATTTGTACACGCGTGGGAGTCGTATTTCTTGAAAATTAAGCAAGCCTGAAGCTCGAGTAAGTACGTAATCCTCGACCCAATCAGACACAGCATCCTCGGATGTTCAGTTTTTACAACTGAAGCCCATCCAGACCATTAAAATAGTGGCATCACTGTAGATGGACTGATCCCTGAAATTTCCCCAGTTCGTAAGATCCGATCCATCCAATCTTTGTCCTTTTTGCAAAAATGATTGTGGACTCCTACTGGATATGTTTTCCTAACCGTCTATCTGTAGGTAATCAAAAGAAAGGTCATCACCACCCCAAGAAGGGATTCTTGGGGCATAGTCAATTCACTATGGGTCCCATGAAACCAACGGTCTGGATCACCGAATCATGCCCCCCACAAGCACAATACTTCTACTATGGATAAAGTGTGTTGATTGATTGATTTTTGGGTCCTTTTGTAGTGTACAAAGAAGAGGAAGAGGATGTAAAGATGGATATGGAGATTGGATTTCCAACAGATGTGAAGCATGTCACACATATTGGATGGGATGGGTCCACCACAACCAACACAACAATGAAGGGCTGGGATGATATCAAGACCCCAGATTTGATTTCTCTCACTCCAATCTCTCTAAGGCAATTTGAGCTTGCCATGGCTGCTCAATCAGATGCACCCCTTGCACATGGCTCTTCTCTCAGGCTTACCTGATCTTCAGTGCATCTGAGATTGTATAGATCTCCTAACGTTTGCTAATTCCACACACGTGTAGAGTCGTACAAATCCACAGGTAGGCGCACATGTGTCACGATGTGACACGTTCATAAGATCTGAGCTTTTCATCGGATGAGCTACGTTGTTTAGATCTACCACCATAATAATCATGCCATTTCACACCTCAGGTGGGACTTTTCGGATCAAAACAAATGAATGGCTGGAAAAAGGCTTTAACCTCTTTAAATTTACTTTGCATGTTGTGGCCTATTAAAGAGTGCAATTATCTATGCAGCCATTATTTCTAATCTTATGGAAAGCTCAGATCCTTCACACGTGTTTCATAGTTGCACCTGTGCCCGCGTGTGTATATGTATGGCTCTACACGCGTGTGCAATTAGCAAATCTCGTCCTACATTATTTTTTGTGGATTGCTGCGTTTGGGAGCTTCGTTGAGTGATGACATACGATAAAGGGTTGTTATTTATACTCCGGCTAGGTGTGATGCTTGATACGCATGCACTTGGAAATTGTATGTGTGTCATACACTAACTCAAATTTAAACCGTTTGAACTGTGGAACTCACTGTTGAGGAGTCAATCTAAAATTTTATTAGTTGAATAATCTTAAACTCTGATTCTTGGATACTTGTGAAATGGGACCGTTGATATTCTTCATTTTAACCGTCTTATAATTGTCTGTGGATCCGATTGTCGTATAATTAAATAAGTGTAATTTTTTGTTCATCATACATTGACATTGGGACCCGTAATTTGGACAGCTTGATTTGAATTACTAGTATTCTAAGAAATTTTTTTAAGCGCCTGTGTATCATCCACCACACTCCGCCAGAGTATCGAAGTGGATAGGGAAAATTGCAGTCAAGCTCGCACCTGGATAGATTTTAATGGGAAGCGGATTGCTTACTCAGTACGGTAAGAGTACTGAGTAAACTCTATGGGGCCCACCATGATTTATGTATTTTATCCATTCGGTCCATCCATTTTACCAGATATGGTTAGGGCTTCAAGAAAAAAATGAAGTATATCCAAAGATCGAGTGGACCACACCACAGGAAACAGTGTGAATAGAATGTCTACTGTTGAAAAATTCTTAAATTATTGTTTTGTTTGGCGGTGATACATAAAGGGCGTGTATACCACTTTGGGACGAATGACCACATGAGATCCAATCCATTGATCCAAACGGTTCACTAGGGCGAGTGCATATTTCATGTGCTACCATGCGAACGTCACACAATCTGTAGATATAAACCATTTGATCCATTGCCTTTAATATGGACGGTCAATGCTGTTTTCAGAGGAAAAAGTCTAATAAACAATCCTATCCATCTATTTCTTTGGGCCCTCTATGGATTGCATATGTTTTCAAATAATCACTTTTGTTAGGTAATAATAACCATCCCATCCATGGCTTGGAAAAAAGATGGTTATAGAAAATAAGACCAAAGCAAATGATGGATTGGATCATTGCATCAGTGCGATTTTCGTGTCGTTTCTACGGTGTATGAAATAATTGGACGGCGGAAATAAGCACAACTAATGCAACCAATGGATGCATTTGTTTGGGACACAGCCTAATTTAATTAGTAGAATGGCCTGATTTTTATGCCGGGCCGGGAAACTGATCCACCGTCTGATGGGAAGATATGATTTTGACACGGATGCTAGCTTGCCACGTGCAATAAATATAGATGATTCAGTGGGCTGGGCCATACACATGGGCGTGCTTACTAAACCACTTAAATCATGCTGTGCGTCTAGAAACATCTCCATTAAAACTTTGCACATCCATTGGATGTAAGAATTCTATAAGGTGGGCCTTATTGATCAAGGGTTTGCATTTCACTAAGGGTTGGATAGTGTGATCGAGTCATTCTCCGTGTCCTTTGGCTGACAATCTAATTGAGAATGAATAGAGTCATAAGCGGGCTAAAAAGATTGATTTATTCTTCCGTAAGAAGCAAGATCACATCGGAAGAAAAACGACATAAAGTATAAGCAGTGGCTCGTAAGGAATGATAATAATTCTATTTGAGTCAGTGGCTCGTAAGGAATGATAATAATTCTATCTGAGTCTTTTTTAAATGTAATATAACCAATGTGTTGGTAGATTCTTGGTAGGTAGATTTAGAAACAACTATTAAGATTTGCACTTCTGTGTAAGACTTGCTATAAAGTAGGTCACCATCTGATGTAGAATGCTCAGTATACATACATAGTGATATTAAAGTTGACGTAGAGTTAATCAGAATATGTGGGCTTAAGTTATGGTTAGATCATTCATTAGAATTAGTTGATACATTTTGTATGCTTTCTATAAGGCACAATTTAATTTCAGTTTTTTGTTTGGACAAATCAAGATATTCTTTCAGATTTAAGAACAAAAAATTGAGTATTTGCTTTGATTCAATTTTTGTTGGCACTAGCTCTACGGTGAATAACTTATACCAATTAGACTTAAATGTCTCACACGTGTATAATGTAAATGCCCTGCATATAAATAAAGTATAATCTAAGCAGAGACTATATTATGAAAATTTCTCAATGTTGTGGCACATGTGATTATGACATATCTTTTGTGAGAGATTGGAAATGTCAGTGTAGAAAGAAATTCTTCATTTTCTAAACTTCTCCGGCTATAAAATATGTGTTGATTGTATTAAAGGTAAATAGACCAAAACTAGAAAGAAATGTGTAACAAGGAGTGTAGGACTCTTAGAGGTGATACACACGGACATTTGTGAGCAATTCCTTACAACATCTTTGAGTGAGCACAAATATTTTATCATTTTTATAGATAACTACTCTTGTTTGGGGTACTTTTATCTTATAAATGAAAAATTAGATGCTTTATATGCTTTTAAAATATATAAAGGTTGAAGTTGAAAATCAACTCGATAAGAAGATTAAGATCATCCGTTTTGACTGTGGTGGGTAGGTATGACAAATCGGGTCACAATCCAAGACCCTTCGCTATATATCTAAAAGATTGTGACATTGTTGCCTAGTACACCATGCTTGAGACTCTAAAGTAGAATGGTGTGGGTGGAAGATGCAATTCCACCCTATGAGCATGGTGCATAATATGATAAGTAATTCGACATTGTTAGAATCTCTGTGGGATTAATGTGATCAAAATTGCAGTTTATATCCTTAACAGGGTTCCCAAAAAGGTCGTAACTAAAATCCTTTCGAGTTGTGGAATGAGAGAAAGTCAAGCCTACGATATTTACATGTTTCTAAATTGATCATTGACATTAATTAATGTGGCCCAAGTGGGAGAATGTAAGAATTCCATAAAGTGGGCCTTATTGATCAATGGACTTGATCTCCCTAAGGGTTGGATAGTGTGATCGAACATACCAATGGACCCTATAAAGTTGTGATTCATCTAAAATTGTGTAAGGGATGGTGTGCTACAACTGTGTCACACGCACAATATTCTAATTAGACTAGGATTGACACGTTCGTGTGAAGCCTAAAGGGAGAGGAGTTTTGATAGATTTCAAACTCCTTAACCATCTAAATTATCTAAACAGGGCTAGTTACCCAAGCCTACATACGACAGAAGCTATTTCTCCATCTCAGTGCTTCTCTAAAGGGTGTAAGGTAAGGAATACCGCGGTATCAAGCCTAGAATGATGGTCTCCCAATCAGATATGTCGTTTATTTAGGTTATTTGATTTCCGTACTCAATGCATAGTATGATCCCTTACAATTCTGCATTATAGTTTACACCGTACATCTGATTACATATGATTGTATTTTGGGGTCATTCATTTGGAATCCCGCAAAGTTAGAGTTTGATAATCTTAATGTGTTCTCAAAACAAGGGAGTAATTTTGGTGTATTTGGTCTAATTTAGACCAAATACACTCTTCCAAACACACTAAAGTTGTTGATTCACGCCAATTACCATTATACATGGTCAAAAGTGTGAATTGGTAGCAATTGAGATGTTTGGGAGGAGTACATTTGGTGTGAATTGGAATTTAATTCACACCAAATACACCAAAAGCTACTCTCTTTTTAAAATCGTAATAAAATTATGTGTTTTCATTTTGTATGGATTCTTAGCACCAATTTACAAATCACATTCACCTGTCTCTCTCTTTCATATGCGGGCTGTCAAGCACAATATGGTGAATGCAAGCGTTGGATTGCTGTAGAATCCAATGGATTCCTATTGTAAGCATGCAAAGGATGACTCTAATTCACTCCATAATAATTGCCAATGTATATTAAATACAGACTTTCAATTCAGTCTTTGAAATAAGAGTTTTTAGCAATACATTTTTAATAGTGACTAACAATGTATGGATTGCTAGATCAAATTAGAACGGGTAGATATGAGGGGGATGAGCGATCTATCAGTTGTCTCTTTCTTTCACCACCGTCTTTTTTTTCTGGGCTTTTGCTTGGATGAAAAGAGCATGATTGAATGCATTATTATTTTATATACTTTTACATTAATAAGAAGAGTAATTAGCTAAACTATCTCTCTTTCCTCAATCTTTTGCTTTAGTAAGAACAGTATAATAAATGCAATGTCTTTTTATGTGCTTCCTCTTTAATGAGAGGAGTAATTTCAATGACATGTGATATTACACACTTTTACTTTGATGAGAAGAATACTTCGAATGCGATGTGTTTGTATATTTGAATGTTATACCAGCTTTAATTTTTTTAAAATAATATAACCATTTGTGATATGATGCTTATTATTTGTGTTCTATATATATACATGGTTAAAATGTATAGGCAACAATAAACCATATTCAATTAAAATGATCATATTAATTAATAATTTATTGTATGTTTCCATACTAGATATTTGATAGAGATTATCTATCATATGGGAATGAATGATATATCACCTCACATTTAATAACGACTTAAAATATATGTTTTACTACCCATATTCTATCTGTTCTCGGCATGAAATGTTAGTGAATTTGGAAACTCTATATAAGCTGTTCATACCCTTTTAATTTTTTTTTTTTTTTTTTAAATTTTCAGTTAAGTTTAGAACATGAATGAAAAAGGAGGTAGATAAAAAAAAACTAAAAATAAAGTGTGTTTTTTCTTCATCTGATAAAAGGTTCGACGGAAAATAAATAAACATCAAAGTGCACCTAAAAAGTTTCAAAGGTAGGTATCACTATTCGTATTGTTTTTCTGTAGCGTAGTCCACTTGAGCTCTAAATCTCTTTTATTTTTGGGCTCATGTACTGAAATGAGCTGGCAAAACGGATGGATGGCAATGGATAAAACACAGTGGCCCCATGGAATCCAGTCACCATCGAATCCGCTCGTAGTGTCGGCCATCCTATAAGAAAGGAATGGACGGTTTAAAAGGACTTGCCAGTATTTCACAATCAACGTATGAGTGTTGTTCACTTGATTGCTGAATGAGCTGGCCTGATTTTTTGTTTTTTTTGCCCAATCATGTGAATGGCAGTGTCTACCTTATTTACCTTATTTACAGCCTAGATGTACTTTTCGTTTTTACTGAGCCCTGGAGCCGGACCCAGCTCAGATGTACTTCACGTGCCAGTTTTGCGTGTCTTTTACGGCACCTCTACACGTTACACATGAACCATTGTGGAATTGTGTGGCCATCTAGGGCGCGAATAACGTGGGCCCCACCGTGAACACGCCAAGAGTCTCCATTGAATGTAGACCGTTGGCAGTTTTCTAGCCGTCTATTCTTCTCGTTAGTGGTGTCCCACCTAATAAGCAGACCGGCTTCGTGCTTTTTTGGCTAGCAAGCTCCTCTTTATACGGACGTGAATTGCCCATGCTCCCTGACCACACGAAGTTCCTGTGGTGGGAGCTATGTGGGGCCTACAGAGGTACCCGTGATAAATCTACTCTGTCCATCAGTTGTTTAAGATCACGATAGGACATAAATTAAAAAAAGTAAGGCAGATTCAAATCTCAGGTGGGCCACACCACATGAAAGAGCAGGGATTGAACGGCCACAATTGGAAACTTTGTGGGGGCCACAGAAGTTTTGTATCAGGATGATATTTGTGCTTACGATTTATTTGAGTGGCAATAACCATATGAACGGTTTGGATGTCATATAAAGAACATGGTCCGCTCTAGGAAGGTTTCAGTATTGGGCGTTTTCATTCTCACTGTTTTGTGTCGTGTGGCCTAACCGAGTTTTGAATCTGTCTAGTTTTTGGATTTCTATCCTATTATGATCTTAAGAACTGATGGACGGAGTGGATTTGTCACGGGAATCTCTGTAGGCCCCACAGATTCCAATCACAGAAGCTTCACGTTGATCGGTTGATAACCATTTGATTGGTAGCTTGTAAAGAGACAATAATCATCTAGGATGCCCATTACACGGACGGCCTTGATGGATAAACAATGAGAAAACCCTGATAGATGGCATCTATATTTGGGGTGTGGCCCATCTATGATAGGACGGATGACTACTCGGCTGAATAGTTGCGGCCCGGCCTCACCCCGAACACGGTGCGGCCCTGACCGTGGGGTCCACCTTGATGTATGTATTGTATATCCTCGCCCATCTGTTTTTCCGGTTCATGTTTGGGCATGAGCCCAAAATGAAGCAAATTCAAATCTCACATCAGAGGAAGCAATGGTTACTGACCATTAAAAACTTATTAAGGCCACAAATGTTTCGGATCAAGCTAATATTTGTTTTTACCCTTCATCCAAGTCTTAGTGACCTTATCAACAGGTTGGTTAGCAAATAAACGCTATGGTGGGCCCTAGGAAGCTTTCAATGATGGGGAGTTCAATCCCCACTATTTCCTAGTGTGGTCCACATGAGGTTTGGATCTGTTTCGTTTTTGGTCTGGTGCCCTAAAATGAGCTGGCAAAATGTATATATGGATGGCGTGGATTTACGATACATACATCAAGATGGCACCTATGGTCAATGCTGCACTGCCTTTGGATCCACTCCTATGAGATTTGAGATAGTCGTTAGGGTGCATGTGGATGAGAGTAAATGCAACTAACTGAAATGAATTGGGAGTAAATGTCTTGTAAATGAAATTCTATCTAAAAATGAAGTATGCCTTTTTGGACTCCCTCCAAGAGTTGTAAGAGTAAACAAATTAGGTATTGCTAAGCACATGTTCATGGTACATGCACATGTTCATTGTACACGTGGCACACTGATGATACTTCAAAACAATACAATTATTAGCCACATCACTATAATCACATGAATTGAATGAACTAAAATGTTTAAAGGTTGGCCATCTAAATTGACGGTTAAAAAGCATTGGCAGGTTGTTTGTGGGTCCCTACTAATGGCTCAGTCTTAAGACCAAAATTTGGGCGGGTTCAACCCGACTGACCTGTAACCGACACGACATTGGGTTGGGCTTGGGCAGGATGTATTGGGTTTGCTCTCAGGCATGGGCGGTACAAACACCAACCCGATAAAACTTGGGTTAGGCTTGGGTTGAGGTCTCAGGTTGCCCGACCTAATCCGAACCCAATTAATATATAAATTCCTTATAAATTAATTATAATTGAGTGCAAATCATCTATGTTGAAGGCACAGGAAATTCCAATGTTGTCGGGTTTCATTGGTCCACTCATTTCCGATTACTCAAGCTAACAAGATATGCCAGATTTCTCTCCAAAATAGATTGCTTGATACATAATACGACTTTTAAAGGAGTGTTTATCCAATATTTTAGCTTGTTTGTTTAGAAAAAAATGAATTTCTTTACAATAAATAACAGCATATATAATTAATAAAATTACAGGTACAAAAAATAAAACATGTATTGAAAATATAATAGATTAATGTAATAATGAAAATATTAGCATATATCTGCTCGACCAACCCGGACAACCCGATCGAGCCCACTTGGGTTGGTCTTGGGTTGAGAATTCCTAACCCGAGATTGGCCGGGTTGGGTTGGGTTAGGGTTGAGGTATGGGAACCTTGGGTTGGGCTAGGGTTGAGCACCTACCCAACCCAATCGCCCGACTTTCAGCCTTACTCAGTGTAGACTTATATGAGTTTGAACATTGAAGTTTTAGGTCAATTGCCCAATTTGTGGTGTGTGTTTGTGTGTGTGCTACAGTGTAATAAACAAAAAAGAGTTACTTGTTTGTGATTCTTACATTTATGGCCCATTCGAGGTTTGAAATTTTCACACTTATAACTAAAGCTTATATTTCAATGGGCTTATTAGAAACAGCCTATAAAATATCACTTATGTACATTTTCAATTCTTCTCATTTACTTTCATCCAAACAAAATATTTGAATTTTAAATGCATTTCATTAACTCTCATCTAAACATAATTGAGTAAGTCATATATTTCCAGTTAATTTACTTCCAATTTCATTTCGCATTTACCTCCATTAATGAGCTCCTGAAGGACTCCTTGGCACGTTTGCTTGTTATGAATGCACACTGGCCTAAAATAAAGATGATTCATTCATCAACTACATGGCATGTGTATTTTAAATGTAGACTCTAAAGTCCTTTTCTTTTTAATAGATGTGGTCCACCCAATGAATGGATTGGGTTGATTTTTTGGACTAGGATATGTTAAAGGTGGGCCAACGGATGAATGACCCCTATGATCAATACCGTTGCTTTGTGCATTAGTTTCAATTATATTGTAAAGGGTATTTTCATCATCTAATGTATTTCCTTGGTTGAATCTTAAACTAAGTGTATGAAAGGAAAAAAGCAATTTTCGTATCCTGCTACCCACTTAATTGGATATTTATGTTCTGATACCTAATTAAATTGACATTTCATTATACTACCTTGTTAATCAAGGTATGTCGCATCCTGCTATTTTTGTTTAATTTTGTCTGAATTCTTTAAGTTACTTTCTTTTAATAAATAACAAAAACACCGCTCTATTAAAGTATGACATAAAGTAAAAATCCATTTTCAGCGATAAGAAAAATACTAGCTACCATAAAATAGTATTACCAAGGGCATGTTTCTATTCCACCAAATAAGTTAAATTTTAACTTACGGTAAGTGATTAAGTTACTTTTTTCACTTAAGTTGATTTGGAAAACATCATTGTAAAAGTAACTTACATGTTAAGAGTTACTTATTTTAGTAAGTTATTATTATTTTTTTTAATTTTTAAATTTTTTTAAAAAAGCTTTTTAACTTACTACTTTTTCTATTTCTCTCTCGCGACCCATGTGTCAAATGGTGAATAGTGAATGTTGAATGACCCACATCCAAGGTGGACCCTACATGATGGATGATCCATATCAAAGTGAGGCCCACACAAATGAATGGTCCACATGAAGGGTTGGCCCACTTGAGGGAATAATTACTTATGATGTTGAAAACAAAACATGCTTTTATACTTTTTAGTTGATAATTATGCTGTTTACCAAACATACTTATTTAATGAATAAGTAGAAACTAAGATAAGCTATTTATCACATATGTAACTTATCTAAAGTAACTAATGATCCAAATGCCCCCTAGATATTACTAGCCTGTCCAATTGGGCAGCCTTATCATGAAAATGGAATGCTCCAAATATGCCTTTCCAACTATAATGTGAACCTTTCGTCTATTTGGAAGTGGTAGAGTGGTTGTCCATTATTTTTTATTGTATGACCTATAATAATTGGACATATTTAATTTTGGGGCATCCCGTCACTATGGCGGGGCTCACTTCATATGAGGTTGGATATAAAAAAAAAAAGAAGAAGAAAAAAGTAAGCCCCATATGCACAAACAATAAAACAAGGTGGCCCCACAATGGTTGATCAACCTGGCATATTGAACACTGAAGTATATATCATCCATCACCCTTTCTTCAATCTACCATTTCCCCCTCAAATCCAGCAGCACCAGGATTGTCCAAGAGACATGATCTTTGGGCTTGAACATGCCCGTGATGAGGTTGGGGTTGAATGAGGACAGCTTAATTTGAATTACTTGTATTCTAAGTAATTTTTAAGCACCTGTGTATCATCAACCACAATTGGCTGTCTTCCCTACTATAAATCAGATAGGGAAAATTACAGTCAAGCAATTATATTTATGTATAATATTTATAATTATCTACCTATATATCATCTATACCGTTATACCCACTACAAGAAAAGGGGGCTTTAGCCTCAATTCAAAACTGTGGCTAAAAAGGTTAAAAACTGAGGCTAAAGCCTTTAGCCTCAGTTTTGCCTCAGTTATCCAAATTGAGGTTGAAAACCCCATGGCTAAAGGCTTTAGCCTCAGTTTTAGCAACTGAGGCTAAAATGACTTTTATAGCCTCGGTTCTTCAAGTGAGGTTAAAAGAATCTTTTTAGCTTCAGTTTTCTCGAAATGAGGCTAAATCAAAATTTTAGCCTCCATTGTTTCCAACTGAGACTAAATCCAAATTTAGCCTCAGTTGCCTCCAACCGAAGCTAAAATTATTTTTAACCTCAGTTCTCAATAACCGAGGCTAAAGCTTTTAACCACGGGAGTTGTAGTATCAGTTTATGTAATTGAGGCAAAACCGAGACTAAAGATGGATTTAGCCTCTTTTGGCATCAACCGAGGCTATATTCGGTTTTGGACCTCATTTCTTTATCAACCAAAGCTAACAATATCATAATTAACAAATGATTGAACCTGTGCATATTTCACCCATTTAGCATTCATCAAGACAACAATTCTGCACAATATCATCAAAACAATTAATGGTCTATTTAATTTTTTCAAAACAAAATACAAATTGCACATGAACTACCACATAGCCTTCCACATGAACTGTTTCAGTAAGGTCCCCTTCTGGACCAATCAGATGTCTTCCTTTCTTAGCCACATCTCCTGGCAGATGTCTACAACACCAACCTCACTGGCCATGATCACGCGTCCACTATGTGTGTTGTAAAAGTGACTGGGGCGCAATCCATTCCGGTCCAATGTCGCTCCAAGATAGCAACCATCAATAACTGCATTTATACAATAAATATAAGTTCAAAATACTCATGTCACATGCAGAATCATTAAAGCATGAAGCAATTCCAGCACAAACTTTACATGATATAAGTGCAGGTCCATCTCATGGCTCCATAAGAGCTAAAAAATATTCGTATAAGGCTTTTCTATCACTATCCATGTTTTTAACATTTTGCCACGCCTCATGTATCATCATCATGATAGCTTTAAGTAGACTTCTGCCAGCATGAACCATAAGCTCCAAAACGCCATCAAATGTTCCTAAAACAATCACAGATCCAATTCAGAAAACTCCAAGCTTGAAATATGCAATTAAACATAAGTGCATTCATATTTAAATCTGTGTGCACATAGACACAATCACAAGCATAAGGTCACCTAAATCTGAAGAGCTGGCATCAATGATGGGTAGAAGCTTTTTCATCTCATTCTTTGACAAGCCCAGTTCCTTGCATTTTAGAAGACCATCACCTGAAAAGTGTTTGTTGAAAACCGAGAATGGACCTGTAAGGAAATCAAATAACCACGGCATCAAGTCCTAGTTCCATTATATTTCCCTTCACGAAAATGAAAAATTGTCTGAGAAATAAAAAACAAGTTTGGACGGGTAAAAAGAAAAACACTGCAGAGTCACGATCCATTCGTAAGATGGCTGAAACCACTTTAATTAATAAAGTAACATACGCTTATTGAATGAAGAGAATATATTTTCAAACATGCAAACATCAATGGAGTGGTATCATAAGTCACTCTAAAAAAACCAATCGAACTTCAAATTAGTTAAGTCTGTGCGCACGGATGCACTATTGAAGTGAACTGACTTGCATCCACTCTCACCATCCTTTATCTATTATCTCTCCTATGTATCCTAAATTTCTGTCTCTACCATCCTTTATTTGCCTCCACATTCTACAGTATCGACTCTCACCAAATAGTCTCCTTCCTTCACATTGCTCCCCCAAAACAAAACCTTCCCTGACCTCCATGCATCGCAATCTCTCTGTTTCTTAACATTCTCCTCTTCCCTTCCTCCCTCCCCATCGTTTCTTACTTTTCCTTTCTCATGATTGGTCTTCAATTCTCAGTCATTGAACCAGAAACAACATCTTCTCAAAAACAAGAAAGGCAGTTCAATACCTCATCAAGGGCAGCACCAATCATTTGAAGTCCAACAGGAAGGCCGGCGGGTCCACCTTCAATCAATCCACATGGCAGCACCATGTAGGCAATCCAGCCAAGTTAACATTCACCTGCACCAATAATAATATCACTTAGTTTTATTTTATTTTATTGATGGAATCATTAAGGAAAAAAAAAAGAAAGCGCAGAGGTCTCCACAGAGAACAAGAAACAAAACAAAACAAAAGACAAACACACACAAAGCAAATGCATCCTGAACTGAAACACAACCAACCAGCGGCCCAGAAATTCAGCCAGTCACCCAAGAACACACCATCGATGTTTCAGAGAGTTCTACTTGAATGCAAGCTACTGGTAGGAACACCTAGATTTTAGGTGCCATCACAAAGAAGGATTTTCCAAAGACCACTAGTATATTTTGATCAGATTGAATCTGTGAAGCTAGAAATCCTCATTAGCTACTATCTTCTGTATATTGACTAGTTCAGAGCAAGCACCATGCAACAACCTACACAATGTTTGTAGGGAATTGATATCTACAGCAATCCTGGTTGATTATTGTATTCCCATTATTCATGTTTGGAATCGAAATAGTGCAAAACAGACAATTGCTGTGGGCAAATGAAAATAGTGGGTGTAAATAGTCCACACGTGGCAATGTATGTATTAATTTCAAAATAATGAGTCATCCGCTGAGTTGAATAAACTAAATTCCATTCATTCAGCAGATTTGTACGTGCAGAAGAGCATTTATTTATTTTCAAACAATCTTTTAAAAAATTATTTATTTTGAAAATAATGATACACTTATTCAGAATAGAAAAAAACTACAATTCGTTGATAAGCATAGAGCAGCAGAGTGAGGATTACAGTCATGATGTCGCCTGTATACATTGCCAGAGGATCATTTGTCTTTTCACCTGCAAACAACATTGCCCATTGGGCATGAAGTAACCATGAAAGTAGCCTCAATAATTCATAATATATGCTGCTGGAAGTGGCATACCTATCTTATACGCCACTGATGGTGCAGCAGGTGAAATGAGGATGTCATTTTTATCCAATGTTGCCTTGAAGCTTTTCTGAACCAAGGTCCTCGCCTAAAACACTATTACAACAATAAGTTTCCAAATAAATGGCACAAGATATCTAAAAATTAACATCTAGGTTTCTACAACACCACAACTGCTATTAAAACATTGGTACACTACGTAAAATTCACAGAACAGCCTATAATGAAAAGCCTTTACAAAAATAATTGTGGTACCTTCTGGGCACGTTTGTAATATGCATCATAATATCCACCAGAAAGAACATAAGTTCCCATTAAAATTCTCATCTTGACCTGAACAAAATGTGCAAGGTTGTTAGTCTGCCTGTAAAACTACCGGGCAACTGCCAATCTATTTTAGACTCCTTGTTCAAGCACTAAAACCATAATTCTGCAACAACGGTGTAAATGAAATACACTATACTACAACAAAATTGGATTTTCTCGGCGGTCAAAACCTCCAGTAAAAGTTTTACTGGCAGTCAGGCAACTGCCGGTAAAGGCTCGGTCGGTAAAGGTTTTACCGACGGCCATTAGCTTTTACCGCGGTTTTGCGGGTGCCCCTAAATCGTCAATTATTTATTGTGTCGGCCCAAAAAGGAGGAAAAACTACTAGTAAAATCCGTAGCCATAGAATCTATGGTTACGAACAATCCGTAGCCTTTGCAATTTTTGTTGTTTCAGTTTTTCCTGCCCACTTTCACCGCTGGGAAAAAAATGATTGCAGGTATGGAAGCTACAATTTATGTAAAATACAAAACATAAAATTCATGAATTGACTGATCTTTTAACAAACTTAAAAAGTAACAATTTATGTAAAATACAGAGAATTAGGCCAAGGTATGGAAGCTGAAAGAGTGATTGCAAGTATTTGCTGGTTACAGTTGGACCCCCATTTCGTAAGAGATATAGAGCAACGTTGTTGAATGCAATTGCTTATGCGCATGTGTGAAGAGATTGCATGTGCCATGATGGCATATGAGAGGGATTACGATGAGATCTAAACTTCGTTATAATCACAATTAGAGATTGACAAAATGGTATGCAGCATCATAGAAGTGGTCCTAACTACTGTGGAGTGCTAAGTAAACAGCATCGTATGAGAGGGATTACGATGAGATCTAATAGTGGATTGCTAAGATCCACCATTTTAGGCTGGTCAATTCATGGTGGTTCATAGCGTACAAAATAGTGGAGTGCTAAGTAAAAAAAAAAAAAAAAAAACTTTTTTTTCTCTCTAGCTACACATTAGTTTTGTATGCTAGCCACAACTGATGAGCGAACCAACCTGATTTTCTTCAGAACGGAAGATCAGCAAAGCCTCTTCCTTATTGTCTTGAATCCTGATAAAATTTATAGTTCGAAATGAAAGTATTTTCTGTTTTGTTGCATTCGGAGTAAACAAGTCCAAGACTCATGTCAGAACCTTCAATGAAGAGGAAGCCGAGTAAGACAAAGTGATTGGATGATAATTTAAGCACTATACTGAGGTTTTCAATTTGGACAAGCGGCACCATGGTTCAGCAGTCCAGGTCATTGGTCCTTGCATGCTGCCATGGATAATATCCAGGGACTTGTTACTGGAGTAAAAGGAACACAACATTGCAACTTTGGATAATATTGAGCGCCATAGTTGTAGTAGGCATCAGCCCAAGAATAGTCAAAGACGAATTCTCCATACGAGTGACTGCAATTCAAAGTAACTAAAATAGTTCAACTGCTATCAAACAGAACCAACTAAAAACTTATTGTATAGATAGATAGATAGATAGATAGATAGGTAGGTAGGTTGGTAGGAGAGAGAGAGAGAGAGAGAGAGAGAGAGAGAGAGAGAGAGAGAGAGAGAGAGAGAGAGAGAGAGAGAGAGAGATGAAATTCTCACCATTTCTAGTGCCCCCGTGATAACTCCACTAAAGATGTTGCAATAACATAGGCCTTGGCATGTATCAGGAAGCTCAACAAAGTTTACCAGAGGTTTGTCTTCCAAAACAAGACGCAACTTGTCCCATCAGCATCCCAATTCATTGCAGAAGCAGTGACCCCTAAGAACATTTTGAAACCAACTTGTTCAAAAGCATCAAAAGAGCCATTATCATTGCCTATCCATACTATTAGAGCATATTGAAAAGGAACTGGTTGAAAAAAAAAAAGGAACCATTTTCATATAAGCGTAAAAAGAATGCTCAACTAAGTAAACCACATGACCAAATGACCCTTGCATGTTGCAAGCCAGCAACCATGTTATAAACTTAACAGACCCTCACCGATGACTGAGAAGAAGCGGATGCACGAAGGACCCCACTCTTGGTAAACCATTAGAACAAGCCCACGTGGTTAATTGTCCTGCATCACCGAGGAGTAAAATGGCCTAATTTTTTAGGCAAAGAAAAAAAAAATCTAACTTTGCTTCTAACCAGATGGAACTTCTGTCCACCATCTTGTAACAATGGAGGTGACATGTCTACAGAAAAAAGAAGAAGAAGGTCAGCTACTTGAATGATATGGAACAACATTTTGAAATAGACCAAACAGAAATTAATGTTGCACAGCTGCAGTTGACATTTCTACATAAAACCCCCAAAAAAGGGGGAGAAAGCAAACTCATGGCTATTCTTTAATCAATATAGACGATTGGATTCCCCAGATCTTTAATCATTCTCTGTCGCTCATTGATAGCAGTCCAGAAATTGAAGTCCAGATATAGCCCTTACAGAGCTCCATAGCCGATCTTCTTCAGTAGAAATTCTTTGACCACAAGCAACATGTTCAATACTAGAAAAATGTAGGGACTCCAACTTTCTAATCATATCACAATCAAAAGCATGGATAGATCTCAATGTTGAACTACAGCCAAATGATAAGATTCCTACTCATTCTCCCACAGAAAAAACCTAATTGCAGATAACTATTAAGCGAAAATTGTAAATGAAAATTCATATATACAAAAAATAAATGAAAATTCATATATACAAAAATAAATTCCAATATGAAATGAGGATGACTTCATGAAGAGCAAATGCAAAGAACTCAACCTTGGGTACAGAGCCAGGGCTGAGTTGGTTCAAAATGCTACATAAAACAGTCCCATCGATCAAGCATGCTCTGTTCTGCTTCTGAAGCTTCAGAAGACCTAATTGAGGAAACATACACTTCAATTGTGTGCTCCATGTTGTGTCAATCACAGAGGTAAAATCTGAAGATATGGTTGAGGAAAGGTGATAGTGGATTGACAGGTATTGGTTGAAGCATTTCTTCAAATGACTAGAGTGCAGATTTACTGCATCATGTCTCTTTTGCTTAAATGGTGGGGCCCACTAAGAAACAGAGAGATTAAATGTACAACAGTGGTAGACGTTATCGGTTGAAGCATTTCTTCAAATAACTAACATGCAGATGTCGGCGGCCATGGACAGCAGCGGATATGGCTGCCGCTGCCATGACTGTTGCACAAATTCTGATAATCGAAAGGGGAAGTGGGATAGACAGAGATGAAGGAAGAGATATCGAGAGAGAGTACCTTCGATTTGATGGTAGCTGTTGTTGACAATGAGGGACGAGCAACCTCTTGTGATGGTAGCTATTGTTGATGGAGGTTGGGCGGCCATGCATTGGGACGAGATCCGCTGCTACCGCAGATGGTGAAGACTATGGACATCGTCGGTGGTTGATGGGTTAGGGTTTGGAGTAGAATGTAGGACAACAACGTTACTCTGCTTGCGATGGAGGCGCGGTAGGCGACTGCAAAAGTTTGGAGAAGAGGAGGGTTAGGGTTCGGAGATAGCAACGATTATGGGTAAGGAGAAGAAGAGGGCTTTTGATGTATAAATAATCTGATTCAAACAGATTCGGAAAAAAGCTTCGGATAAAAAAATTAAATAAAATAAGAAAAACGCAGCAGAATCTCACTAAACACATTCCAAAGAAAAAGAGAATTCCAACAAGAATACCTGTAAGATCGAGCTTCTTCTTCGATTCGATTCCTCCAATCGAAGATCCAAAACGAGGAAAAGAGAGATTGAATTGCTCGCCTCTGTCTGATCGAAATACGAGCACTTTTGATTTTGAATTTTTTTTTTTCCTTTTTTCTTTTCTTTTTCTTCTTTCAAGGTATCGATGAGAGAGAGAAAAAGGACTATCTTGTATAAGTAGTAGAAGTGCTGTGACTAGGTTTGGAATTCGAAGAGCTTCTCGGAGGATTTGAGCTTGGAAGCCTGCGGCGATTTCCGATCCATCTTGAAAGATCTAGGGTTTTCTGTGAAGATTTCCATGGAAATGACAAACGCTGCCTTCTGCTCTCATGAGAGAGGAGTTTTTCGGTTTTTTCTGGCTTTTTTTTTTTTTTTTTTTATAGACGTGCATCTCTGCAGGGGCTGTGAATGAAAAACTCTATAAAGAGAACCAAGATCAGGGGCTGTGAATGAAAAACTCTATAAAGAGAACCAAGATCTCTCTCGCTCGCTCGCACAACGAGTGTGCGACTTTTAGCCTCGGTTCCTATTCAACGAGGCTAAAAAGTAGACGTTTGGATTCGGTTCCTATGAAACCGAGGCAAAAAAGTCTAATTTCATTTGAAATTTCTTTTTCTTTTTCTTTGTTTTTAAGTATTTTCAATTATTTGAAATTTCTCAATTAAAAAAAACAATTTTCTTCAAAATTCTCATATTCAAAATTTTTATTTTTTTTCAAAATTTTCAAAAATTTTCAAAATTCTTAATTTTTTTAAAATTCTCAATTTCAAAAAAAAAAAAATCATACTTTTTCATAATTATCATTTTTTATTCTTAATTTTCCAAATAAAAAAAATTCTTAATTTTTTAAAAGTTCTCAAAATTTAAAAAAATTCTTAGTTCTTAAAAAATTCAAAATTCAATTTTTTTTCAAAACTCTCAATTTTTTTTTTTTTTTCAAAATTCTCAATTTTTTCCCAATTGTCTCCAATTTTTTTTTCCAAAATTCTCAATTTTTTGGCAATTGTCAAAAATTTTAAAAATTATTAATTCTTTCAATATTCTCAATTTTTTTTAAATATTTTTAAATGTAGACTTTTGGCCTCGGTTCTTATGGAACGGAGGCTAAAAAGTAGACTTTCGGCCTCGATTCCCATGTAACTGAGGCTAAAAAGTAAACTTTTCGCCTCGGCTACTATGCAACTGAGGCTAAAATGTAGGCTTTTTGCCTCGGTTCTTATGCAACTGAGGCTAAAAGGTAGACTTTTCGTCTCGGTTCTTAAGTAACCTAGGCAAAAAAATAGACTTTTCGCCTCGGTTCCTATGCAACTGAGCTAAAAAGTAGACTTTTTACCTCGGTTCCTATGCAATTGAGGTTAAAATGTAGACTTCTGGCCTCAGTTCTTATGCAACTGAGGCTAAAAAGTAGACTTTTCGCCTCGGTTGCTATGCAATTGAGGCTAAAAAATATATTTTTCACCTCGGTTCCTATGGAATTGAGACTACAAATTAGACCTTTCGCCTCTGTTCCTATGCAACTGAGGTTAAAAATTAGACCTTTCGCCTCGGTTCCTATGCAACTGAGGCTAAAAAGTAAACATTTCGCCTCGGTTCCTATGCAACTGAGGCTAAAATGTAAACTTTTTGCTTTGGTTCCTATGTAATTGAGGCTAAAAAGTAGACCTTTTGCCTCGGTTCTTATGGAACTGAGGCTAAAAAGTAGACCTTTCACCTCGGTTCCTATGGAACTGAGGCTAAAAAGTAAACCTTTCGCCTCAGTTCCTATGCAATTAAGGCTAAAAAGTAGACTTTTTGCCTCAGTTACTATGCAATCAAGGCTAAAAAGTATACTTTTAGCCTCAGTTCTAAAGCAACTGAGGCGAAAAATGAACTTTTAGCCTCAATTCCATAGTAACTGAGGCTAAAAAACACATTTAGCCTCCATTTTTTCAATCGAGGCTAAAAAATTGAGGCTAAAGGCCTACTTTCTTGTAGTGACCTTAAAAATATTATAATACTTTCTACACTTGGATACATTTAAATGATGAACATATCGTTTATAATATAAAAATTATTGTTTTGTTTGCCCATTAATTATACATTCAAGGGCTTGCATATCATGATGGGATGAATGATCATATGAGTTCTAATCCGATGATCCAAATTGTTCACTAGAAACGAAGGCACATGCATTTCATGGGCTACCATGTGCAATCCAACAAATATTAACCATTCGATCCATCTCCTTTAATAAGGATGATCAATACTGTTTTCACAAAAAAGAAAAGAAAAAGAAGTCTAATAAACAATCTGATCCATCTATTTCATAGGGCCCTTCATGGATTGCTCATGTGAAAGAATTACTTTTATTAGACAACCATAATTCATTCCATCTTCACCATTATTATTATTTTTTTTTTCTAATTTTATACAAGGGTCAAAAGGATTAGAAGTAGCTTCACAATCACAATGATTATATTTTCTTAAAATCTTCTCTATATAGTGAGATTGGGTTAAGATTTAATTCTGAATATTTTCTTAGTGAGATTAGGTTAAGAATAATAATTATATTTTCTTAAAATCTTCTCTATATAGTGAGATTGGGTTAAGATTATACCAGAATAATTCTGAATAATCTTAATCCTTAAAATGACACCAGCTTCACCAATGTCCTTTATGTCAAAATGAGAAGAATACCTTATTAATTTTATTAATAATCTCTAAGTTTGTAGCAAAGATCAAAAAGATCATTCATGTACAAACACATCAAAATAATAGAGTTGCCAAGCATCGTAGAATAAATGCATCTCTCATCCTCATTATACACGAACCCATTTGACATCATTACATAGCCGAATTTTCCATGCCATTGTCTAGGAGCTTGTTTAAGTCCGTATAAGACTTTAAAAGTCTACACACTTTGTTTTCTTGTCCTAGCACAACAAAACATTCAGGTTGCTATATATATATTTCTTCTTCCAATTCACTACTTAAGAAGGTTGTTTTAATGCCCATTTGGTGAATTAGGAGATTATTGATAGAAGCTATGACAATCAAAATACGAATAGATGTCATCTTAAATACATGAGAATATGTATCAAAATGATCAACCCATTCTATTTGTTTAAAACTTTTGGCTACCAACCTAGCCTTATATTTTTTAATAGAACCATCTACCCTACGTTTCCTTTTGAATTTCCATTTATAGCCTAAAGTTTTCGCCCCAGGTGGTAGGTCTGCTAATTTTCATGTGTTATTAGATTTAATAAAATCTATTTCATCAGTGATTACTTCTTTTCAAAAGATAGCATCATGCGAGGAGCCCCAAGACACTAGATGTTCGATTTATCACAGTTTCTTGTGGTATGGTCCGCTTGAGCTTTGAATATCCATTTACAACCTAAATTTTCACCCCAGGTGGTAGGTCCGCTGATTTTCATGTGTTATTAGATTTAATAAAATCTATTTCATCAGTGATTACTTCTTTCCAAAAGATAGCATCATGCGAGGAGCCCCAAGATACCAGATGTTTGATATATCACAGTTTCTTGTGGTATGGTCTACTTGAGCTTTGAATATCCATTTACAACCTAAAGTTTTCGCCCCAGGTGGTAGGTTCGCTAATCTTCATGTGTTATTAGATTTAATAAAATTTATTTCATCAGTGATTACTTCTTTCCGAAAGATAGCATCATGCGAGGAGCCCGAAGACACCAGATGTTCGATTTATCACAATTTCTTGTGGTATGGTCCACTTGAGCTTTGCATCTGCCTCAATTTTGGGCTCATGCCCTAAATTCAGCTAACATAATGAATGAACGGTGTGGATAATTCATACACATCATAATTGGCCCCACATTCATTTCACAACTCTCAATTTTAGTGCTCAAAAGGTAAGTCATCAACATTTGCATGAGAACAATGTGGTAATTGCTTAGGTAAATAATTATTACCCATTGACAAGGTATACCTTTGAGATGAAAATAAAATAGGCTCTAAACTAGAGAGTGAGGTTGACCTAGATCGGGTAAACAGGACCAACACCATTTGTCTCTAATGTAGATCAAACTTTCTATTCACTTGTGGGATCCAGGTGGTTTGAAAGAAACCACCATGGCTTATCTCTTCTTGATAATCTATACATCCCTTATCAGTATATGAATTGCATACTAACTTTGCTAGTGGCAACTACTCATTATTATTGGGAAATCTTTGAGGGCCCACCA
Source organism: Magnolia changhungtana (assembly GCA_030180095.1). Lineage (NCBI taxonomy): Eukaryota > Viridiplantae > Streptophyta > Magnoliopsida > Magnoliales > Magnoliaceae > Magnolia > Magnolia changhungtana. The sequence goes on from JASAUF010000664.1 coordinate 681,527, forward strand.
TGATGTATGTGATCTATCTACATTGTCTATCCATTTGCCCCTTCATTTTAGAGCATGAGCCCAAAATGAGTTGAATCTAAACCTCAGGTAAACTATATCACACTAAACCGTGGTAATTGAATGCCCACAATTAATTTTTTTAAGGGTCATGAAAGTTTTGGATCAAGTTGATATTTGTGTTTTACCTTCATCCAGGTCACACAGACCGTTGGATGACAAATAAAGATTATAGTGGACCTTAAGAAGTAATTTTAATGATGGGCATTCAATCACCATTGTTTTCCCATGGTGTGTCCACATGAGATTTCGATTTGCCTCAATTTTGGCTCATGTCCTAAAATGAGCTGGCAATATGGATGTACTAGTTGATAAAACACTTACATCATGATGGGTCAGGTCGTTACTAACAGGGTAACATGTAATCCACGTCCACTAGGCTTTACCTTTTCGAAAGGCGCTCGAAGCCAGGAGCGGATTAGATGAGACCCCTGCCTCACCCAAGATGGTGCAACCCCTACCCATGCGGCCACTTTGATGTATCTATTATGTATCCATGCCATTCATCCTCATTTCCAGATCATTTTAGGGCATGATCCAAAAAATGAAGAAGATCCAAATCTTGGGTGGACTCGGTCTAGGAAACAGTGGCGGTTGAACGCTTTGTTGGGACTCAGGGATGTACACATAGCAGAATCAAGCAAAGTAATCGCAATCGCACAAACATCAACCCAAACAAAAAGGCAATTCAAATTTTACATGAAAAAATTCTTGCGCACAAATCGCCAAGTAATGTACTATGAAAGTAATATTACAAAAGATAGATAATGTTACCAATTAGAACAATCCATCGAATCTCCTTTGAATCTCTAGCTATGCCTTTAAACCCTTAGGAACAACTTAGAAAGCCCTAATAATCTCCTAATCATGATTACACCCGATATATATGCTATCACAATCGGAATAGGAAACAAATCACACAATTACTCAATTTTGTGTGCGTCTTCAATCAGACCTTCGATGGCATTGACCCACATCAAATATTTGTCGATGGCATCGAAACCCATCGAGTAGGGCATATAAAACTGTCAAGCAATCAACTAATTTTATTTTATATTTTGAATTTTTTTTTATGGAATCAAGCATCTGTTGATGGCATCGGAATCTACTTGATGAGATCGACTGGTCCGTCAATGACATCGACAAGCCCTGTAACAGACATATTTAAGTCATTGACAACACACCCTACCATTAAAAACTTCTTAGCGCCTACCTTAATGTTTCCTTAGTGTTTATTTACCATCCAATCCATTGATAAGGTCACATGAAGGGAAAAAACGAATATCAGCTTGATCAAAATTTTTTTGTAGCCCACTAATGTCAATCACCACTATTTCCTATGGTATGGTCCACCTGATAGTTAGTTCCGCTTCATTTTTGGGATCATGCACTAAATTGATCTTGAAAAACAGATGAACAGAGTGGATATAGAATAGATACATCAAAGGTAGGCAAAACGGTAAGGGCTACACTGTATTGGGTGAGACCGGTGTCTCACTTAATCCGCACCCCTTGAAGCCTCACCATTCACCATCTGTATTCCTTTTAAATGTTGTTCGCCTCAATCCAAGCCGCTTACACTCTACAAAGATTTTCTTGTTCTTCACCGGAAAATATCTCTGCTAAGAATATTTAGAAACTCTTTTTCTCAAGCTGGGATCGTGTTCCTGTCTAAAACCCATCTTCCCTCCTTCTCAAGTAGAAACTGACCTGTCCTTATCTCCATGTGGGAATTCAATCACCGGCTGATCGCGACATTCACGTGTTTATTCTCCATATCCATCCTACCAGAGCTGCAGCATCCAAACCCTCCATCCATCTTCCCTCACATGGACTCTTTGAAAAGTGCTCCTGCTTTATCTCCAAGCAAGTACAGATATTCGTGCGTGGTCAACAACGGCTGCTGGGGAATCACCTCCAAGTTTGAAATCCGTGACTGCTTCCTCTCCCAACGAACAAAGCCTGCCCAGTTGGGAGAGCCCAAAATCAGGTCTTTCGATTAACTCTAACCTCTGATACATGGACACACACTCTTCAATTTCTCACCGTCCAACGAAACATCTACTATTCCGGAAGTAGGCTAATAAAAGAAGCAAGGGTTTGATGAGGCAACATGCTGAAGTTAGAGATGAAACCCGCAACAAGTAAGTTTGAAAGATTTTTTTTTTTTTTTTTTTTTTTTTTTTAACGCACGCACACACACCCCACACACTCACGTCACCACCTATGGGCACTCGAACCCTTGATTGGGAGTTGAAACTGGAGTTGAAACTCCTTAGAGTCTACCACCTGAGCAAGAGTAAGGACCCAAGTAAGTTTGAAAGTTATTCGGTTAATTATATATTACATTATTTAAAAACTATTTATTCTATTAAATCCTGTCAAGTTAAGTCAGCAGATTAAAAAAGAATATTTTATGATATTAAATACATCATTAAATACTTCTAAAAAGCCATAAGTTTTGGATGTCTTTTTCCTTCATCTAAGTTTGTTTGACCTTATTTAAGGTGGGCTTTAATTAGAAAGATTTGAAATATGGTGGGTGTTATTATCCCCATCCCATGGTGTGGTCCACTTGTGATTTGGATATGACTGTTTTTTGTGCTTATGTCCTAGACTGAGATGGCAAAATGAATGAACGGCATGGATTGGGTTGACCCAACATACGGTATTGGAGGGATTACCACCGAATCCGAGTCCGCAGCGACTTCAGTTTGGACGGCTCCTTTTGGTCTACACGTATTACACGTGTACATTCCTGATTACGCAAGTGGATAAGAGAAGCGGATTACGTCCTACAGCAGCTGGACAAGAACCTGTTAAGGCAAGGCTACGTGGGGTCCACCCAGATGTATGGGTTTTATCCATACCGTCCATCCATTTTTTTCATATCACAGGAGCCGTCCTTAAAATTAGGTAGATCTAAGTCTTAAGTAGGGCACACCACAGAAGCAGCAATGATAATAACACGGTGGTGTTTATTTGCTATCCAACTCTTCATCAGATCATATAGACGTGGATGAAGGTAAAATATCATTATCAATTTCATCCATAACTTCTACGGCTCTCAATAAGTTATTAACGGTGGGTGTTCAATCCGTACTGTGTGGTCCACTTGAGACTTGGATCTTCCTATCTTTGTTTCATACCCAAATAATCTTAAGAAAATGGATGGACGGTGTAACTAAAACCCATGCATCACGGTGGGCCCCACATTGCTATAGCTCTAGACGGATCATCGTACAGCAGGTACAACACGCAATCCGCTTCCGATAAGGTGGATGCGTGTGTATATCGGGAAGGACAATGACATTGATTCGAATTACGAAGTTCCAGTTACGTACTCTCCTTGTCTCTGCAGCGCGTGTGAAATAGAGCTGACACTTCGCTACGCGTCTTACGTTCCATCATATCCAACGGACTGGATCCATATGAGAATTACCCAATCTCAAATCTAGATATAGTCCTATTCAGGTGGGCCACTCAAAACGTTGAAAATGTACTCGTGGTTCATACATCGCGGGCTTTGATCTTGAAAGCTGGATCTTAGGGAGAGTGGAATGGCCCGTAATTCTCATTTTCCATCCAACCTGTAGATAATTTCAGACAGATCAGCATGAAGATAAACACAAATATCAGCTTGATCCAAGGCTTTTGTGGCCCGCAAAAAAAATTAATAATTAATGGTCGATCACCACTGTTTCCTACGGTGTGGTCCACTTTAGATTTGGATCTAATTCATTTTTAGAAATATGCCATACAATATCAAGGTGGCCCACGATCAGGGACTCACCCACGGACTCGGATTGCGTACTGTACCACACACCACCGAACTCGCTGGTGTGTTGAGCGGCAAAGTTCTGTGGGCCCCACATTGTGTGTAATATATCCATACCGTCCATCCATTTTTCCATATCATTTTAGGGCATGAGACCAAAAATGAGTTATATCCAAAGCTCGAATATTCCACACAACAGAAATCAGTGGAAACAATGACACCCACCGTTGAAACCTTCCTAGGCCTACCATGATGTTTATTTGTCATCCAAGCTGTTCATAAGGTCACACAGGCCTAGATGAAGAGAAAAACACAAATATCGGCTTGATCCAAAACTTATGTGGCCCTCAAGAAGTTTTCAATGTTAAGCATTCAATCCCCACGGTTACCTGTGGTGTGGTCACTTTCAGCTTTCGATCTGCCTTATTTATAGGCTAATGTCCTAAAATGATCTGTCGAAATGGGTTGGGTCAATTGGGTTTGGGACCCAAAGCGAAATTGCAACCCTACCTCCCACACGTGTTAGAATAAGAGTCTTGCCAAAAAAAAAAAAAACAAAAAACAAACACACACATGCGCGCACACACACAGAGAGATTAGGATGAAATTCCAGGCCTGTTGGACACTTGAATGGGATACAATCTCATGTGTAATTCTAAGCTATCAGTGTGCTTTGGACAGGTGCTAATGCATTGAGGAAGAAACGAGATGAGGAAGAACCCTGACAGTGAGGAATTCTAGGTAGAAGGACTAGTGGCAAAAGCAAATTAAGGGCACTGGAGATCCAATGAGGAATGTTTTTCATCTGCAAACCCTAACCTGTAAATCCTCGTGGAGAAAAATGTTATGAAAATTTTTAAGAGGATCGTCACGACATTTGAGATGCACTTGTGAATTAAGAGGCATATTTCATACAATGAAAATGGCCTAAGTGGGTTACATCCAACGGTCATGATGAAAACAAAAGGAGTTATAAATCTAGGTAAAACCAAGCTCGTCAAAACTCAACTCATAGATGCCTGCTCAAGCCTTCCGAGGCTCAATTTCTCCCCCCTCTGCACACAAGTATTCATGTGCACACACCTAGTTAATTAGTTTTTAGGTTAGTTTTCCCACCAATCTAGCCTCAGGCGTGCACATAGGCCAGGGACAAAGGTTTATAAAAAACTTCATAACACTTCTTTCTATTCATTGTGAGACTAAAGATTTTCAAAAAAAGACAAAACTATGCTTGGTTTGCTTTTTTCTTTTTTCATTTCCTTTCCTTTTCTTTGTATTTTATGAAATACATTTAATAATCCCCCAATCATTTCAAAACAATACAAAATTGGGCATGCAAGAGAGCTATTGTGCATTAATGATGGTGGTTAAACATCTTGAACCTCGCTTAATTAGTGAATCACATTTGGACTACAAGAAATTAGTTAACTAGGTCTTGAACTAGATTTCTTTTAAAGTAGACTGTATATGAAACAACATAGTAGTTTAACTTTTTCAAGTTGTCCAGAGCAGCCCTTTATGGCCAAGTGCAATAATTCGATTTTATGAACGCTTTGAAAAATTAGCCCAATTCTAATAAGAAGTGGCCCCGCTCCCACTTTTTTTAAAAAGGGAAACTCGCTGTAGATTTATTCATTCTATAGGAGAAAGCTTTACAAAAATTCTTCGGGCAGACCTAACATAAAAAAGGGGAATAGGTCTGCCTATCGTGAGAAAACCAAAAAGAAAAGCCAGAGACAAAATTAACCCTCCCTCAGATTTCCTAGCCCCAACCTATTTAGAAATAAAAGTCCTCTGGTGATTTGAGGGAGATCTACCATGGAGTGGAAAAATAAACGGATTGGCCGTCGCTGCCCCTTCAAGCTAGGTCGTCAGCCACCACGTTTGCTTCCCTAGGAGAATGAGTGATGGAAAGCTTCAAATGAACCATGAGTCTCTTGATCCTGGCCCACCATTAGTACATGGTCCACGAGGGAGAGGAGTTCCTCACGAGGATTCCTACAACTGCCTTGGAATCACTCTCCACCTCCACCTTAGAGAAGCCTAGCTCCACACAATGGGACAGGCCCTCCCAGATTGCCCAATTTCTTCTCGAGAGTTAGAGCCAAATCCATAACCGGAGGGGCCTAGGTTCCCGAGCGACGATTCATCTACGTTGATTTTGACCCAGCCCAGCTTGGGTTTAGTCCATCTGATCACCTAGACCAACCTCCTAGATGTCGCTGCACCATCAATTCCTAACTCGGCTAAGGCTGTAGCAGATACATGCTTGACAACTCTGGGGAGTGGGAGAGTTGGGCCGAGGTGGTAGATCCAATGATGGACACGGGCGATCACTTCTACACTTATGTAAGTGAGTTTATCAAGAGTGTCTTTGTAACACGTATCATCTCAAATCAATGCTATAAACTCGGTAAGGGATTCACCCAACCTCAATACTTTATAGAGATTTGCATTAGTAACACCATAGAGAGATAATTCCTCCTAAACATGCAATGCAGTTCAACTAAAGAATTATCTAAAAACTTATTTTTTCATTGAACCTAATTCTTGAAATCTCTAGTCCTTAAGTTAGCTTATCATTTTTAGTAATTTATTTTTCGAAGTCCCATCTCCCTCGATTTTTTTAGATTTTTTTTTTTTTTTTTTTTTCAAGCTAGAGTTTTAGTTAAAGGATCCACAATATTAACATTGGATCTTATAAAGTCTAGAGTCATTGCACAATTTCTTAATAGTTGTCCCACACAACCATGTTTCAAATAAACTTGTTTGGATTTTTCATTATAACACCTTTTTTTAGCTCAGTGGTAGTCAAACTATCACAGTGAATGGATATAGGAAATATTGGTTTCACCCAGAAATATTGTACATCTATTAATAGTGTTTTTACCCATTCAGCCTCTTTACCAACTGTTGTCAAAGCAACCAGTTAAGATTCCATTGTGGAATGAGCTATACAAGTTGGTTTTTTTTTTTTTTTTTAAAAATTTCTATGACATAGCTCCGTCTGCCATGGTGAAGATATAGCCACTAGTAGATTTACAATCGTCTGACCTTGAATTCCAATTAGCATCACTGAATCCATCTATTACAACCGAGAATCTTTCGTAATGAAGACCAAGATCCTAAATCTTTTTAAAATACCTTAAGACCCTATATATAGCATTCCAATGCATGTAACTCGGAATACTAGAGTATTTACTCAGTTTGCTTATTGCAAAGTTAATGTTTGGCTTGGTGCAATTTATAACATAAGTTAGGCTACCAATGATATTGACATATTCAGTTTGAGATATTCATTCACTAATATTTCTTTCTACTTTTATGCCATGGTCAAAATGAGTACACATAGGTTTATAATCATAGTGATTATATTTTAAAAAATTTCTCTATGTAATGAAATTTGCCTCTCTAAGGTCTTTCATCAAAGTAAGAACATAGAAAGGTTTTAGTCTCATTAATGGTTTCAAGATCTGAACCAAAGATGAAAAGATCCTCTATGTATAGACACACCATGACTCTAGAGTTATTAGGCACCTTAGAAAAAAGACACCTTGCACCTTCATTGAACATAAACTTATTAATTATTATTACTTGGTCAAATTTTTCATGTCACTACCTAGGAGCTTGTTTAAGTCCATGTAAGGACTTTAAAACTTTACACACTTTATGTTCTCGTCTTGATTCAACAAATCCTTCGGGTTGCTACACATATACTTCTTTTTCAATTCACTATTTAAGAAAACAATATTTTAACATCCATTTGGTGAAGTAGAAGATTATTTACAGATAATCACAATTAAAATTCAAATGACATTATGTCTGACACAAGAGTATGTATCAAAGTGATCTACATCTTCCTTTTGTTTATACCTGTTGGCTACTAATATAACTTCCTATTTCTTAATTGAACCATCAGCCTTACGATTCTTTTTTAATATCCTTTTACATCATAAGATTTTTTCCCTAGGAGGTAGTCGACTAATTTTTTAAGTGTTATTAGTTTCAATAGATTCTATTCCATCTATAATTATTTTCTTCCAAAAGATAGTATCATTTGAGGTCCTTCTTGAATGTCACAAGATTACTTTCTAGTTGAGTTAAAAACACTTGAAAATTATAACCATAGTCCTTGGCAATCCTGGGTTGTTTACTTCTCATAATTTCATGTTCAAACTCAGGTTCCGAGTTTATAAGATTTGAGCTAAAAGGCTCATTAATCTTTAAAGAAGAGGAACCACCACTAAGATGACCCCAGTGTTCTTTAATATGTAAGGAAAGATATTTTTTAAAAAAATGCATTTCTAAATTCAGTTATAATATTTTCTCCAATATCTAGGAATCTATATGCCTTGATATGTGATACATACTCAACCAATACACATTTAGAGGTTCTGGTTCCTAATTTAGGTGTTTTGAGATCTATTAGCTTAACATTGGCAAGACAACCCAAAACTCTAAGATAACTAACATTGAGTTTTCGACATTCCCATAGTTCATAAGGGATTATTGTAACGTCTCGAAAAAATTCGTACAAAGACCCGAGTACCACCTCAGGCAGAAATCACCTAGGAATGAAACCTTTAGAAATTACACGAGGATTAACTAATGCTAAACTATATTACCTATGAAATTAGCACTAATCGCTTTAAATACGATCTGTAAGACCCAAAATGAGTAGAACAGTTAGTGCTACATTACCTTAAAACTTAGGATCCATCTCTAAACCCGGTTGCTCTCAGGAGCACCTTGAAACTCCGTATCGGACCTGGACCGCACGTCAAAAGTCCGATGACCACAAAACTATACCTTTATGACCACCTTATTGGGCTTGACAACCATCTCAAAAATCAAGTCCTGACTGTGTTCAGAAATGCACAACTTGAGCCCGGAGCGAAGCGTGTGAGAAATGCGAATATCTTTAGGAAACGTGCTCTGATTTAAGTGAATTGAGTCGTTCACTTGCGGGCCAAATATAAGGATTCAGACCGTCAGAATCTGACCTAATTACACCTTCGGATCAGGAAAAATTTCCTACACATGTCAGTATACTTGTGGCCCTGATCGAGTACCGGTGACCGTTGAACTGAAACTCGTCCGCCGCGGTCGATCTATAAATCCGATCGGATCGAAAACATAGCTTGACCTAGATCCAATGTCAGAGAGCTTAAGTCCGATAACACACAAAAAAGGGGCTTTAGAAGTGCTCCGTTGAATCGAAACGGACGCTCTTTGGACATAACCTAAGTATACCTTGGCCCTGGGGCCATTCCCATCAGTCCTGGACCTATATAAGGGCCTTAAACCCTCTCTCTCTCTCTCATCTCATACGAATTTGGGAAACCCTAGGAGAGAGAAGAGAGAAAAGAGGAGGAAAGAGAGAGAAAGTAAGAGAGAGAGTTGACGTTTGCTTCTAGGATTCCTCCCTGACGCTCCACGTGCTTAACCACCACATCTGAATCGCTTTTCCGGCAATTTTAATTCTGTTCTTAGGTAAGAAATCCAAACCCTAATCTGTTTTAGGGTTTCAAATAGAGTAAGGGATGCAATAGCTAACCTATTTCATCCTGTAGGTTGCTGTTGTGTCGTAGACAAAGGCATAGTATTTAAACTGAGTTCGTTACTTGTTTACTGGCGAAAGGTGCGGATTATAAATGTTTCGGTTATAGTTTTCAAGGCTTTCAATGTCGGTTAATGATTTATAACTAATTTGGGTGCCATTTCATATGCTAAATGCGATGTTTCCTCCGCTTTACAGATATATATATATATATATATATATATATATATATGAACTATGTTGAATATATTGTATTTCATGTGTTTGTTGAAATGTTTGGATGAGTATGGAATTTAGATTCGCGCTTGCCATGATTATCCGTCATGGATATGGGATTGATGTATGTGCGACAACTCCTTGGTGAAAGGATTTGCCCAAGTATTTGTTAGGATCAACATACGTCATGTACGTTGTAGTATGTAGTCTAAGTATTTGTAAAAATGTTCGAATGAGTATAGAATTATGATCTATGCTCGCCATGATTGTTGGTTGCCAATGTATGATCGTTGTTTACGTGGTAACTCCTTCGTAATAGGATTTGCTACTATATGTGTTTTTAACTAACTTATTACGTGTATACAATATGTGTAGTTAAGTGTTTGATAATATGCCTGAGTGGGAAAATGCTTAATGTAATGTGCGTAATGAGGGTGTTGAGATAGGATTCTCAATCCCCTTATCTAAGGATACAGTTTCCTTGATATAATCTATCTTACTACTATGTGATTTGTGAATTCAATGCTCAAGTATGTTAACATGTATTCTGTGTGTTCGTTAAAATGCTGACATGGGATCCATATTTAATTGTGTGTTACCTACTGTCTTGGCTAACACTTTTGAATGCTATTGATCTGGAGTGTGTTTGGGACTATGAAATAGTCCAGGCAATCGGTAATAGGTTCTGGTTTGGTGGCTGAGGTTGTTTCACCACACAGGACGCGTTCGATGAATCCGAGCCATACGTTGGTTGTCGACAGTGGTTAGGCCACACGGAGTGCTTACGCACTTCATGTCGAGCAACTCGATGTGCTCTCGTACTAGTCGAACTTGTCAAGTAACCCGATTGACCCGAAGTATGTTCACCATGTATGGACGCTATTGCCTGAACCTAAGGTACCAAACTCACCAGGGAAAACCCCGTTAACCTTGGTACCTCGATCCGCTAAGACTCGTGAGCTGGAAATGGTGGTATGGGACACCGTGGTTGAGCTGTCGGCCTACGCTGGGGCGACGAGCCTCTCCGTAGTGTCCAGTGAGCAACACCGCCTCATGAGCCGAATATGGTGGTATGAGATACTGTATTCGAGCTGTCAGCCTACACTGATTAGGTGACGAGCCCTTTGTGGTGACCTCGAGCGTACTCTGAGACTGTGTTAAGGTGACGAGCCTTCCCGTAACGACTAGAGTAGAAACTAGGCCTACACTGATCAGGTGATGAGCCCTTTATAGTGACCTAGAACCGTAACATCATATAATATTTACTAGGACTGACGACCCTAGAGTGGATCATTGTTTGGAAAATGATATAAGGAAGGTACCTTAGCTTCCCGATCCTGCTGTATGAATAAACCTAAGTAAGAACTTGGCTAATCACGTGCATGCATCGCATTACGTGTGCCTTAGGCGTAGCAGGTCAAGCACTGAGGAAGGGTGCATGCCGCGATCGTTAGATGAAGTCTCTGAGGGAGCGTAGGCGAGGGCATGTATCATTTATACATACCATTTTCTATTAATCAGAGTACTTAGGGATGTGTGATTGTATTGCTTTATCATTACTGCTTGATTGAATTGATAACATGTTAACCTTTGCTTTATGGTTCTACTGAGTTGATCACTCACTCCCACGTTACGGGACGGTGTTGTACACACCAACCAGACTCTATCTTAGTTGTAGGTGGTGGCGATGCCTACGAGGCGGAGCCGGATTTCGAGGATGACAAGGAAGCATTCTCTTTCATGCAGTTTTCAGGCGGGTTCCTGTGAGCCGTGTCCTGATCGACGAGAATTTTTGGGATGTTGACTAGATGACATTACACCTTTTGTATATTTTGGAATTGTACATGTAATTATTTAACCTGGTAATATTATCACACTCTGGAGACTTACAACAATTTATATATTTTATATATCTATCACAGTCTTCCGCTTGCAATTTCACTTGTTTCTGGAGTATGATATGTTGTTTTGGTATAATCTCATTCATGTTTTATGTGCTAATACGGACAACATTTAATCATCATTTTCTATATTGCATAAGTGATGCGTTGGAACTCCGGAGTTGGGCTCCTGCTCGACCCCCGATTTTCAGGGCATTACAATTATCTTAAATTTAGTTCTAAGCACTTTATTTAGGATATAACATGCATAATAAAGTGCCTCTCCCCAAAAACTGAAAGGGAGATCAAAATCGAGTAATGTAGCATTTCTCATATAATTAATATTCTATTTTTCCTTTTAACTACCCATTTCGTTGAGGAGAATAGGGAGTATAAACCTCATGAATAATACAATTAGATTCACAAAAATGATCAAAATCCCTTAAAGTAAATTTACCACCTCTATTACTCCTAAGGGTTTTGATTTTTCTATTTAATTACTTTTCTACTTCATTTTTAAAAGTAATGAAATTCACATTTCTTAAATTCATTATTTTATAAATTAAGAATTATTCCACAAGCAAACATATTTTTAATAGATTTAACATTCACATGACCTAGTCTACCACGCCACATTGAAACAGTGCACACCATGTAAGAAGAAACTTTATTCAATTTCACATTTAGTTTGAACATACATGACCATGGTTAGCTTAACATTTACCAACAAAGGAGTCATTCTTGGTTATTACTATTTTATTTGATTTCATAACCTGCTTCAGAGTTGCTTTGTTCAAAAGATAACACGAAACAAGGTTATTTTGCTTGTCTGGAACATGAAGAACATTAACCAGATTAATGGTCTTTGTAGAGATGAATATGAGTTCAAAAATTCCTTGTCCAATTACGTACATTGTGACAACATTCCCCATTTGGACCTTTCTACGTGAAGGAACCTCCTCACAACTCTTGAACTATGTACGATCACATATATGTGCCGACACCCATGTCTATCTATCATCCATTACATGGTTCTATGCGAACCATGTTAACTTCAGTGAATATAGCCATGATTTTTGGATCCTCAGTCAAATTCGCTTAAGGTGCAAGTACTAGCTTCTTTTTTCGTTTATAGTACTTTCTTGTAAATTGCCTAGTTTTCCACACACAAAACAACTGGATGATTTATTCTGGTCACCATTTTTCTTGTTCTTAGTTTTAGGTTTGGGTTTCTTTTCGAACTGATTGTTTTGGTGCAGCTTTAGGTTATTGGGTTTTCCTTTGCGTTAGTTTTTGTTATGTTTTTCATTAATTATTAAGACCTCAGATACATCCTTTTTTTGTCTTCCAATCTATCTTGGAATCTTGCTCTTTCCTCAAGCCAAAGATGTATAATTAGTAGCTCCATCATTAGCTCTTTGGTTTTAAGCCGAAGAGAGTTTTTTAAATCTTTACCAGACTACAATAGTTTTTTAAATTAAAACAACCACTTTAAAAAGTTCATCCAATTTGATTCATTCAGATATTATCTCATGGGTTATGGGATTAAACTCATTTGCTTGCTGCACCACTAATTTGTCATCAACCATCTGAAACTCGAAGTAACGACTCACGATGCACCTTTTCACTCCTGCCTCTTCTGTCTTGTACTTCTTTTTGAATGCCTTCTAGATTTTAACCGTCATTTCATAATCACAGTAAATGTTATATAGTTGGTTTGACATAGCGCTTAGAATATAATTCCTGCATAGATAATCATCTTCATCCCATTTTTGTCGAACAACAGATCATTCTGGTTCGAGAAGATTTGTTGGCTTAAATGATTGATGGCATATGCTACTTTAAGGGTGGTTAGGTAGAAAAATAATTTTTACTTTTACCTCTGAAAGTGTTGGTTGTCGAAAACCTCAAGGCAATCAATCTTTTCACTTGAATATCCCAAAGCCATGGGGCACGTTCTTTCAATATTGTTGAATCTCAAATAATTGATACGGAAAAAAATATGAAAAAAGTAAAGCAAAACTAATGGAACTCCGCACCTATATGGATGATCTGGGAGGGCAACAACAATACAAGTGATGGAGATTTAGATTTGTCGTTAGGTCAAGGTACATATATGATCACTATCTTTGAGATAGTTTATGTCCCTTGATGTGCTAAACCGATGTGAAAGGATATCAACAACTATCTCCTAGGATACAACGACCAATAGATGAATGTCCATAGCATGCACAAACTATGAAAATCCCAACACCAATATCACACCAACACCTCCTTCCTTATGCCCCAAAAGTGAAAAAGAATAGAAGAAACATGAAGATCGATCAAGAGAAGAGGGATAACATCAGGAGAGGGGATTTTTTCATCTGTAAAACCCTAACCTTATTTCCCTTTTTATAATATGTGATTAAACACCCATTAAGAAATCCATTGTGAAAATTGTTAAGAAGATCATCATGATGTTTGAGATAGCCCACAAATCAAGAGGCATGTTTCACACAATAGAAATGGCTTTAGTATGTGGGTCACATCCACTGGTCATGATAAAAATAAAAGGAGTTCTAAATTTGAGCAAAACCAAGCTCATCAAGACTCAACTCATAAAGGCTCGCTTAAGCCTACCACCCGCCCCCCCCCCCCCCCTCTTCTTTTGTAATACATGATTAAACACCCATTGAGAAAATCCGTTGTGAAAATTATTAAGAAGATTGTTATGATGTTTGAGATGCGTACGCAAATTAAGAGTCACATTTTGCATAATGGAAATGACCTTAGCAAGTGGGCCACATTCAATGGTCATGATAAAACCAAAAGGAGTTGTAAATCTAGGCAAAACCAAGCCCATCATGACTTAACTCATAAAGGCGCGCTCAAACTTATCGGGGCCCGATCCCCCCCCCTCCCCTATTCCCCTTTTTATAATAAATGATTAAACACCCGTTGAGAAATCCGTTATGAAAATTGTCGAGAAGATCGTCATGATGTTTGAGATGCACCTGCAAATTAAGAGGCATGTTCTGCATAATGGAAATAACCTTAGTAAGTGGGCCACATCCAAAGTCACTATAAAAACAAAAAAAAAAAGTTATCAATCTAGGCAAAACCAAGCCTATTAAGACTCAAATCATAGAGGTCCGCTCAAGCCTACTGGGGTTAACCCCCCCTCCCCTGCATGATTATTTGTGTGCACACGCTTGGTTAACTTGTTTCTGGGCTAGTTTTCCTATCTTGTTGGCCTTGAGCGCGTGTACGGGTGAAAGCATAGTATGTAGGACTAAAGATTTTCACAAAAAGATGAAACTATGCTTGGTTTGCTTTGTTCTTTTTTTCTTTTATTTTCTTTGTATTTTTTGAAATACATTTAACAATGTTACTTTTTACACTTCATAGATATTAAGTGAAGCGCCGAGAAACAAACAATTAGATCGACGAGTTAGGTCACACCCAGCCCAATCGGCATCAACATAGGCAACATGTTCAAGGGAAGAGGTGGAGGAGAAGAAAAATGACCGATTGAAGGTGACTTGCAAATATCGAATGATCCGCAGGACTGCAGTTATGTGTAAGGTATGGGGAGACGCAACAACCTGTACAACATATGTAATGTCGGGTCTGGTCATCATCAGGTAAATGAGACTTCTTAATGCAGGGGCATTTTCACACCGGACTTAAGTGGGGTCGCCTGTGGGATGCAAGGGCACACTCGGGGTGGGCGAGGCCTACGTGGGAGGTCTCGTGTTCGAGACTCCTCACCGGGGGTGATTAATGCGCATTTTACACCGGGCTTGAGTAGGGTAGCTTGTGGGATGCGTGGACACACTCGGGGTGGGCGGCCTATGTGAGACGGTACCCTTGTGATTTGGGGCTCACGAGGGGGGCCGAGGTCCTAACCCATGAGATGTAGGGCCTGGGCTATGAGATAAAGAGATTAATTTGCCATGCTCTAACAGTTTGAGCTTTTAGAGCAAGTGGTTAATTGTCCTGCATCAAATTGGTATCAGAGCGGGAGGTCCCGTGTTCGAGACTCCTCACCAGGGGTGATTAATGCAGGAGCATTTTCACACCAGGCTCAAGTGGGATCCCCTGTGTGATGTAGGGGCACACTCGGGGTGGGCTGGTTATTCTTCTGCAAAAAATCACTAGTTATTAATATGTGGGCTAAGGACCTCATTGACAGAATGACTGCCTAGGCTAAGGTTTCGCAGCTTAGTAAAAATCCCACAATTTTCATTTAGTTAAGGTACATTGCGTTTGTAAACTTTTTTAGCTTTGTCATTCTTTTCAGCCTTTATTACCAAATATCATGGATAGTGAATTTTTTTTTTTTTCGGCATTGGATGTTTGATGGAACCAATTATGGATTTCAGTCCATTCATTTTAAGAGTTTCCTTTAAGGGCGGTGATTGTGGGGTATTGTTGTTGGAACTTGGAACTGATCCCATCCCTACAATGGATAACCCTATATAGTGAAAAATTAAGAACAGAAAAACTTGTAATATGGATAATGAACGTGGTGTACAAAACTATTGTAGAGTGACTAACACGTCGTCAAACCATGAAAGGTATGTGGGAACATTTTCAAATGATCTATCAATAAAACAATGAAGCTCAGTTGCATCGGTGAGAGCAAGAATTGGCCCACATTACACAGGGAGATCGAATAGTTCAAGCACTTTATAATGCAATAGTTGCTATTTGGACTAAGATGTCAAAAATGGATCCTGAATTTTTTGTGGAGGCTATATCTGAGTTAGGAATGCCAATTTGAGTTCTATGGATTGCTAGTGAGTGATGATAGCTAGCAATGTTGATGAGGACTACGATGGTTGGCGATAATGTATGAAAACCAGGAGGCCGATCGGACTAATGAGCTCAATAATCAATGGCCCAAATGAACCAATCTGATACCATGATAACACGAGAGGATTTGGAGAATTCTTCGATGTTTTTCATATATTGTTATAACCTCAATAGGGTTTATTTATAGAGATGTATACAAAAGCCTTGAATTTTATTATGCATGCATACCTTCACATATGTGCATTGACCCGTACATGCCCACACACATGCGCTTCCACCCACAAATACCTACTCTCACCCATGTGCCACACACACATACCCACACAAACATCCACTACACAATACTACCCACACTCTAAATCTACCCACACCTCTGTTTACCATTGACCATTGACCCTTGACTTTGACTGTGGGACCCAAATGCCATATATACCTGATCTACATCACCCCCTTATACACCTCACGCCTTGACCTTGTCTAAGAAAGGCGAAGGCCTCTCACACCCCCGACCACTCCTACCTACCCCCATGGTCACCTCTCATATTCCATGCTACCTCCTTTCCACTCCCATCCCTCTCCCATGCTCTCTCTATCCCTCCCATCTCTCTTACCTCATCACACCTTACCTCACATCCCTCCCCCCTCTCTTACCTTATCACGCCTTACCTCACATCCCTCTAATGCAAGGGGCATTTTCACACTGGGCTCAAGTGGGGTTGCTTGTGGGATGCAGGGGGCCAGGGGCACACTCGGGGTGGGCAGCCTGTGTGGGACGTGCCCCACCTATGTGAGGTGGGTGGCTTGTGTGATACGGAACCCATGTGATGTGAGGCCCATGAGGGGGGTTTGGCCGAGGTCCTAGCCCATGGGATGTGGGGGCTGGGCTATGAGATATAGGGATTGATTCACCATGCTCTATCAATTTGAGCTTTTAGAGCAAGTGGCTAATTGTCCTACATCAAAGTGGTCTCAGAGCGGGAGGTCTCATGTTCGCGACTCCTCACCAAGGGTGATTAATGCAAGGGACATTTTCACACCTTAAAAGTGAATTTTCCTTCATGTGGGACCAATTTTAATATCCACCATCCATTGTGTGGGTTGCACCTTTGTTGTAGACCATCCATCATGTGGGACCCACTTGATGTGGATAGAACGTCATGTGGGGGCCACATTTTGATTTGGGCCATCCATCATGTGGGACCCACCTTTGATGTCCACCATCCATCATGTGGGTCCCACCATTGTTGTTGACTATCCATCATGTACGGGCCAACCTTCAATATGTGTCATTCATCATGTGCGTCCACCTTTGATGCCAACCTTCCATCATGTGGTCCCACATTCAATGTCCATCATCCATCACATCGGCCCCACCTCTGATGTCGACCATCCATTAGGTGGGGTTTACTTGATGTGAATCATCCATCATATGGGGCCAAAATTTGATATGGGCCATCCATCATGTGGGGCCCACCTTTGATGTGACCGGGCATTATGTGAGCCCACCTTGATATGGGTCATTCATCATGTGGGGTCCCACCTTCAACATGGGTCGTTCATCATGTGGACCTACCTTAGAGAGATTATAAAGAGAAGAGAAGAGGGAAATATGGGAATTACTTGAAAAGTTTAAGGACAAACTTGTCCAAAATTTTGCCAAAATGTCTACCCACATGAGCCAAATAAGCTCTTAAAAATTAAATGACCTCCCCATCACTTATTTTTTAAGAGCTTTTTGGCTAGTTTATAAAAGATTAAGTAAAATTAAAGCTTTATCAAAGGGCCTGTTCTCAAAATAAGAGCTTATTTTTTTAGAATCTCTTATTAGTAGAGATGCCAAATAGCGCTTTAGTTCACTTGAACATGTGTGAATGATACTTGACTTAGTTCACTAGTACATGTGTTTGTGACGTTTAAATTAGTTCACTTGAACATGTGTGAGTGATACTTGACTTAGTTCACTAGTACATGTGTTTGTGACGTTTAAATTAGTTCACTTGAACATGTGTGAATGATACTTGACTTAGTTCACTAGAACGTGTGTTTATGATGCTTAAATGAATTTACTTGACCATGTGTGAATGATGCTTAAATTAATTCACCTGAATATGTGTGAATGATGCTCGACTTAGTTCACTTGAACATGTGTAAATGATGCTTGACTTAGTTCATTAAAATATGTGTTTATGATGCTTGAATTAGTTCACTTGAATATGTGTGAATGATGCTTTATTTAGTTCACTTGAACATGTGTGAATGATGCTTAACTTAGTTCACTTGAATAGGTGTTTATGATGCTTGACTTAGTTCACTTGAACATGTATGAATGATGCTTGACTTAGTTCACATGAACATGTGCTTATGATGTTTAAATTAGTTCACTTGAACATATATGAATAATACTTGACTTAATTCACTTGAACATGTGTGAATGATGCTTGACTTCGTTCACTTGAACATGTGTTTATGATGCTTAAATCAGTCCATTAGAACATGTGTTTATGATGATTAAATTAATTCACTTGGATATGTGGTAATGATACTAAGATCAATTGACTAGAACTTGTGTTTATGATGCTTAAATCAATCCACTTGGATGTGTGGTAATGATGCCAAGATCAGCCTACTAGAACATGTGTTTATGATGCTTAAATCAGTTCATTGGGATGTGTAGTAATGATGCTAAGATAAGCCCACTAGAACATATGTTGATGATGCTTAAATCAGTCCACTTAAACGTGTGTGAATGATGCTTGATTTAGTTCACTTGAACATCTATGAATGATGCTTGAGTTAGTTCAATTGAACATATGTGAACGATGCTTGACTTAGTTCACTTGAACATGTGTAAATGATGCTTGACTTGGTTCATTTGAGCATAGGTGTATAGTGCCTATGTTGGTCCACTTGATCATTGGTTAGGAATGCACATACCAGCCCACTCAACCCTGTGTGGTGGTGACTAAAACAGTCCACTATTCGAATGTGATATGTGTGCAAGATAGACCAATGTTCAAGTGTATTGGTGTGGCAAGTTAGACCCATGAGGTGCACACTACCTGTGTGTACAATTTAGACTCTTGCTCAAGTGTACAAGTGCAACAAACTAGACAACGGTGGGTGTGCAAGTGTACGCAAATTAGAGCTCTTATTGAATGGGAAATCCCGTGTAGATTAGCCCTTTACTAAAGTAGCAAATCATGTGTAAACCTACCATTTTATAACTTGTTAACTTGAAAGAATTTCATCTCGAATCATGCATAAGAACTCATACATGTGCACCATGGAATGGTTGGAAATTGTGAACTCATGTGGGTAGTAAGAACCTTGATATGGTTTGGATTTGTCAGCTCATGTAAAAATTAAACCTTAAGATTTTCGCATTTATGAGCTCATGTCGATAGTTAGAACCTTGAAATGGTTTAGAATTATGTGCTCATGTGAATCGTTAGAACCTTGGGATAATTCAGAATGGTGAACTCATGTACCCCATGCATGTGTAAGGTTAGAACCACAAGAATGTTTTGGGAACACCGGAAAAATTCGAGAGGGATAATTGAGTCCCTTGAGTTGAAAATCCTTAAAGCCAAATAGAAGGAAACATCAAGCAGTCCCTTGGTGAGAGTCCATAAACCCCACTTGGTACCAATTGGGACTTCCATTGTCAAGCCTGGTGGGTGAGCACATGTTGCAAGTGAAATTGTGTGGGGAGATGCCGTGATTATGTGCGGAAGCTTAGCGGAGCTAAGGAATGATGGTTGTCTTAAAGGGAGGGTGGGAGGGATTAGGACCAAATAAAAATTATTCATTTTAGACACAATTACCTACTTAAACTAATATGCAAAATAAACTAAGCAAGACAATTAGCTCTAAGGCTTCCAAGCCATTAGAGGGTCCAATCACATAGACCACAAAAGATATGCCATTCAAGCAACTAGTATATAAACATGATAGTGTACATGTGTGTGTGAGATGTGCTACTTATTAACTCCTAGCATTCATCTAATCATGCATACATATAATTAAACTTTCACCACAAAAGCCTAATTAAACAACTACTCAAATACAATCCCAAATATAAGCATGTATAGTGGTTCGGTTTCCCCACTCTACTCTCGGCGGATGCACTCAACCCATTAGTGTACCAGATTTCATTATCGAAGGTTTTAAATCAGGTTTACCTCTAACTTTTACAATCTTACATAAGGACCGGCTCCCGTAAGAAACTTTATGTGATTTTCTATAGGTTCGCCGCGAACTTCGATCGAACACAAGAACCTATGGATGTACAAACCCGCCAGAGGCTCCCATAAGAGACTTGAGTTGGTTTTCTATAGGCTAACTAATAACCTCGGTCCTAATATAAGGACATAAGTTTACTCCCTCTGGAGGCTTCCACAAAGATTAACACGTACACACTTATGTCCAATGAATTCGACCATACATAATAGCTTATGTCATACACAAAAACCTATTCGAGTTTGAGTCACAAACTCTTACCCTCAATCCTACACAAGGAAAGAGAGTATGGACTCACTTAGTGACACTTGATGAATTGAGCCCTGTTGATGCGTTGTTCTTGAGTCACTTCTTCAAAGCTCTCCTGTGCTTGAATCCGTTCCTTAATTGCTTTCTCGATGATGATGCCGATACTTTGCCAAGGCTCCAGCTCCAAGATCAAATAACTTGTATGTGATGCTCCGATGTGGTTACCAAAGTGATGGGAAGTTGGGTAAAATCTCTTACAATTAATGGGAAGTTGTAAATATTAGGGGATTCTACTTGATGAACATTTTAAAGGTTGATAGACACTTGGATTTACCAAAAAAAATGGTGTCTAAACTTTAGAGAGGGCTTGAGATCATGGTCTTTTTGTAAGGGAGCTTGAAATGCTCATTAGAGTGAAGGATTACTAAAAAGAGAGGATGAATCTCATTGGGATAGAGCATAGGAGGTTTGGTAGAGCTTGGGATGCACCCGGGTCTCTAAAATGCCAAAATTCATCATTTGCACAAAGATTTAGTAGCTAGATTTGTAGGAAAAAGGCTCTAACGGATCTATAACATCTAGTCTTCGATCGCACCGAATGTAGACAGGAAAGCCGACAGATAGACTCGTGCACTTTCGGTAGCACCAAAGGTGCTCTTTGGTGAGTCTGAAGGTGGCACCCGGTTGCAACTAAATTACCCGAAATTATATCTTAGGCTGTTATTTTGTTTTAGACAAGATTGAAGATGGGTTCAGTGGGACCGAAGGTTGCTAAATTTATGCAGTTTTATTAGCAACACGGGACCTCTAAAAGCAATTTAAATATGGTTAATTTTGGCTCTTATGACTTAAAGGATGATTAAAAAAAAGGTTTACCTATTAGGTTTAAGATCATTTAGAGGTTTAAGTTGTTTTCGGTCAAGGGTTAGGGTCATCAAGGCACCACATTTACCTGTTCTTAGCTCCTTAATGCTCTACATTCACTTGTGTTTTCGATCTTCAGCTTATAAGGGCTCAACTGACTACATGATACAAGGACTTACGTGATTGACAAATAGGGTGCATTAATCAGTGCATCAAGAATCACCCTCTTTGTCAATTACGTGACAAAACCTAACTGAAGATCATGTCATGGTCCATACCAATGACATACCAGAACAACATAATATATTACATGTCTAATATTACAATGATATACAAATTTAAATACAGGACTCGAGACATGCAACACTTCCAATGCTCCCCTATACTTGCTCTCCCTATCTCATCAATTCCTGTAACCACAAACAAACCCTGTAATACAAAATTCATTGTTTTGGTGGGACTTGATGTTTCTCCCCCTTTTTGTCAGTATTTGACAAATAGTTAGTTTTAATAAATATACCAATAAAAACATAGCATGGAACAGCTCTATAAGCCATAGATTTACCAATTATAAGGCATATACTAATAGGGGATTAAAGGGTTTATATAATTGTTAAAACATGGAGCATGCTTATTATGGTCATTCAAAGGATATACTAATTAAATTAGGAATGACCAATGATAGTCTAATATAAAAACACGTGATATCAAAATTCAGTTCTTTAAAGCTTAAACTATCAAGAAAAATGAGGCTTAATCTTCAGATTCACCAATTAAGAACAATATGAGGCTAGAGTCCTCATATTTTCCCATATGCTCAACATGACGCTAAAATCCTCTGATTTAACTATAGAGCACAAATATGAGGTTGAAATCCTCGTATTTATTAATTACGCTCATAAATGAGGCTGAAATCTTCAGGTTTATCAATCGAGCTTAAGGATGAGGCTTGATCATCTGATTTAAGAATTTAGCCCAATTAGACCTTCCAAGGTCATCTATTCCTCTTCACAACCCACTTGGGTGTGAATTTCCTAGGACTCAAACTACATTTGGGAGAGGGCATGATATTCCTAAATGCATCTCCCTTAGGTGATTTCGTAATTGGAGATCTATGTTCAGTAGGTGATTTATCTATGTTAGTCCTACCCTGAATATTATTGCTCTTGATTAGCATTGGCTTGGCATTTTCATTAAGCCAGGCAATTTGAGTTAGCAACATCTTCATCCGATTGGTCTTTTTGGGATGGGTTGGAAACCCTTTCAGTAGGTGATTTCGTAATTGGAGATCTATGTTCAGTAGGTGATTTATCTATGTTAGTCCTACCCTGAACATAGATAAATCACCTACTGAACATAGATCTCCAATTACGAAATTGGTCTTTTTGTGATTTCCTAATTGGAGATCTATGTTCAGTAGGTGATTTATCTATGTTAGTCCTACTCTGAATATTATTGCTCTTGATTAGCATTGACTTGGCATTTTCATTAAGCCAGGCAATTTGAGTTAGCAACATCTTCATCCGATTGGTCCTTTTGGGATGGGTTGGAAACCCTTTCTTTTCTGATAATCTTTTACGGATGCTTTTGCATTGGTGTGTCAATTTCCCAGTCTTGAAGAATTTACCGATTTGGTTTATGACTGAGATGGATTAAGCCCTTTTAAAAGATACACATTCAAATTTAATGTGCCCCACTTTTCCACAAGCATAGCACACATGAGAAGTTCTCAAGCTACTTCCCGAGGTAGATGAGTCCCTTTGGATTACCTGAGGGATAGAGGCAGAGATGTGACTATCAAGTTCAAATCCTCTATTATCCCCAAAAGGCTTACCCAATCTATATTTACAAATAAGTTCATGTTCTTGGGTAACCTTAGTTTTTCCCATATAGGAAGATATCATTTTAAGGCTCCTTTGGATCTCACTTCAGACGGTTAAGCCTTTCAGGAGGAACCCACTGTAATACCAATTGAAATTGCGTGGTGGAGGTGTTACAACTACTTGCGGAAGCTTGGCAGAGAGAAGGAATGATGGCTATGTCCTGGGGGAGGGTGATTACAACCAAATAAAAATTATGTCTTTTAAACACGATTGCCTACATAAACTAATATGCAAATTAAACTAAGCAAGACAATTAGCTCTAAGGCTTCTAAGCCATTAGAGGGTCTAATCACATAGACTATAAAAGATATGTCATTCAAACAACTAGTCTATAAACATGATAGTGTACATGTATGTGTGGAACGTGCTACCTATTAACTCCTAAAATTCATCTAATCATGCATACGTATAATTAAACATTCACCACATAAGCATAATTAAACAAGTGCTTGAATACAATCCTAAACACAAGCATGTATAGTGGTTCGTTTTCCTCACTCCACTCCCAGTGGACGTACTCAACCCATGAGTGTATCAGATTTCACTATCGAAGGTTTTAAATTAGGTTTACGTCTAACCTTTACAATCTTACAGAAGGATCAACTCTCATAAGAAACTTTATGTGATTTTCTATAGGCTCGCCACGAACCTCAGTCCTACACAAGAACCTACTAATGTACAGTCCCGCCGGAGGCTCCCACAAGAGACTTGAGTTGGTTTTCTATAGGCTAACCAACAACCTCGGTCATAATTTAAGAACATATGTTTACTGTCTCTGGAGGCTCTCATAGAAACTAACGCGTACTCACCCGTGTCCAGTGAATTTGACTATACACAAGAGCTTAGGTCCTATACAAGAACATATTCAAGTTTGAGTCACAAACTCTTACTCTCAATCCCATATGAGGAAAGAGAGTATAGACTCACTCAGTGACACTTCATGAATTGAGCCCCATTGATGCATCGTTCTTAAGTTGCTTCTTTAAAGCTCTTCTGTGCTTGAATCCGCTCCTTAATTGCTTCCCCAATGGTGATGATGATGCTTTGCCAAGGCTTTAACTTTATGATCAAACAACTTGCATGTGATGCTCTAATGCGGTGACAAGGTGATGAGAGGTTAGGTAGAATCTCTTACAATTAATGGGAAGTTGTAAATATTAAGGTATTCTACTTGATGGATACTCTAGAGGTTGATAGACACTTGAATTTGCCAAGAAAAATAGTGCCTAAACTTTAGAGAGGGCTTGGGATCATGATCTTCTTGTAAGGGAGCTTGGAATGCTCATTAGAGTGAAGAGTCACTAAGAAGAGAACATGTATCTCATTATGTTAGAACACAGGAGGTTTGGTAGAGCTTGGAATGCACTTGGGTCTCTAAAATGCCGAAATCCATCATTTGCACAAAGATCTAGTTGCTAGATTTATAGTGGCTAGTTTTCGGTCGCACTGAATGTATGTTCGGTTGCACCAAATTATGTTCGGTTGTAGTGAATTTAGGTTCAATTGTATCGAATTTATATAGGAAAGTTACTGGACAGACTTGGGCACTTTCGGTCACATCGAAAGTGGTCTTTGGTGAGACCGAAGGTGGCACCCAGTTGCAGCCAAATTATCCAAAATTCTACATATTGTCCTGTTTTAGCTATTTTCGGTCGGACAGAATGTGGGTTTGGTGGGACCAACGTTACTGAATTTGTGCAGTTTTCTCAGTAACACGGGACCTCCAAAGCCAATCTAAGGACGCTCAATTTTGGCTCATATGATTTAAGGGATGATTAGTAAAAGGTTTAGGTCATCAAGGGGTTTAGGTCATTTGGGTCAGGGGTTGGGGTCACCAAGGCACCACGTATACCTGTTCTTAGCTCCTTGAAGCTCCATCTTCACTTGTGCCTTCGGTCTTCAGGGGCTTAACTGACTACATGACACAAGGACTCATGTGATGAGCCTAGAGGTTTAGGTTGTTTGGGTCATAGGGTGTATAAATCAGTGCACTAACAGTAGGAGGTTCCCACTACTAAGGTCAGATGGAGAAGAGGTGTAATAAGACTACAACATATGTTACAATAAAAGGGTTCCTAATCATCATTACGAGTCGGGTGAGCATGTTGGGTGTGCAACTAGTTTCCACTGCCGAGGTAGAATAGTAGTTGGAAAAGTTTTGGCCAATTTGTGTAAAATGGCCCCGATTGTTCAATGAAGTTAACTGTGCTTAGATGTGTTGGTTGCTACATTTATAAGCATCACATTTATAATTATATCTCATGCATAGTTTTATATATGTTGCCCAAATCAACATGTTAATCGTGATTAACTATAGTATGATGTGTTTGATTATCTCACATGAATAGAGGTGTACTCACTAGGCTTATTAAGATCACCCAAGTTGTTATTTTTAATCTTCAGGAAAAGTTAACCCGTAACGATGGCTTGGCATGAACTTGAAAATATTATGCTTAATTTATTTTTAGAACCATTTATTGTAATATTTGTGTTGAGAACAAGTCATGTTCTGCAAACTTGAATGGTTATTAAATGAGGTTGATGCTGGTTATTATTAGTTGAATATTGTAATGATTGAATGAGTAGTTGTGTACTTGGTAATTATTAAAGAATAATAAACTCGCCCAAGTTGCGGCTTCGGGCTCGGTGTCAGGGTCATGTGTGTATCCAGGCGACGGTTTCAGGGCGTGACAGACTTAGTGTCACAACATAAGGTTTTGGGATAATTTGGAATTAATTCTTATTTAACTTAAGACTTATTGAAATCTGGATTCCTAGTTTGAGAACCTAGATTCACTTACTATCATGAATTTGAGAACATAAACACATTGCAGTTAGGATGCCCCCTGTGTTGATATTTGTGATTAGAGAGTTACATTGGATTATGAAGTTTTTCTTGTCCAACTGTAGATCATGTCAAGGTGCGACAAATTGATATATAACAGGAGTAGGCCCACAGCTGGCATATCGACGTTCAACGCTCGACGCTACGGGCAATAGTCAGCCTTTGGAGGAAGGTTTTTGCACCTTGGGGAGCATGGTGACGACACTGGAGCAGGAGGTCCGTCGTTTCAACAAAAGGCCCACACCGGTGCAGCAGGGCGGGCGGGGAGCTCGATCCAGGAGTTCCAGACTTCTCTACAATTAACTCTTCATGTTTTTAAGCTACACTTAATGTTATGCATAGTTCGATGGAGAACTGTTTTAACTTTTCCAAAACATGCACTTTCACCAAGACTCTGTAACAACAATACCAAAGAATCAATGCACTTCGCACTATGTAATTTCTTCTTCCTAGACATGCATGCAAAACCAACAATGTAGACACACTTTCATGCATGCATACATATATGATGAAATTTTATTAATTTAATATTCCCTTAGTGCACTTTTCTTTAACTCCCAGCATTTCTCTGAGGAAGTAAAACTTCTTTGGGTTGTGCTTTCATAAAGATATTTTCCACTTGCTCATTTGTCTTGCAATAATTTATTTCGATATCACCGTTTGCCACAATTTCACAAAGGAAATGATGTTTTATTGCAATACGCTTTGTCTGGTTATGAAAAACAAGATTCTCTTTGCCATTGTGATTGCTGATTTATTGTCACAAAACATTTCCGTTCCTTCTTTTTTGTCTTTGGCCGATATCTTCTGTAATTTTTTGAATCTAAATTGCTTGGCAAGTGCTGAGGGTCGAGCTACAGTTTGCTGCTTCTTTCAAAGCATGAGAATACTCCTGAACCCAAAGAGAATGCATATTTAGAAGTACTCTTCATATTATCAGCCAATCCTGCACCATCACTCTTTGTATATCCAATTATCTTTGAATCTGTCACAGAGTTGTACCAGAGTACGAAATCAATCATTCCCTGCAAATATCATAGTAGTCTTTTAGCAGCACCAAAGTAAACTTGGCTTGGATTTTGCATGCAAACATTATATCTGGTCTCATATCAATTAAATATAAGAGACAACCAATCAAGCTTCAATAGCATTCACCTTCTTAGCACTGTCATCTCTTTCTAATTTTTCATTTGAACTAGTGGAGTAGCATCTGTCTTGCAATCAAACATCTTGAACATTTTAAGAAGATTTTCTGCATACTCTTTTTTTGAGATGAAAATTCCTTTGGTTCGATGGCATATCTCAGTTCCAAGGAAATAATGCATCAATCCCAAGTTGGTCATTTTAAGTGCTCATCATGTGCTTTTCAAAATCTTGAATCATTTTGTTATTGTTTCCCATGAAAATTAAATTATCGACATATAAGGAAATAATGAGAATGTCAGATGTACTTTGGGATTTGATGTACAATGTTGGCTCACTCTTGCTCCGTTGAAAACCTTTTGAATTGATTCTTTGTTCTTCTTGTTGTATAGTTTTGGTAAAAGTGTATGTCTTCAAGGAAAAGGTTCAGATCAGTGTTGGCGAAAAAATCTGAAAAAGGGACAAGGTTTGATGAATTGATCTGAGAAATGGTGATTTCCTTGAAGGCTTGTTTGGATTTGTGGAAAGCGTGTGAAAGGAAACATCGTTTATCAGGAAACCTTCAAGGAAATTGTGGGAAAGGAATCTTTGTTTTCCATGTTTGTTTTTAAATAAGATTTTCCAAAAAACTTCGGGGCATGTTTCCCATTTTATTGTTTGGTCAATAAAAAATTTCTCTTGGTAGTTATTGGCATGTGCCAGATTAACATGTGACACATGGAATGCTCAAAGATAGACAATAGCACTTGTGGATGCTTCAGATTAATGGTGTCACACATGACACATGATGGGAGCTCAAAGTTGTATGATGGAAAATGTGACACAAGCAACATATTAGCACATTTGACAGATGTGGGGACTTGAAGGTAGATGGTGTCATGTGCACATAGGCACATTGACACGTGGAGTGCTGTCGCATGTAGCACATATAGAGCGATTGAAGATGGGCAGTGGCACATGTGACACAGTGGGACATGTGGGGTGCAAGTGAAAGATGGATGGTGGCACGTATATGACACAACAAAAGATAGACATGAAAAGTCGGCACATGTGGCACATGTGAGGCCTAAGTGAAGATGGATGGTGGCACACACGTGGCACAACAAAAGATGAACAATGGAAAGTTGGCACAACGACACATTTGAGGTGCTTTGTACATGTGAGGCCTAAGTGAAAATGGATGGTAGCACATGTGTGGAAAATTAAAAGATGGACAGTGGAACATTTGGATATGTGACACAAGTGAGGAAATTGGAGATGGGCGGTGGGATATGTGTTTAACTCTTTAGAAATTCATTTTCCTTCGCTTGTAGGAAAATGCATGCATTTCTTAAGGGGAGAAGTGGGAAAATAAATTTGTTGATTTTCCAATAAAAAGAGGGAGTGAGAAATAGGGTTTCTCACCAATTCTCACAAAAGTTCTTCACAAACAATAGAAAATTAGTTTCATGGGAAATGTTGTTTCCTTTCCTTCACTTTCCATGAATCGAAACAGGCCCTAAGGAAATCATGATTTCTTGAATGGATAATTTGAAAGGATTCATTGTGTGGGTGACACTTAAATATCACAGGTGGATTAAGAGTGTGTCCTAGTGGTCAGTGATCTATGCTGATAGATTTTCAAGTTAATAAAAATTCAAAGTTCTATATTCTTCTTAGGAGAGAAGTGCTCCTCCTCAAAATATTTTTATTAGCTATCTAAGTTAACAAAGTGGTATCAACAGAAAGAAAAGTTGGACTGGGCATGGGGCCAAGTTTATTGAGAAATTAGCCCAATTGAAGATTTAGAATGGTGTGAGGGTGATTGGCAAATAAACACTATTCAATGCGATCCACCTTGATCATCTAAAGTGTTTTTTTTTTTTTTTAATGAAACGTGTGTAACAGATCATTGTTAGCAAATCCACACCATTAAATCTGCCAGAGTAGATGTGCTACTCACTATGATTAATGTCAATTCGGGATAACCTATAGGGATGATAATTTTTTATGCAAATATGGAGAATCCAGTGAAAGTCACAACTCTGTTCAAGACAATATTGTAGGGAGTGAATTGCAAAGTGCATTTAAGCGAGATAACATACACAATCCAAAACAATGGACCAGATCATCAACCCCAGTATGATGCAACAATAAGATTCAAGGGAGGATGATTTGCCTACACATGTAAGTGCACCAAGACAGATGAAGAGGTTAGCAGAGAAACATGTGGTTCTTTACACATTGAAGGAATAAAATAATAATATTTCTCAAGCAAGAAAATGAAAAATTGAAGATTGCAAAAGAAATGTGCGAGTCAACAATTGAAGAGGACGGAATAGTAAGAAGAGTGAATATTCCAGTTACAACGAAAAATGGAAGAATTAAAGCAGCAATTGCAAAGTTTTCCTAAGAAAATTAAGATTATTTATTTTTTTCAAAATTAGGGGGGATTTTGTTAGAAAGTAATTTAAAAAAAAATAGTGTGGGCTCCCTCTTATTAAATGAGCTTAGGAAATTTAAAAGATACATGTCGTGTTTTGTTGGAAAATGAAAAGGTGTTATGGGAATATGAGCTGTATGTGTGGTAAAAATGGAAAGGTAGTATAGGAAGATGAAATGTATTATGGAAGTAGTAAACCTTATTAATTAGGATACTTCTTTTTTGAGAAAGCTGGGAGCTCACCACTTGTAAGTTTATTGATTGAAACCAAATTTTATAGAGCCTCTATTGAAGGGGCCAAGCTCCCAAACAAATTGCTATATAGATTGGAATCTCCACATAAAAAAATCTGGAGAGACTCCCCACATAAAGCCCAAACCGACAAAAAAAAAAAAAAAAAAAAAAGGGAAAAAGAAAAGAAAAGAAGCTAATAGAAGCAACAAAAAGCAAATAATACTTCTCCCTGTATGGGGGTAGCAGCCAACAGAAGGTAGGGACAGCCGAAAGCCGAGGACTACCATACTGTGATATTGTTGCAAAACATTTGGGAGGACTTGCTGCTGAAGCTTCCATTGTTCTATCATTGGGGCCATTGATGATGGTGCTCCACAACTTGCCAGACCTACAAGATTCTTCTTACCATTTCCTAAGTAACCCACTGCTTATGCCGCCATTAATTTGACACCAGGGCCACTAATGATGATTGTCTGCTACTTTCTGAGCTTGCAACATTCTTCTTGCCAAATTCCTAAGGCACCAATGGCTAATTCTTATATGGTCATATGAGACCAAAGGCAATGATGGACTATTGCAGTCCTGATGATGCTATTGCAAGGGAGCTATCTTCTCCTGTTGGGACTGCTTCCTACTTTGGATCTACTCCTTAAATCATAGCCTTCTCCCTCTGCTACAACTGTTTGTAGCAAATGCACCCAATGCCTGAGTTTTTTATTGCTACCGTCCCCTGGTCTCCCTCGGAAGTTCGGTTCCGTTACTGTACACATCATTTCCCTTGTCTGAGCTTCCAATGTGGGCTAGACTATTATCCACCATGGAATTTACTTCCCTATATACGTGGCGGATCTTATAATTCACCTTTGGCATTTTTGTCTCTTTTTGTCCAAGCAGATACCACATTTTTCAAGGAGGATTGGGGCATGTCTTCTTCAAGCATTCCGTCATCACTCTTCAATCTGATTCTACAATGACATTTTGCAATCCAAGACTAGCACATTGCTTCATCCCGTCGAGCATAGCCCATGTCTCAGCCACCTTGCTCACTTTCCATCCATAATGGTGGTGAAATGCGAAGATGAGCTTACCTGCATGGTCTCTACACACACCTTGCCCTCCTCTGTCCCCCAGACTGCTCCTCATTGATCAATCTACGTTCAGTTTAACCCAACCCTCCTCTAGTCTTTGCCAAACAAAATTTCGGCAGTGCTCCTCCTTTCCTACACCTTTTGGGCTTCCATTGCCTTCAGACCACCATTCTCCATAAAGGAGCTATTTGAGTTTCCCTGCATTCTTTCGACAGGGCAAGACAACATTGATCTACTTCAGCTCCTAGATATGGAGGAGGTCCAGGATGTGGCATTCAACATCCTAGGAGATACCATGCCAGGGCCCAATAGTTTACAGGAAGCTTCTTCTCCTCATGTTGGAGCATCATAATAGAGGACATCTAGGATACTTAATTTAGTTGTCGTCTAGCGTATTTATATGAGAAGGATATGATGAGTAGGTGAAAAGCGGTGAAGAAAAAGAATAAAGAGATTGTAGAAAACTTCTCAGAGTAGAAGTTGTAATTCATCAACTAAAGAAATATATTTTGATAAAAACCCCCTACTAGTTAAGTGTGGGAGCTTTTTTTCTCATTTTATTTCCTCCTTAATTTGAAAAAATAATAAATCTTGATTTTCTTCAGAAAACTTTGCAATTGCTGCTTGTAATTCATCTGTTAACATGTTCAATCTTCATGATTTTTGCTCACTGGAGTCCCTTCAATGCGCAAAGAGTAGCATATTGTGTTGCTTCCTTCTTCGTATGTCTAGGTGCAGTTACACGTGTATATGAATTGTACTCCCATGAATTTTATTGTTGCAACATGCAGGGGTTAGTGATCTGGTCCATTCTTTTGGATTGTCTATGTTGGCTCACTTAGATATACTTTGCAATTCACTTTCTACAATACCATCTTGGTCATTTATGACTGGGAGGTTCTCTTTGTTAGCCAATGGATGGGTGAGAAGAAGCTTCTAGATTTCTTGAAACACTTGATTTGGCCTATACCAAATCCAATTTTCATATGTGTTGATGCCACTTTGTTAACTTAGAAAGCTGATATTATTTTGAGTAGGAGCTCTTCTCTCTTAAGAAGAAATAGAACATAGAATTTTTCTTGATTTGAATATCTATCAATATAGATCAGTGACCACTTTGGTCATACTCTTGATTCACCCGTGATATTTAGATCTCACCCATACAATGAATTCTTTCAACTTATTCGTTAAAAAAATCACGATTTACTTAAGGAAATCTCCATTTCTCGTATCAATTCATCAAACATCGGTCCTTTATCAGATTTTTTGCAAACACAAATCATTACCTTTAGCTTTGATACCAATTAGTTAATCTTAAAAACTAGCACAAAAAAAGCATACACGACGGAAGTAACAAGAAGTTAAAGCACAAAATTAGACTTTGGAGATGTACTGCCATGGAGCTCTCACACTTTTCCAGAAGGAGGCATTTAACAAAGTGTACTTCTTTACTTAATCAATGACAATTTTCATTTCGAGAGTTCTCTACAATCTCCTTTCTTTTTTGTCTTCACTTCTCTTACTCCTCACATGCTTCTCATATATATAAGATAAATAATAACTAAGTATCCTAATTAATAAATGTTGTCATGTCTATTATGTAGGTTTTGTATATCATTAATCTTATACAATAGGCGAGGCCCGAATGTTTTAGTGGGCGCTCACCCAAATAGTTGTACAGGCCTTCTCAAGTTAATAAAATTTTAAGTGGTGTGCTCCCATTGTTCCATTTACCAAAAAAGAAAAAAAGAAAAAAAGGTATCCTAATTAAATAAGGTTTACAATTTCCATAACACGTCATCTTTTCATATTACCATTTCATTTTTCCACACATACCTTCCATATTTCCATAATACCTTTTCTTTTCCATCAAAACAAAATATTTACTTTCTCAAATTCTTAAGCTCATTAAATAAGAGGGGCCCACGCTCGTTAATTATTATTATTTAGACTACCTTCTAGATTTAGTGTTGGGGGAGGGTGGTTGAATTAATGCACTTTCATGAATGTGTATGTATAAATGAAAATGTGTCTATATTGCTGGTTGTGCATGCATGTCTATGAAAAGAAGATTGTAATGTGTGTTGTGCGTTGATTCTTTGGTATTGTTGTTATAATTTCTTGGTGAAAGTGTATCTTTGATTCCTTCATTGCAATATTTCCCAATTGTCTTCTAAGAGATTGAAGTTTGATAGTAATTACCTTTTTGTTAACTTGAAAATCTTCTTTTAAAATGTCCCTTGCTTTGTGACTTTAATGATTCTCGTAAAGCTGGCATCTAAAACTGCTTGTTAAATGAAGAAGAAGCTTTTGCATTGTTCTTCTTATGTCCCTTCAATTTCTCCACTTTAGCATTTGTGAGAGTGGCGCCATCATTTGGCTCAGTGTTGCCAATCTCTACAATATCTCATGTCTTACGATTGAAGTAGAGTCTTCATCTTTATGCTCCAATATTCATAGTTCTCTCAACCATTGCCATCTCCTTTCTTCAATCTCCTGCACCTAGATGATGAATGAACATGGTAAGCTTTGATACCACTTTGTTAACGTAGATAGGTAAGTGTATAGATGGAAATTGCTGTAAAGATAAAAATATTTTGAGTAGGAGCACTATTCTTCTAAGAAGAATACGGAACTTGGAACTTCTCTTGATTGTCAAAAGCTTTGCCAAATACCAGTATTTACAGACATTGTAGACCACCCCTAGGTTTCTCTAGACTTCTCTACAATTAACTCCTCTTCTCATATTTTCAAGCTAAATTTAATGATATAAATAGTTCCAAGGAGACTTTAAGCTTTCTGAGGACATACACTTTCACCAAGACTCTATAACAACAATACCTAAAAATCAACACATGATGTAATCTTCTTTTCCTAGACATGCATCCACAACCAACAATATAGACACATTTTCATGCATGCATACGTACACATGAAAGTGCATTAAGTCAACATCAATAACTGAACTCCTAAGGGTTGATGATTGCTAACAGAAGGTTGATGACTAATAACAAGTCTTATGACAGTCGACTAGCTATAAATTATAACAAGTGACTGCTTAGTGATACAGGAATTAAATTTGACAGGCCATCATCGTTCTTGCACATGTGAATGAATTCAAAAACATAGTCCAAAGACATTGGCACTACGCCTTTAGTGTATGGGTAGCATGAAACTTGCATATGTGGATGCTTGTGATTCAAATCGAAAAAAGAAGCGCAGAACATTTACAGTTTGTGATGGACATGCAGAATTTCAAATGGAAAGAATGTAATTAGAACTTGCTCGAATAGAGATTAACTGATTGATCAAAAAATATAGAACCAATAGAAAGTTGTAATATTGGTCTCATTCTCTAACATGCACCCAATTGTGCACCCTTGATGCAACCAGCAATATGATCTTCGCTATGATCTTGTGTGGCCAGCATTGCAATTCAGGCTCAAAACTTGTTCATGAAAAAAAAGAGATTTCACACTAGCCTTTCTTGCCCATACACAAGCAACCCTGGAAGAATTTGCAAGGAAAATCATATAACAATGCACACTAACCAATTTGAATGTAAGTTGAAAGAGAAGAATCATAAATGAAATAAGATGTTATGCCACAAATTTCTTCAGTTTTCCAAAGTTGATTTTATGCCACAAAAGTGAATATAGGCAAAGTTAAGACCATGAACCACCTTACTTATTAGCAATTTAAATTAATGAATTTAGGAAAATTTCAGGCAGCATCATATTTAATCAGTTACTTGTGACATAAAAGATTGATTCTGACCTCTTACTATTTAAGATCTGATTCTCATAGATAAAAATATTGATGCAATTGGAATATATCTTTATGATATTGGTACGAATAAGATGGTAGTATTAATTTCCTATATGCAACATCAACTAAAGATTTAGCAAGTGGAACAAACTTCCCATGGTTCAGTGAATCTGCCAGCCATGGTTTAGTGATGTGGACCACAATGCGTCATCTTGTGTATAGGGGGAGAGACTCGGCCATGGTTTAGTGATATAGACCACTGTTTGTGATGTTCGAATAATGGAATAGCCTCATAAACAGTTCATGGGGTTGTGGTTGTCGGACCACAGATTGTGAACTGGGCCATGGTGCAGGTGGAAGCCAAGGTGCATTGACCGGTTTGGGTTGGTGGCTTATATGTGTTTAGTTTATATGAGCTGCAACAGCAGTGCACTTTTGAAGGCAGGAGAGGATGGATGGAGGGACACAGATGGCACAAACGGAGGAAGCTTTCAACATGGATCAGCGGGGCAGACAGAGGTGGACGGGAGAGGTACAGTCACTGAACATCCAGAGTCAGATGGAGGTGCAGTCGCGGAACATCTATTCTTTTATTGTTATCATCGCTAACAAGTTCTTGATGGCTACACAATCCTACTTTGCTAGGGAAGCATTTTGACAGTGGAATAAAAAGAGAGGTGCAAAATTAGACATTTTTAGTTGAATAAGAAATGCATAGATTAGATAATGGGCAACAAGGAGTTGGAAAAATAGAACAAAACATACCACACACCAACTTATTAGATCCCCATTGACACCAAAATGGAGCAAAATTCAAGAGCAACACAGTATGACAAGTAATACACAAAGACCAAATAGAGATACATTCATGAGAAGAAAACTGGTCCTTATGAACCCTTAATCCACACAGTCGGTTGGGGTCAAGTTTTTGGGTATGGCAACCTTTCTTTGTTTACCTTAACTGTTAGGATAAGTACACATTCAGCTGAAAGTGCAGCTAGCTATACATAGGCTAGATAGATTACCTAGATTATCTAAGCATGTATTCTACACGTATGGCGCTTTTATATAAATGAGTTATCTGAGTAGAACACAGATACACAATGCAGCCCTATAGTGACCCCCTATAGGAAAAATAAAAAGTCAATAGGAACCCTTTTCCACTTGCACCAATGGTCTTAACAAGCAATGTTGTTAGAATCCTATGATTTATGGTACAATTTGAGTACAATCTTAAGAAAAATGATTTCAATCCCACCTTGAATCCATTTTTAGATGAATCCTACAATTCTATGTTTTGAATCCAATGAATTACGATTCAAATCCCGATTTATGATTCAAATTGTACTTGTTATCTTGTATTTTAAGCTTTACTTGGCTTTCATTTTATGTTTTTTTTAATTGGTGGGGGCTATAAGAATCATTTAGAAGAGGTCAATTAAGAGATTACATGATGGATATTCTCTTCAATGTTAAATTATTATGCATTTTCTTGTGATTTCTTACTTCTTAAATTATTGACCATGCTAATTGCCTATGAGATATCCGGCCTCGTGCAGACCATCGCGTACATGAGACTCTCAATTGCACTCACATGCATCACACGTGACATGTCTGAAATCTCCACTTTTGTGCTTGGATATGACTTGACTGGCAACTTAAAGTGACCTACTAGAGGCGTGCTAACTAGCTTAGCACCTTCTTGTTGAGAAGTGGAGCCACATTTGGGGTCGCCCACTACCAGTCGAGGTTGCGCGGATTTCGTGTCGCAAGTCCTTTCGCAACTGGGATACAGAAAGGAGTTTCGTGGATTTCGTGTCGCAAGTCCTTTCGCAACTAGGATGTGGAAAGGAGTTTTGCGGATTTCGTGTCGCAAGTCCTTTCGCAACTTGGATGCGAAAGGGAAGTTGCTAAAACTATAAATTGGGGTCCCTAGGGCTATTCTTGGGTTAAGGTGAATGATGGGAAAGTTATTCTAAGGTGTGGGAAAAGGGTTTTCTCTGTATCTCTAAGGGAGAGGTTAGTATATTGCCTTGTAATCTTCGTTGTTCATAGTGGAAGTTTGCATCCGTGGTTTTTTACTCTAGTTTGGGGTTTTTCCATGTATATCTTGTCTCGTGGTTTGTTTGGATTTCTTTGATCTATTTCTAATTTATATTTCTTCTTGTTTATCGTTTGTGGGTGAGGCCTGAGATTGGATCTAGGCTCACTGCGTTGTTGGCGTGCTGCGCAATAACTGGCATCAGAGCTATTGGTTTAGTTCTATTAGGAGCGATGACAGAAGAAAGGAAAACTAGAATTGAGAAGTTTGATGGTTCAAACTTTGCCTTTTGGAAGATGCAGATGAAGGATTATCTGTATCAGAAGGACCTCTATGTTCCTCTAGGAGGAAAAGAGAAGAAACCAGAAAAGATAACAGATGATGAATGGTTTTTACTGGATAGGAAGGCTTTAGGAATGATCCGACTCTCTTCGTCTAAGAGCGTCACCTTCAATATCTCCAAGGCGAAAACTACAGAAGAATTAATGGAAGCCCTAGCTACCATGTACGAAAAGCCCTCAGCATCCGACAAGGTTCATTTTATGAAACAACTATTCAACATAAAGATGTCAGATGGTGGGAGCATGGCTGAACATCTAAACGAGTTCAATACAGTCACGAGCCAATTGGAATCCGTTGGCATTGTTTTTGAGGATGAGGTCAGAGCGTTATTGATCTTATCCAGTTTACCAGACAGTTGGAATTGTTTGGTGATTGCTGTGAGCAATTCTTCAGGGTTGACAAAATTAAAGTTTGATGATGTGGCTGGTCTAATTCTCAGCGAAGAATCTAGAAGAAAAGCATCAGGAGTTTCAGGGGATTCAGGGAATGCTCTAAACGTTGAAGGAAGAAGAAGATCGCTGAATAAAGGAGACAATAAACATGGGTGTTCTAAGTCAAGGAAGAAGTCCAAGGGACTGAAAGATAAAGACGGGTGTTGGCATTGCGGCAAGAAGGGGTACATGAAACATGATTGCAGGGTGCTCAAGAAACAAGAAGGAAGCTCTCAAGGCGGGAAGGATTCAGTGAATCTATCTGAGGAGAGTGATACAGAGGCGTTGATCTTGTCTTTTGATGCGAGGAATGAGTCTTGGGTTATAGACTCGGGTGCTTCGTTTCATGCCATTTCATGTAAGGGAGTTCTGCGTAATTATGTGTCAGGTGACTTTGGGAGAGTATACCTAGGTGATGATGAGCCGTATAGTATTGTTGGAAAGGGAGATGTTCAGATAAGTCAAAAAGACGAAACAACTTTGAAATTGAAGGATGTCAGACATGTACCGAGTTTGAAACGTAACTTGATTTCAGTGGGGCAGTTGGCCGATACCGGTTATGTGATGACATTCATCAGTGATTCCTGGAAGATCACAAAAGGTGCCTTGGTGATATCTCGAGGTAAGAAGGAAGGTACTTTGTACGTGACTTCAGGATCGTATTGTTCACTCGCAGTCGCATCAACTGGAGTGAATGGGCAGTTATGGCATCAAATATTGGGACATATGAGTGAAAAGGGAATGAAAGTGTTATTGTCAAAAGGGAAGCTACCAGGGCTGAAATCTATTGACTTGGAATTCTTCGAGGACTGCGTGTATGGTAAGCAGAAGAGGGTAAGTTTCAAGAAGACAGGACGTGCTCCAAAGACGCATCTGTTGGAGCTTATTCACACTGATGTGTGGGGACTGGCACATGTATCATTTCTCGGTGGCTCATGTTATTTTGTTTCCTTTATTGATGATGCTAGTAGAAAACTGTGGGTCTATTTCTTAAAGCATAAATCTGATGTATTTGATGTATTTAAGAAGTGGAAAGTCATGGTAGAAAATGAGACAGGTAAAACAGTAAAGTGTCAGAGATCTGATAATGGGGGAGAGTATTGTGATAAGAGGTTTGAGGAGTATTGTGTAGCAAATGAAATCAAACATCAGAAAACAATTCCAGGGACACCACAACAGAATGGTGTGGCTGAGCGCATTAACCGGAACATCCTTGAGCGCGCCAGGAGCATAAGGTTACATGTCGGGTTGCCCAAAACTTTTTGGTTGGATGCTGTAAATACTGCCGCATATCTCATCGATAGAAGTCCCTCAACACCATTGGATGGTGGGCTACCAGAAGAAACGTGGACTGGGAAAAAAGTGAACCTAGCACATCTCAGAGTGTTCGGTTACACTTCATACGTTTACATTGATGCAAAGCACAGAAACAAGTTGGATGTGAAGTCCAGGAGGTGCACGTTTATAGGCTGCGGGCATCATGATTTTGGCTACAGGTTTTGGGATGCAGAAAACAGGAAAATCATCAGAAGAAAGGACATAGTCTTCAATGAAAAAGTGATGCATAAGGACAGTGTGCATGAAAATAAGGCTGAGGAGAAAGAATTTGCAGAGTTATAAGAGTTACCGGACACGGGTGTTACAGTGCCACAGGATAATCACGCACAGGAGTATTATGAGGCAGGGCTACAGACACCGATATTGAGGAGGTATACTCGGGAGAGGAGACCCACGGTCCGATACTCACCCTCCTTACATTATCTACTGTTGACAGATAATGGTGAACCAGAGTGTTTTGAAGAGGCATTACAGACGAATACACAGGTTAAGTGGGAGCAGGCCATGGATGAGGAAATGGACTCTCTTGAGTCTAATCGTACATGGGAGCTAGTCACTCTACCAAAGGGTAAGAAAGCTCTTCATAACAAGTGGGTTTACAGACTGAAGGAGGAGCACGATGGTTCAAAACGGTACAAGGTCAGATTGGTTGTGAAAGGGTTTCAACAAAAGGCAGGTATCGATTTCACTGAAATATTTTCACCAGTAGTAAAAATGTCTACGATTCGTATGGTCTTAAGTATAGTGGCTACAGAGGACTTACATCTAGAGTAGCTAGATGTTAAGACAACCTTTCTTCATGGGGACCTTGAAGAAGAGATATATATGCATCAGCCGATAGGATACGTGGCACCAGGAAAGGAGAACAAGGTGTGTAGACTGAAGAAGAGTTTATATGGCCTGAAGCAGGCCCCGAGGCAGTGGTACAAAAAGTTCGATAGTTTCATGTCGGGAAACGGTTTTAGGAGATGTCATGCAGACCACTGTTGTTATTTGAAGAAGTTTGATACGTCGTGCATCATCCTTCTTCTGTATGTTGATGATATGCTTGTGGCCGGTTCAAGCATGAAGGACATCTCAGATCTCAAAAGACAACTGTCTAGAGAATTTGCCATGAAGGATTTAGGAGCTCCAAAACAAATCCTAGGTATGAGGATAAAGCGTGACAGGGAAAACAAGAAACTGGTGTTGTCACAGGCAGAGTACATAGCCAAGGTACTTGATCGATTCAATATGGGAGGTGCTAAGCCGGTTAGCACTCCATTAGCCAACCACTTCGAGCTATCTAAGGAGCAAGGGGCAAAGACGTAGGAGGAACGGGATTACATGGCTAAAATCCCATACGCGTCAGCTATAGGGAGTCTCATGTATGCTATGGTGAGCACGAGATCAGACATTGCTCAAGCAGTGGGAGTTGTTAGCAGGTTCATGAACAATTCCGGGAAGGAACATTGGGAAGCTGTGAAGTGGATTCTTAGATTCCTGGTAGGTACTAAGGATGTAGAGCTATGTTATGGTGGATCGAAAATTAAGCCACAAGGCTACGTGGATTCAGATTTTGTAGGAGATATCGACAGCAGAAGAAGCACTACAGGTTATGTCTTTACTTTGGGAAGTGTTGCAGTTAGTTGAGTCTCTCAGTTACAAAGGATAGTATCTATCAGTACGATAGAAGCAGAATATATTGTGGCTACAGAAGCATGCAAGGAGATGGTGTGGATGCAAGGTTTTATGGAAGAGTTGGGTAAGAAGCAAGCAGATTGCAAGCTGTACAGTAACAGTCAGAGTGCAATATACTTGGCTAAGAATTTAGCCTTTCATTCAAGGACCAAATATATTGCCATCAGATATCACTTCATACGTTCGTTACTGGAAGATGGATCGATTGCTCTGGAGAAGATTCATACAAGTGAGAATCCTGCGGATATGCTGACCAAGGCGGTTACAAGGGAGAAGCTGAAGCTCTGTTCAGCTTTGATTGGTCTTCAGGCTTGAAGATGGGGAGGTGGTGCACTTCAGAGAAGAAGACAAATGTTTATGGTGATGTGTCTCCAAGTGGGAGATTGTTGAGAAGTGGAGCTACATCTGGGGCCGCCCACTACCAGTCGAGGTTGTGCGGATTTCGTGTCGCAAGTCCTTTCACAACTGGGATACAGAAAGGAGTTTCGTAGATTTCGTGTCGCAAGTCCTTTCACAACTGGGATGTGGAAAGGAGTTTCGCGGATTTCGTATCGCAAGTCCTTTTGCAACTGGGATGCGAAAGGGAAGTTGCCAAAATTATAAATTGGGGTCCCTAGGGCTATTCTTGGGTTAAGGTGAATGATGAAAAAGTTATTCTAAGGTGTGGGAAAAGGGTTTTCTCTGTATCTCCAAGGGAGAGGTTAGTATATTGCCTTGTAATCTTCGTTGTTCATAGTGGAAGTTTGCATCCGTGGTTTTTTATCCTAGTTTGGAGTTTTTTCACGTATATCTTGTCTCGTGGTTTGTTTGGATTGCTTTGATCTATTTCTAATTTATATTTCTTCTTGTTTATCGTTTGTGGGTGAGGCCTGAGATTGGATCTAGGCTCACTGCGTTGTTGGCGTGCTGCGCAACACTTCCATGTGGAACCTCTCTAGCACCTCCTGCATATATCACCTCCAAGACAGCCACATCTTCCTAAAATATGTCCTTGTGAATCTCCATGCCTAGGATCTTCTTCACAACGTGTAGATCCTTCATATCAAACTCCTTGCTTAATAGAGACTTAAGCAAGTATTTCCTTCTTGTCCTTTATAGCAATCAACATATCATCAACATATAACATTAGTAGAATGTATGACTCATTCTCAAGCACCCTGTAATATACGCAACAATTGTACTCACATCAGATATAGCCAATCTCTACCATGTAGGAATCGAACTACTTGTACTATTGCCTTGGAGATTACTTTAGCCCATACAATGACTTCTTCAGCCTACACACGTGATCTTCCTTACCAAGCTCCTCGAATCCTTCTGGGTACTTCATGTAAATAACTTCCTCCAAGTTCCCATGTAGAAATGCCATTTTCACATCAAGCTGCTCCAATTCCAATTCCTCTGTATCATCCTTGTTGGCATTCAACATAGATGCCTCATCGAAGATGACATCTCTGCTTATGACCACATTTTGAGAAACTGCATCCCAAAGCTTGTAACTCTTAATACCTTTCTCCTACCCGATAAAGATGCACTTTCTAGATTTGGGATCCAACTTCGTCCTTTGTCCACTCTGCACGTGAACGTATACTAGATGCCCAAAGATCCTCAACCCTGAGTAATCAATGTCCTTTCCTGTCTAGACTTCCTTCACAACTTTGGAGTCGAAAGCTGTAGATGGTGATCGATTCACAATAAAGCATGACATGTTAACCACTTCTGCCCAAAAGCTTTTAGGCAGCCCCACATTTAACTGCATCATTGTCGCCCTCACCAATGGAGTTTTGCTCATCCTTTCCGCTACCCCGTATTGTTGTGGGGTTCCTAGAGTTGAGAAGTACCTTGTGATGCCTTGTTCCTTGCAGAATTCCATGAATTCTGTCTTTTTGTATTCTGTACCGTTATTTGACCTGAGACACTTAACCTATATCCTGGTTTACTTCTCTACTTTTGCCTTCCATTCCTTGAAATTGGAGAGCACCTCAGATTTGTGCCTTAAGAAGTAGACCCAAACCTTCCTCGAGTAATCGTCTATGAAGCTCATAAAGTATCGTGCTTCTCCCTTAGACGGTACTGTCACAAGCTCCCAAACATCGGAATGTATGGAATCGAGCACCCCACTGGTAGTCTATGTAGCAGACTTGAACCTTACCCTTCACTGCTTCCCATATATTCAATGTTTGCAGAAATCCACCTTGCATCTCATAACTCCCTTCAACAGTTTCTGTTTATGGAGTTCCATCATGCCCCTCTCGCTCATAGTCCATAGCCACATATGCCACAGATTAGTGTCATCTGTGCCAAATTCCACGTGTGAGGTGGTAGTTGCCTTACCTATAACCATGCTCCCAACCAACTTGTACAAATTCGTCATCTCATGTCCCTTCATTAACACAATTGCACCTCTGGTGACCTTGATTACAATGCCAGATGTGGTGAATGTGCACCCATTCGTATCTAGAACGCCCAAGGATATCAAGTTCTTCTTCAGATCTGAGTCATGCTTGACATCACCTAGAGTCCATACAACTCCATTAAACATCCTTACCTTAATGGTACCTATTCTGATGGCCTTACTTGCATTGTCGTTCCCCATCAGAACACTCCCACAACATATGACTTGTAGGTATCGAACCAAGTCCTCTTTGGGCACATATGATACAAACATCCCGAATTGAGTATCCACGTATCTATAAGATAACTCGTACATGAGGAGATCAAGAGATCTCCTTCTGAGCTCTCTTGTGCAACGCTAGCCGATTCACCGATGTTATTTTTATTCTTGCTTTCTAGGTCTTCCTTCCATTTCTAGCAATCTCTCTAGAAGTGTCCCTTCACACCATAGGAGAAACATTAGTCGTTGGCCTTCGATTTCTATCTAGACTTTTTTCCCGTCAGATTAAGATCACTCCATTGATCTCTCGCGTCCTTGACCCCCTTTCGTACCTAAACCCTCCGCCTGAGAATCCTCATCACCTGATTTCATCCTCATCTTGTTACAGACAAGAGCTGCGATAACTTCCTCCGTCTTCAGAGTACTCTTCCCACATAGTAGATTAGTAACGAGATTGTCGTATGATGTGGGAAGCGATACTGGAACTATTTCATCCTTGATTGTCTTTCCGAGCCTTTACAACTCGATATATATATATATTTGTAAATGAGTTCATGTGCTCCAGAAGATAGGATCCTTCCTTCATCTGTAGCCCGTAAAGTTAGTTCTTCACAAACTGAAATTGTGCGGAATAG
The DNA here is from genome assembly GCA_030180095.1 of Magnolia changhungtana. Classification (NCBI taxonomy): domain Eukaryota; kingdom Viridiplantae; phylum Streptophyta; class Magnoliopsida; order Magnoliales; family Magnoliaceae; genus Magnolia; species Magnolia changhungtana. The sequence continues at coordinate 725,634 of JASAUF010000664.1, forward strand.
TCTACCACAGCGTGTGCTGACCGAGCAGTTTATTATTAATTTATTTTTTTATTAAAAAATTCATGTGGACCCAATTTGGATGACTTTAGAATGATCTGAGCCATCCATCAGGTCAGTCAGACCTTTCCACACCTTGAGTCCAAGATTGAGTTAGATTTGATACTTACGTGGGCCATACAATGTGAATTTGGGTGTTTAATTTATGATCTATGAAAATCTAATGGTCGGATCACTTCAGAATTTTTTGTCAACGATCTAAGGGGTCCCTAAACCAGTTTAGATGGACTTTAATGGTCGGGTTGTAATCAAGTGGTCCAATTTGTCCGATCAAATGGTGGCTAGCCAAACTAAAAGTTGGGGACTCGAAGGACAATGGATTTTAAGTTAGGTCCCCAAATTGATAGTGTACAGTTCAATTGGACGTATTAAGCATTGTACGGAGTTTTGTCATGATCGGATTTTTAGAAACAGGTTTTCTAAGGTTCGATGTTGTGTATGATGACATACACTGTAGACAACTTTAGATTGATCAGTGCTGTACTTCTAACCGTTAGAATTGGATATCAACGGTATAAAATATTCACCTACGTACCAGGGTTATGACCTAACGTTCTAATTTGTTAATGATCGAGTCTAAGGGCTTAAATCGCATCTAAGGTTAATTTCAAGATGATGTGATGGTCCATATAGGAAAATCAACAGTTGGATGGCTTGATCTATGGATAAAGAGCAATCTCGACAGTTAAATTAAAGGTTAATCAAGTATATATCAAATATATGATGATTTCATGATTCATTTTATATGATCGGATAGTCCAAAATCGAAGTGGGTGATCAAATCACTTCGGCCAGTGATGATGAGTCTTTTCAACGTTTGGATCGATGCATGATCGAGTATTTGATCTTGGGGTCAATTGAATGAATAGTCTAATCTATACTTGAGTTGAAGCATTGTACGTACTAATTTAGGACAAACATTGAGGAATTGGTTGAATTGAAGAATTTGAGGAAAATACGTTGATGGAGGAGAAGAGAGAAGATGGTGTGGGGATATATGGAGACCTCGCACTTCCGTTAATGAAGATTCGCCTCACACTAATCTTCTTTCCAAATCGCATGACAGTATCTTCAAATCGCATGAAGATGGAAGAAGAAAGAAAGAGCTTTTTAAAAAAAAAAAAAAATCACAAAATCGAATGAGGGAGAAGGTGATGTAGAACGTGTCACAGATATATTCCTAGCATGGTTGGACCAAAAGAAGTGGACCGTAAATTGATCATAACTTTTGATCTGGGCATCGTTACGGCGCACTAGACCGAGTATCATGAACCGAAGCAGCACGAGAACTCGAGGAAGAGTTCTTTTGAAGTGGAGGGCACTGATGTAGAGCGGGTCGCAAACACTTTCATGTCTAAGATGGATCAGAGAAGGCCCGATTAGAGGCAAAAGTCATCAAGACAGTCAAAACCTTAATACAAACATATCTCGCAAACCGGAATGAGTTACTCGATGTACCATATATGATTTTGGAGTAGGACGAGCTACTTTAGACAACCAACCTGGATTTTCTGGGTTTCCCATGCCGAACTTGTGAGATTCCATCATATCGATTTTCAAATTCCATGTTTAATTCCATTTTTACGTTAAATAGTGAGTTTTAGTTTCATTATAGCTCTTCATCCGTTGGGCTTTAGGAGTTGCGCCCAACAAGAAAGTGTTTATAAAAATTAGGAGAATAATGTGGTTAAGCCACATTGGACACTTACTATAATTACAAATTTTACTATTTATAGTAAGTTGCGAATTTTAGGGAGTTTTAGTTATAGTTTAATTCCTAAAATTATTCCAAGTCTTGGTATCCATATTTAAAGGGTTGTAGACTCATTTATTTCATCTCTCAATATTCAACAAATTTATTTCGACTTTCTAGAACTATTTCTAGTTTCTATTTTTCCTCGTGGATTCGAGAAGTCTTTTTGAGGAGTCCAGAGAAGCTTCGTGGATTTGAAGTAGTAACCCCCTGAGGAAGTCGTTGATCGACCTCACTACGTTCATCCCTGCATCAGAAGGTCACACGCCCACCCTCTTTTATAGATCCAAAAGGTTAAAAAATTATAATAAACACCCTATTTTGTGAATTTTGATGAAAATAGACCTAGTCTAATTAAAATCAACTAAAAATACTCATAATGGTGTCCAAACATAACATAAACAAAACTAAATCGTATAAGCTGATAAAATTTAAGAAAAAATAGTGTGGATGAACCACGATCAATGGCCCAATCATGTGATCCAATGGCCCGATCGTCATATCCCTCCAATCCAATGGTCTGGATCACTCCATAAAGCAGCCCATGTGCATCTTCCTAGTGTGGGGTCTTCTTGATGCTCGTACATGCACATGAGGTCTTCAACACGGTCACGGGTACTCGCCTAGCCACAAGAAAATCGGTGTGGCTCGCCTCCGCCTCTGATACGTACGCAAGGGTGTACGTGAAGTGATGTCCTCATCAATTTGTCTCACTAGTAAAGCTGGTTAGTGCACACAATCTATGGGGGAAGACCGGGCTTGAATCCCACTTGAAATTCATTGATCTATAAGGGAATGTGGGAAGGGAGAAGAGAGGAGGATTTCCCATAATGCAAAAAATAGACTATTGATTAACTATTATCATCTCTAACAAGTTCTTGATAGTTGTACAATCCTCCTTTGATAGGGGAGCATTTGGACAATGGAATAAAAAGAGGTGTAAAATTAGACATTTTTAGTTGAATAAGAGATGCATTGATTAAGATGGAAGGCAACAAGGGGGTGGCAAAATTGAACATAACACACCACATACTAACTTCTTAGATCCCCGCTGACACCACAATGGAGCAACATTTAAGAACAACACATAATGACAAGTAATTTAAAAAAAAGAAGACCAAATAGAGATACATTCAAGAGTAGAAAACCAGTCCTTATGATCCCTTAATCCATACAGTCAATTGGGGCCAAAACTTTTGGGTATGGCAACCTTTCTATGCTCACTTTTTTTTTTTTCAACAATTCTCTGCTTACCTTTTTTTTTTTTTTTTTTGTTAGCTTGTTAGTCCACCCCACTGTCAGTCCACACTTCACTATTAGCCACCCCCACTAGGGAATCGATACCATGACCTCAGTGTTGAAACGAGGTATCTTTCACTCAGTCTACCACTTGAGCTATGGATCAGGGTGTAATTCTCTGCTTAACTTAATTGTTAGGAAAGCAGCTGTATGTGCAGTTGTACATGGGCTAGATGCATTAACTAGATCATCTACATGCACATTCTACATGTATTGCTCATGTATATTACTTATAAAGTGACATCCTATAAGTAAAAAAGTCAGTAGGTTCCCCTTTTACACTTGCACAAATGGTTTTCTCCGCTGCGTATGGGCTAGGAATGAACACGTGTGCGGAGATTTGGGCCATTCTAGATGGTCTTTCTTTTTGTCTTCAATGGGGATTCGATAAGGTGGAGATTGAATCTGACTCGCAGCTTTTAGTGAACATTCTGAATGGGAATTCATGTCCGGGATGGAAGTGAAGCTACTAGATCAAGAGAATCCAAAATCTCAGAATGTTGGGCCAAGTTCTCATTGTTCACACTTTCAGGGAGGCCAATTTCCCTGCTGACGTGTTGACCAAAATTGGGAGCGAGACCCAATGTTCTTCTCAGTTCTCAACTGCTGCCGAGCTGCCGCATTATGTTAGGGGCCTGCTTTTCTTGGATAGGGCGGGCTTGGGGGCGGTTAGAGGTCGTGATGGCACGGAATAATTTTTCTGTAATTACCTTTTCTGTTTCTATGTTTTCTTCCCATGATAGGTCTGCCTGGTTCTTTTTTCTGGGCAGGCCCGAATGTAACCCAGTCTTTGTGAATGAATAGAATCGGTTCTTAAAAAAAAAAGAAAAAAGAAGCCATTATAATCACATTTATCTTTTATTGCTTCTCACCTAAGAGATCATCTCCAAATTCACCAACAGTTGAAGTACAAAAGTCGAATAAAGATTAAAAAAATAAAATCAAACATTGGTCAATTACTAGCTATTAGTCACATTAATGTGAACAGTCATAGAAAAATCAAACCAATGGTCAAATTTCCCTTTTTCTTTGAAAAAAAATTTCAATCTCATTATATTTCTAGATACAGATTTTCTAGAATTATTAATGGAGTGTATGAGGTTTAATCAAGTCCTATTTTACAAGTACAAGCATGTAAAAAAATGTGAGGAACTGATCATATCTCAGCAGAGAGGACAACAATTTAAAGAGAATATAAGAAGAAAAATTGTAAGATTTAAAAAAACTAGAAAGGTTTAAGAAATTTCAAAGATATAGTAAAAAATACTTCATAAACAATTGCACGATAATAATCTCAAAATCTTGTCAAATCTATGGGGGAAAAGATGGAGTTTCATTTTCTGATACAATCAAAATACTTCAAGCTTTCATATCCAAATAAAATCAACAGTCTCGCTCAAAGATCAAATCCCTAAGGTTTTGGTTTCTTTTGTTCATGTTCTCAAGGAAGGTAACAGGCCGGCAGATGGGATGGCCCGCAGGGGATCGAAGCTTCAAGAATTCTTTACTCTTCCTCCTCCACCGATCTTCCTCCTGAGATAAAGGGGCTTCTTTTCCTTGATAAGGTTGGGCTGGGCGATATTAGGCAGGTCAATTTGGGTTACCAGCAAGGGCTGGGCGGGTAGGTGATTGTACATATCTTACGGTAGGCTTTTCCGGGGGGTTTTTTGTCCCTCGGTCTAGCCCGAATGGTGGGTGTGTTGTACAGTTCTCCCTTGAATGAATATAGCTCTCTTAAAAAAAAAAAATCAACAAAAAAAAAGATCAAATCCCTAACTGAATGAATATAGCTCTCTACAAACTGAAATTTGGGTTATATAGTTAAAGCCCTCATGCATGACATAATTTTTCAAAGTTTAACAAACCATAATTATGTATAATAAGAATGCTTCTGCAAAAAATAAAATAAAAAATCACACAAGTGTGCCCCTCATTGCAGGACTGACCAGAGGAATAGATACAAAATTCTGAATGAAGGCCAAAAAATGAAACAAGTCCGAAAGCAAGAATAACAAAAGTTTACAAGGCCGAGTCTATCCACTATCAATTTGTCTCTAGCTTCTCTAGGGAGCTAATTCAAGGACCAATAGATGTGATTGAGATACCATACATTTCCATTCCTAGCCACCAATCTGCAAGCTCTCTCTGAGCACATGCCTTGCATCCACATTTAGCTCCATAAGGAGCAGCATCTCTCCACCAACATGACGGCACCGAGAGGCCCCTAGAGCTAGATTGAATTCCTTTGATAACCATTTTGGAATTGCTTTCCACTACCATATCACGCAAGCCCGTGTTCTTGCAAATTTGGAGGCTATCAAGGACTGCCTAGACCATTGGCACTATGTTAGTTCATGTGCCATAGCTATGATGGAATGTGAATAATAACCTCCCCTCCTAAGAATTGTTGATCTCATAATGTCAAGGTAGAAGTATGTCATACAACTACTGATCTGATATCATAAATCCTGGGTGGAAACTATCCACATATAACTATATATTGAGTTAGAAGAACCATGACTTCCAACTTTTTAAGGAGTGTGAATTTTGGTAATACCTCCAAGCCCAAATTGTTTTCTTCTTCTTCTTCTTCTCTCTCTCTCTCTCTCTCTCTCTCTCTCTCTCTCTCTCTTTCTTGTCCTTTGTCTTTGATGACTTTAGCATATTACAACATATGGAGTAAATAGGCAACACCATTGGAGAAAGTAACTAATGGGCTAGAATTCGACCCAAATTGCTAGACAATAACAGGAAACATGGAATTTTGCTTATCAAATGGAAAACTATCATCTTCGTAATTGAAAAGGGCTACCACAAGTATACTTATGACTTTTGATCTACTTTTATAGTGGAGATCTGCTTGGTGTCACTCAATTGGTAATGACATGACGCATAGCGTATTTCTTCCATTCTACCTTATGAGCATCTAGAAGGAATATAAAGATGAAATTTCTGTTGGCTTCATCATGTATTCAACAACGTGGTTAAAACTCAATTCTAAAGGAAGCAAGTTTCAAGTGGGATGATCCATAGAGCATGATTTAGTGGAGCAGCTTTTTAATGATTGATGTGCCATTGTTCCTGCACATGCACTTCCAGCTTGTAACATTCATGCAATTGAAACTGAAATCTTGGCATGGAGAAAGATGACCAATTGCATACTTCTTCCATTGATATGGATTGAAGAAGATGGCCCTTAGCAACCTGTTAGCTAGGAAATGAGTCTCGACCTCCTTGACATTCTTTGTAGACATTTCGAGCTTTTTGGGTTATACTAATGCAGCTCATATTTTTCAATTCATAAGGAAGAAAACTTGAATGCTGATTGATCCAGAAATTATGGTGTTTCTTGTAAGAGTTTAGAATATGTTTGGATATCACTATTTGAAATGTTTGGATAGTGAATAACAGGGAAGATTCCACAAAGCTATTATTGCACTTGTCCATAGTTTGGATTCTTTGGCACAAGAAACCGGGTGACCGGTGTCTCACAAATATGAGAATTCCACTTGTTATCTAAATGAGACCCCCCAAAATGGAATTAATATTTCAATAGTGCTCATGAAAATAATCATTAACTAAACATTACTTTCCCTTTTATTTTCCCCTGGAATAAATCTATGCAAACATGGCCTTAAAGATTTGAGACCACGTCCACCATTTTATTGTTATAGTACATTATCTCTTTTTCAATAAATTCATGTTTTATTAAAAAGCAACATTGGCATTAAAGAGTGGAAAATAAATCTTCGCAACATAATGATAAGGATTGCTAGGTACGAGTCTCCTTTTTACGCCTCCATCTGAATTTTTCCATCCCTATAACCCTCTAGATTCAACTCCTAAAACCTAAAACGCGCTGGATCTACCATTGAAAACCTTTCATTTTTGTCGAATCTTTCCATCTTTAACAAACCATCAGCTACAACAATCGTTCATCATCAGCCACCACCTCAAATCCATCTTTGTCCATTCACAACCCACCAGAGCACTGTTGCTTGCACATCACCAAACAACCCATGTATGATTACACCGTCAATAGAGCCCCATTGCCAATTTGTCACTCCTCCCCAATTCACAAACCTCCCCCAGATTTGACAACATTGTCACCATCTCTGTCATCTGTCACATTGTTGAAGACGTCACGTTTAGTCTGAAATTATCACCAGATCCAACATCTTCAATCCACTACAGTCAACACCATCATTGTTGTGAAGGACGAGGTGTGAAAACCTGTTTTCATTTCATCTCCTTTTTGATCCATGAGTGCACTAAAACTCATTACATTGATCCATAACTGGTTAAATCCATAATAAAAGAGCCTCTCTACATGAGAAAATAATCTTTTGATTAAATTCATTTTGCAATGATTAAATAACTACAAGATGGCAGCAAAGATTCAAGGTTGGTCAGTTAGAATTCTCTCTCAAGCGGGCAGACTTGCGTTAATCTCGTCGGTACTGAGCAGTATCCCAATTCATAATTTAGCAGCAGTGATTTTACCAAAGAGTATTCTGAAGATGTGGAGAGGTTGTTTGCCAATTTCCTTTGGGGGTGGCGGGATGGCAGATCGAACTTACATTGGCGAAATTGGAAACACATTGCTAGGCCTAAAGAGGAGGGTGGTCTAGGTGTCAGGCAGCTGAAAGATGTTATGACGGGTCTTCATTTAAAGATGGCTTGGACAATTAGGCAGAAGGATAGCAACAGTTTATGGGGGAATTTCATCCGATCCAAATACATGAATTCCTCTCATCCCAGGTCTGTTAGTCAGCGTGTGCGGGCATCCCCAATCTGGAACAGGATCAGGGGACTATTCCCTGTCGTAGAAAAATATGCTCTATGGATCGTAGGACGGGTGGAATTGCAACATGTGGAGTGCCAATTGGACTGGCTTGGGCCCACTGGATTGTCTCCCTTCTCTCCACATAGCGGAGCCCTTGAGACATATGAAAGTATCTGATTTCTTGGACAGAGAGGGTATTAGACTGGATGCTACAGTTCTGCTCCCAAATTGGCTCAAATCCCACATTACCAACGGCTGTTTCTACACTACTGACGCTGATGATATGCTCATCTGGCCTCTAGAGCCCTCAGGGCATTTCTCAGCTAAATCGGCATGGAATATCTCTCGAATTTATGGGCAAGTTCTTCCCTGGTCCACAACGATTTGGAATCCAAAAATCCCCCCCAAAATTTCTGTTTTCATTTGGCGTCTTCTTAACAATGCCCTCCTTGTAGATGTCTTGGTGCAGCAAAAAGGAGTTCAACTTGCGTCTGCGTGCAGCTGTTGTCCCGTCGACTCCAATACGGGCCCTCAAGCTGAATCACTATCTCATCTCTTCCTTCGGAGCACTCTTGCGGATTCTGTCTGGCAACACACCGCTGCTTTCCTTGGGATTCAACTATTCAATCATTTATCCATCTCAAATAAGCTTCATTGGTGGTGGCGGAGACATCTTCCCACTGGGAGGAAAATTCTTATCATCCGCCTGGCCCCCGTTTTCATTTTGTGGGAGATTTGGAAGGCCAGGAATGCTGCCAGATTTGATAACCGTTTGTCCACAACGTCTGATATTTCACACAAGGTACGATGGTGGTTACATTCTATTTTTCCCCATCTTGACCATTTATTCCTCAGTGGTCTCCACCCCTCTCCGGCCCCTGCGACAGTTTCTCACTCTGGCTCCTCTGCACATCTCCCTGGCCGCCCCTCCTCCTGTATCAAATGGATCAAACCTCCTGTTGGTGTTTTCAAACTGAATGTGGATGGCTCAGCTCTGGCCAATCCTGGACCTGCGGGTGGGGGTGGGATTTGCCGTGATCACCATGGAAACCCTATTTTCGCCTTTACTTGTGGATACGGATCTGCAACAAACAATACGGCTGAGATTCGTGCTGTGCATGACGGCATAAATTTCTGTCTGGCTCTCGGGATCTCCAACGTCATCATCGAATCAGACTCTTCTTGGGTGGTGACCAGCCTAACCAATGTCTCTGCACCTTCCTGGAAGTGGTCTTACTGGCAGACCAAGATTAAACGTCTCTCCACTCAAGGAAACTTTCGCATTCTCCACGTCTTTCGGGAAGTAAATAGCCCGGCTGATAGTCCTCAGCTAAGATTGGTAGCTCGAAGCAGATTAACTCGTTCTTCCAAGGTCTGCCTTCCCTCCCTCGGTTGATCAGGGGTCAGGTTTTATTGGATAAAACTGGGCTTGGGTATATTAGAAACGATTCCCACACTTTACATGTATAGCATATGATAGGCAGTTCCTCTGCCCGAATTAGGTGATTCTCTGCTGCATGCGGGCTTGTGTCCGCATTGTTTGATGGTTCTTGTTTTCGTCTGCCGCTTCTATGTGTGTTGCAGTCTCTATGGCTAGCAGCATGATGATTTGGGGCTGTTTGTTGTCGCAGAAAAAGCTTCGCTTGGGAAGCCCATGTTTTGCTCTTAGGAGTGGTCAGTTGTTTCTTTATTTCCCTTCGGAGTCTATAGCTTTTGTTTTTGCTTTCTCAAATTAGGTTATATGTTAGGTGAGGCCTGCTAGTTTATGTGTAGCCCACCTGAAAATCTGGACTGTTCATCATTTGTTTATATTCAATCATACAGGGGCATGACCTCTCCTTTTGAGGAAAAAAAAAAAAACTATTGGCGTGTTTCCTTCTACTTCTACTATATGAGGTGTTTGGAAGGATAAGGAAGATATAAACTTTGTTGGCATTTATAATTTATTTGACAAATGTGGTTTAAGAAATTATTCTTGAAGTCTATATGAGCATGTCTAGTTTTTTGGTGTGGTGGTCCTGTGCCATTGCGATGTACATTATATATCAAAAAAGAAATTCACCTATAAGGGGAAGGGCCTATATCAAAAAACAAATACACCTATAAAGGAAGGGCCCCATCATTCACCTAAGGAATTATATTGAAAATTCAAAAGAACAATGATGTGGCAACAAAACAGGCCAAGGGTTAGAAAATTTGAAGGTTATTCACACATGCCTTGTCAAGGAAAAAATAACTCATTTCTCTGGACATCTCCGTGCTAGATTGGAAAAACACATTCAGCATATTGGTGCTACCCAATTTTGCCAAAACATTGGCTACCTGGTAACATTCTCTTATAAATGTGGGATATGGTGGCATTCATATTTGAGCATGCTCTCCCTGTAAGACTATTTGAAAGCTACATTTTCATAGAATTAAACCAAACTTATAGTAAATTCACTTCTTTTGCTAGACCTCTTGATAGATTATTAGCTCGACCATTTAAATGACAATTGTTTTTGGAAGGTGAAGACAAGTGTTTGTTATATGAATTGTTTGTAGGGTAGGAATGGGTTTAGAGATAGCTAATGACTTGGGCAAAATCATCACGTCATATTAGAACTACTCAAAACCTTAAAGCTAATGATCATGGCTCTTTGGGATGAAGTGGAAAAAAAAAAGAGAGGAGAAATTGAAAATAAAAATTTCAAAATGGGACAAGTAGTGAGTTAATATAGTGTGGGCTATGTAAGGAATGGCCCAAATCTTGAACAATTATGCCTTGTTAGCAACTAAGCCACATGTTACTCTCACATGAGCTAATGGATGTTTAAGATGAAAAGAACAATGAGGTGAAAAGGCATTAATGTTAGAGCGAGAGGGAGAGAGAATCATTGAGAGGAGCATCGATGGCGGAGCAAGAGAGAGAAGGCTCAGTTGGCTCATTTGGTCCTCATCAAAACTCGACTGAGTTTTCCAAGTCACTTGTCGTGTCAAAATTTGATATTATTGGGATGAATTTTGGAGCATGCACTCCAACTAGGCTCTGAGTCGACTTGTCAAAATTTAAACGTTTTTTTTTTTTTGGATCAAAACCACGAAATTTCATTACTATCTGAAATTTATAGCCATTCAGGAGGTTCCAAGCAAAAAATGAGCGGACCACTCCCATCATATAACTCTAGCTGCACAATAATTACCCGAAAACACAAACAAAACAAGATAAGGAAACCCCCTCTAGCCCAGAAAAAAAACAGAAAAACTTCTCCTCTTACTCGCTCCTAATGGCCCCAATGCCGGCATTATCCAAGGCGAGAGCACCCCGCACTAGCCTCGGAAGAGCGGGGCGAGATCCAAACATTCTATTCAGGCTTCCTTTGCTAGCCATTCTAGCCAGCCACTGAGCCTAAGATTTTCCAATTTGGCAAGTCTGATGCATCTAATGCATCCTACATCTGGCCCAAGATATTCTCGGTACAGTTAATTTTTTCAACAGCACATGATAAAAGTGCCTATTAGGCCAGATTTTCAACATATCGTGCATGGGTTGTCATCTTTGACGAAGGATGACCATGATCAACTTTAGATCAACTGGCTCACTTGATCAATCACAATTTAGTGGGTTCCATTGAGAACTTCCCTAGGAATAAGACTCCTAATTTAGTTTTTTGGCTAGTTTCCTAGCTAAGTTTGTTTAGAATAAAGACTAAGTTTCTATTGAAGAGATAAAGTCCCTTGATATACATTGATACATCACACTTTGACAGCTTAAGCTTTTGGAGTGAATGGTTGTTTGACATGGTATCAGAGAGGAAGATCCTATGTTCGAATCTCAAGAGCAGCAAATATGCCTCACTAATATATTATTCTCCCATGGGTGTCCCTCCACCCTTGTCAGTATGTTCCCGTGCGGAGTTCCCATCCCACACGTGCGGGGGGGTGTTGAAGAGATAAAGTCCCTTGACATACATTGATACACCACACTCTGACAATTTAAGCTTTTGGAGTGAATGGTTGTTTGACAGTTTCCTCTAGGATTTCATTCGAATGCCATTGACTTAGCTTTTCGACGAATCCCATAATTACAATACATATGAATGAGTTTTGGTTGTAAATGGGTTAAAGGAGAATTTGGTTAATTTTTAGGTTTATATATTGCTAGCTAGGATTAAAAGCAATGATTGGCTATGTTAGTATTATGATTTCTTTTCCCTTAAAAAGAAGTTCATCAATATTTTGAGATCTAATATTTCATAACATAGTTGATTGTCTTTATTTGCGCTAAAATTCTACAGAAGGTGTGCAAAATTTCTTGATGGTTTAAGCTTGAACTCACTGAGCTACTCGTTGATCTCACACACTTGGGGTTTCTCTCAATTCATTATAGAGTTGCTTTCACACTCTTCACAGCTAGTAGTTTTGACAAACGGTGTTGTGTCACTAAGCTTGGATGATGCGGACATCAGTGGTGCACACTTTAGAGTGTACCAGAGGAGGAGGCATCACTGACAGAGTACCAAAGTAGAGGAGTTGATGTGGATGGACAATGGGTCCATCGGACCCACTTTCTGACATTCTACGAGTGCAGGAACGACATGATCGCACCCCGACCATAGATATATGAGTCGGATTTCATGCCCTACTACACAGGTATTCACCCCGACCATAGATCCAGGGGTAGGATTTCACACCCTACCACACGAGTGTTTTAGTTTTAGACTTTTTTTTATTATTTTTCTTGTTTCAGGGGCTTTATTGTAATTTTCTTTATTTTTCATCTTTTTGTTATTTTTCTTATTTCCAGGGGCTTTAGTGCACTTTTACTTTTTCCATAGCTTATATATACGTTGTGAGACACCCTATTTTCGCTATTATTGAATGAATAGAAACTCGTCTCTTTTCTTCTTCTTTATTCAAGAGATTAGGGTTTCAAGATTAGCCCTTGGGTGTTGAGGATTCTACTCTGATTTCAGGTTTCCTTCTTTTTAGATCTTCGAGGTGTAGGAAAAGGTAAGAATCATATTCCTTCTTTTCTTTTGACGACAGGAGGACCCGTACTTTCTTCATCTCGAACCCTTCGTTCTTCACCCCTTTCGTTCCTCTCTGGATACCCCCTTTTTAGTTTGAACAGAAAAGAGGGATGATTAGTCAGTAGGATCAAATCCAAACTTGACCATGGATTGACTTATGCTAGATCTAGGATATCCTCATATCCCTAGGTCCCCCCCTTTTACTGTTTACGTGATCTTATGCTAAGGGGCATGATCCTGACAAAATAACCTCATCTTTGTGTTGAGATTTACCTAAACCCTTTGATTAGCAACGGTTAGTTAATTGGCGTATTTATTTGAATATTCTTTAACCTGATTATACATGCATCTAGGGTAAGGTCATCACATGTTCCTGCATCATTGAAAGTCTAAAAAATCAATGAGTCGACTTAATATAGTGTGAGCTATGTAAGGAATGGCTGAAATCTTGCACAAGTATGGATGTTTAAGATGAAAAGAACAAGGAGGTGAAAACTCTAACCCTAGGGCAAGAAGAAGGGAAAGATCTTTGAGAGGAGCATTAATGGCTAAGAGAGGGAGGGAGAAATTTGTTGAGAAGGCATTAATGTTGGAGGGAGGGAGGGAGGGAGGGAGGAGAGAGAGAGAGAGAGAGAGAGAGAGAGAGAGAGAGAGAGAGAGAGAGAGAGAGAGAGAGAGAATCATTGAGAGGAGCATCGATGGCGGAGCAAGAGAGAAGGCTCAGTTGGCTCATTTGGTCCACATCAAAACTCGACTGAGTTTTCCAAGTCACTTGTTGTGTCAAAATTTGATATTATTGGGATGAATTTTGGAGAATGCACTCCAACTAGGCTCTGAGTCGACTTGCCAAAATTTAAACTTTGCTTTAATCAAAACTCGAGCCTAAGATTTTCCAATTTGGGAAGTCTAATGCGTCCGATGCACCTGCATCTAGCCCAAGATACTTGGTACAGTTAATTTTTTTTTTTAACAGCACGTGATAAAAGTGCCTATCAGGTCATATTTTCAACATATCGTGCATGGGTTGTCATCTTTGACCAAGGATGACCATGATCATCTTTAGATCAACTAGCTCACTTGATCAATCACAATTTAGTGGGTCCCATTGAGAACTTCTCTAGGAATAAGACTCCTAATTTAGCTTTTTGGCTAGTTTCCTATCTAAGTTTGTTTAGCATAAAGACTAAGTTCCCTCTAGGATTTCTTTCAAACGCCCATCGACTTAGCTTTTCGACAAACCCCATAATTACATTACATATGAATGAGTTATGGTCAATGACTCGATTTAATTTAAGGCGAGATTGGTTGTATATGGGTTAAAGGAGAATTTGGTTAACTTTCAGGTTTATATATTGCTAGGATTAAAAGCAATAATTGGCTATGTTAGTATTATGATTTCTTTTCCCTTAAAAAGAAGTTCACTACAACAATTCAGACTTTTTACAACAAGTCAACTCATTGCTAAAACTTCAAAACTCGTCGCTAAAAACTTTTTGCGACGAGTATTGATCATTGCCAATTCTGTTGCAATTATATGACATTACAAATTCTATTTTACGACAAAAACGTCAACCCGTCGCCAATGACTCAATTATTTCCGACGAACTAATAAATTGTCACAAAATATATCTACGTACCGATGAATTAACACGTCGCCATTGCATATCGTAAAATGTCGCTAAATATGAAACTCGTCGCGAATAAGAGCATTTTGCGACAAGTCATAATCGTCTCTAACAACCCCAAACTTGTTGCAAAAGTTTTTTCGCAACGAGCATTGCTTATTTGCAACGGGTGTTGCTTATCACAAATTATGTTGCAAATACTAATTATTTGCGACGATATATTGTCACCATTGCGTATCATAAATTGTCGCTAAATATGAAACTCGTCACGAATAAAGACGTTTTGCGACTAGTCATCGTCGTCGTTAACAACCTAAAACTTGTTGCAAAAGTTTGTTTGCGACAAGTGTTGCTTGTCGTCAATTTTGTGATAAATACTAATTATTTGCGACAGTTTAATAAGTTGCCGCTAAATATAGCTTATTTGTGATGAGTTTACATGTTGCTATTACATATCGTAAAATGTCTCTAAACATGAAATTCGTCGCAAATAAAGACGAGTTGCGACGAATCCACTTATTGCTAAAAAATTATAAAGTCATCGCGAAAGCCTTTGTGGTGACAAGTGTTGATGGTTTAAGCTTGAACTCTTTTTTTTTCAAAAGCTGCTTCTTTTTATTAAGCTGAAGTCGAATTTACAAAAGGCACTTCGGGAGAAGACCGGCGATAAAAAGCTAGCCCGCCTATCATATCCTATACAACCCAACCTTTTTCTTCCTAATGGAACCCAACCCTGTATTGTCCAAAACGAAGGAGCCTCTAGCAAGAGGAGGAAGATCGGAGGGAACCGAGAGGTGCTTGGAGTCCTGGGATTTACTACTCAGCTTAGCTAAAAAATTCGCCGGGCCGTTGGCCTCTCTAAGGATGAGAGCGAGGGTATAGGTGTTAGACAGCTCACATACCTTGTATATCTCGTTTGTATAGGTAGAGGATTCTGCGTTTATTTCTTTCCTCGTATAGATTATTGTAATCTCTATATATTCAACCCCATTGGGTTGTCTCAAATACACAGAAAGCTTCTGCATCTCTTTGCTTTCATGGTATCAAAGCCTCTTTGATCCGAAACTGTCCCTGTGTCGTTCGGTCACCACCCCTGCCGCGTCTGGCAACTGCCCCTGCTCATCCGACCACCCCAGCGTCGTCCGGCCGCCCCTCCAATGTCGTCCGACCGCCCCTCTAGCATCGTCCGGCCATCCCTGCTGCGTCAGATCACTGTTCCTGCACATCCGACCGCCCCTGCGTCGTCCGGCCATCCCTGCTCATCCGACCGCCCCTGCGTCGTCCGACTGCCCCTACTGCGTCGTCCGGCGACCCCTCTACTTCAGATCTACTCGTCTGAACCCATTGCTACTACCCCAGATCTGCTCGTCCGGACTCATTGCTATTGTTCGAACCCATTGCTACTGCTCCAGATCTGCTGTCCGAATACTGTTGCTGTTCGAACCTCTAACTGCTGCTGTTGTTCCATCCTGTTCCAGATCTGCTTGTCTGAATCCTATTTCTATTCAAACCCGTTGTTGTTGCTGTGTTATTCTGCCAGATCCATAAACTATAATTGGCTGGGTATCTCCTGCTGTACGGTACATCTTACACCTTCTACTGCAACTCTTTGAGTACTTTACATTACTTTAGAACAATGGACAAGAACTCATCATGTACAAAGGCCCCACGTTGTAGTTTTGATGGTACCAACTATTCTTTATGGGCCATCCATTTTCAGAACTTCCTCAAGGGTCGTGGCTTGTGGGGACTCATTGATGGATCTATTTCCATCCCCAGTTCCACAGATGCTGATAAATTAACTGATAGGGACATGAACAATGGACGAATTATTACCTGAATTCTCGATTCGGTCGATCGGTCCATTGCTATTGGCCTCACACCTCATCACACTACTAAGACAATGTGGGAGCATCTCCAGACAATTTATCAACAGAGTAGTGCGGCCCGATTATACCGCCTGGAATAGGATCTCATTAACCTTACTCAAGGTGATGACAGTATTCAATCATTCTACTCCAAAATTGTTACTATATGGACAGAGATGGCTATGATGGATCCAACATTTCCTCATAACTTTAAGATATTCCAATCCATGCGCGAGAGTGCGTAAGTTAGACAATTTCTTATGAAGCTGCTTCCGGAATTTGAACATTGTCGGGCTTCTATCTTAAACTGTAGCCCTCCTCCTTCATTGAATTCGATTATTAATGATTTATTGGTTGAGGAACAACGATTGAAGGTTCTCTCTCTTCCTTCCTCAACTCCGGGATCATCTGATATGGTGCTTGCCGTGTTTACTACGAGACCAACACATGGTTCTACTCATTTGACTTGTCGCGGCTGCAACAAGGTGGGTCATGTTGTCGCTCATTGTCGACGAATTGGTCATGGTATTCAGGACTGCCATACACGTGCCTATGCATCTTCTCTAGGCCGTCGCCGTAGTGGTCGTGGTCGTGCTCTTTTTGCTACTACTGCTACTATATCTTCTGAGCCGTCTATTAGTGGTTCTCCACCTACCGTTTTTGCTGAAGGTCTTTCATCTCCGTTGACTCCTACGATGCTCCAACAAATCGTTCAGGCTCTTTCTACAGCCGGTATGTCAGGTATATCCCCATCTCCTACATGGTTCTTTGATTCGGGTGCTTCCAATCATATGACCAGTACTGTATCCCATCTTCGTGACATTCGTCCCTACACCGGCAATCAGGCTATTTCTACTGCGGATAACACTAGACTACCTATTCAGTCCGTTGGATTATTGACTTTCTCTCCTTCTGCTCATCGCCAGTTCACTCTTCGTGATGTGTTTCATGTCCCTAACCTCTCCTCCAATTTAATTTCAGTTGGTCAGCTCACATCCAATAACTGCTTAGTCATATTTCTTCCTAACTGTTGTTTTGTGCAGGATCTGGTAACGGGGAAGGTACTTGGGAAGGGTAGGCGGCATGGTCGTCTGTACGTGCTGGACTTTGATCCATCTGTTACTCCGGCTCGTTGTTTCTTTTCTCCATCTTCATCAGATATTACTTCAGCAAATAAATTGTGGAAACTGTGGCACTTTCGTCTGGGTCATCCACATTCTGATCGGTTACTTCAGTTAATTTCATCTGGCATGTTAGGAAATATTTAACTTAATAAAAATGATTTGGATTATTCTTGTTCTTCCTGTTGTTTTTCAAAAAGTAAGTGTATCCCCTTTTCTTTAAGTACTACAAAATCATCTCTATGTTTGAACTTGTGCATACGGATGTTTGGGGTCCATCAACAATTATGTCTCTCTCTGGGTTACGATACTATGTTATATTCATTGATGATTTCACATGGTACACTTGGATTTACTTCCTTCAATCGAAGTCACAGGTTTTTGAAAAATTCAAGATATTTCACTTTATGGTGGAGACTCAGTTTCAGGTTCTAGTTCAAACTCTCCGCTCTGACTCAAGTCATGGGATTTCAAGATATCTCTCAACCGAATTTCGTACATTTCTTCAAGGTCATGGGATTATTCATCAGACCACCTGTTTTGATACTCCACAACAGAATGGGGTGACTAAATGGAAAAATCGTCATATTGTTGAAACTGCCAACACCCTGATGACAGTTATGAGTGTTCCTCGTTCCTTCTGGGCGAAAGCCATGTTACATTCGGTCTACTTGATTAACTGAACGCCAACCAGAGTTCTAAATAGTAAATCTCCCTACCTTGTTCTCACCGGCTTACCTCCTGCATACTCCACATTCCGTGTTTTTGGTTGTATCTGTTATGTTCACCTGGCTTCACGTGAACATAATAAACTATCTCCAAAATCGGTCAAATGTATGTACTTGGGATTTGGGGAAAGTCAAAAGGGTTTCCGATGTTATGATCTTGTTTTTCGTCGTGTTCGGGTTTCACGACATGTTGTTTTTCTTGAACGTATTGTATTTCATTCATCTCTTCCTCCTCCGCACACTCCAAACTCTTCTGGTCTAATCACGTTTTCTGAAATTCCGTTTGCCTCGAGTACTCTCCCTCGTCCGTTGCAGGTTTACTCACGTCGTCCACGTACAGATCCACCACCTATTACTCAACCTGAACCTACTATACCTGTTGCTGATCCCGAGACTACCTCGATACGTCGTTCCGCTCGTGAACATCGAGCGCCTGATCGCTTGATATGCTCTATGTCAGCCATGAATGCTACTCTGGATACTGTTTCTTTTCCTACTTCATATTCTCAGGCAGCCTCTCATGATTGTTGGAAGAAGGCCATGGCAGAAGAACTTGCGGCATTGGATGATAACCATACATGGGACATTGTCACTCGACCCACTGACCAACAGCTAATTAGTAGCAAATGGATTTATTCTGTCAAGCTCAAGTCTGATGGATCATTGGATTGATACAAGGCTCGACTTGTTGCTCAGGGATACAAACAAGAATACGGAATTGATTACGATGAGACTCTCTCCTGTGTCCAAAATGAAAACTGTTCGTACTCTTCTGGCTATATCTTCTGTTCGCTCATGACCACTCTCTCAGATGGATGTGAAAAATGCCTTTCTTCTTGGAGACCTCCAAGAAACTGTATATTTGAAACCTCCTCCTGGCTCTTTAGTTCCCGACAATAAGGTATGCCGCCTAAAGAAAGCCCTGTACGACCTCAAATAGGCACCGCGGGCATGGTTCCAACACTTTCACGATGTTGTTACGGGTGCTGGTTTTACTCAAAGTGGTCATGACCCATCTTTATTTTTGCGCACCACTGCTCATGGCATTGTTATTGTTCTAGTTTATGTTGATGACCTCCTACTGACTGGTAGCGATGCTACTGGCATTTCGGCTTTAAAGGAAGTTCTGCAAGCATTCTTCAAGATGAAAGACCTCGGTCATTTAACATACTTTCTTGGACTTAAATTTTCACGTTCCAACCGTCGGATTCTGGTCAGCCAGCGTAAATATACGAAAAATCTTCTCACCTTGGCATCATTGACGGATTAGAAGACGGTTTAGACTCCTTTGGAACTTAATGTTCACTATGGCCGTAACGATGCTTGCACAGCCCGATTTATACCATCGTTTGGTTGAGAATCTGGTTTACTTAACTATGACTCGCCCTAATATTGCCTTTGCTGTCCAAGTTGTCGGTCAGTTTGTTTCTGCTCCTCGGACTCTTCATATGACTGCAGTGTTGCGCATCCTAAGGTACTTTCGTGGAACTCTAGATCGATCTCTGTTCTTCTCCTCCACGGCAACTCTGGACCTTCGTGCTTATTCGGATGCTGATTGGGCCGGATGCGCTCTCACACGAAGATTTACCACTGGCTACTGTGTTTTTCTTGGCACTTCTCTCATCTCTTGGAAGTGTAAGAAGCAGGCCACTGTTTCCAAATCAAGTACAAAAGCCGAGTATTGGGCGATGTCCGCTGCGTGTAGTGAGCTCGTCTGGTTACGTGGACTTCTTTCAGATTTGGGCGTTCCTCTGCAGAATCCTACTCCGCTCCATGTTGATAATCTCAGTGCCATTCAAATTGCCTCTAACCCGGTTTTTCATGAACGGACGAAGCATATTGAAGTTGACTGTCATTTTATCTGCGAGAAATTTCAGCCTGGGCTTATTTCTCTTCCACATGTGGCATCCCATGATCAGATTGCTGATATTCTCACCAAGTCCCTCACGTCTGCATGTCACTCCTTTCTTGTTGGCAAACTATTACTTGTCGATGACCAGCATTAGTTTGAGGGGGGATGTTAGACAGCTCACATACCTTGTATATCCCGTTTGTATAGGAAGAGGATTCTGCGTTTATTTCTTTCCTTGTATAGATTATTGTAATCTCTATATATTCAACCCCATTGGGTTGTCTCAAATACACAGAAAGCTTCTGCATCTCTTTGCTTTCAATAGGACCCCTTGGAAAGGAGCTCCCTGATTCTATGAATCCAATATTTCCATTTCCACTTGACTGTGGATTGCCCAAGAATGGCCTGAACAACCCATCCTAAGGGTTTAAGCTTGAACTCACTGAGCCACTCGTGGATCTCACACACTTGGGGTTTCTCTCAATTCATTACAGAGTTGCTCAATGGATTCCAATGGTTATTTATCACCCTGTTGATTCCATTCTACAATTATGCTTCCACACTCTTCACAGCCAGTAGTTTTGACAAATGGTGTTGTGTCACTCAACTTGGAAGCTTAAAAAATCAATGAGTCGACTTGAGGACCGGCTGATCCACTAGGGATGGCCAATGCACTCAAGATTGGCTAGATAACTAGTCAGATCACCCCAAATTCACACACACACACACACAATTGGATCAAATCTTTACATAATGAGAGTTTTGGTGAGAAATGGACAATCCAACTTGACATTGATACAACTGAAGGACGAGCTCATCCACTCACCAATCCACTTGGGAGTGTACAAGGAACCCAAGACTAGCTAGATTCCCAGTTGCATTGCCCCAAAACTCATCCCAATTGGATTGAATTTTTCCACAATGATTACAAAAATTCAGCCGAGTTCTGGTGAGAAATGGACTGTCCAACTTGGCCATCTCTCTCTCTCTCTCTCTCAATCCAAGTTGGTTGAGCCTCCAACTTGATTGAGTTCCTCTCTAGAGATTCCTTGAGGGGAGTATTAATGGCGAGGAGCAACACAAAGGGAGTCGTTGAGAGAGGATTATACTGAAACAGACATTCTGATCCTCACCATAACCTACTCGAGTTTTTCAACTCACTCAATTGAGTCGTTGTGTCAAAATCCAATCCAATCAAGGACGTGTGTTAGGATGTTTGATCAAGAATTTGACAAATCCCAAGTGGACTTGTTTAGTTTTTAAACCTTGACATTAATGGTGCTTTCTCTCTCTTTCCCACCATTAATGCTCCTCTCAACAACCCTTCACCTTCTTCTTGTAGTATTATGATTAAGGTTAGGATTTTCGACACTTCTACTTATCATCGAGGTGCCACTAACTCTTGTGAGAATATCCATGGCTTAGGTGCAAACTACATGTGCATAAGATCCCATCTACAACTTACATATGACACACTATACTAACTTGCAAGTCAACTTGACTAAGCTGCCAATCCACTCAACTCTTTGAGATTTCAAATTTCCAAGAATTCCAATGTTTTAAACACTGCTCAAGATACTAGGAAGTTTTTAATTTCAGCAATATACAGGAATTAATGATCTACTAGTCTTATTGCATGGGAAAATTCCCTTACATTCAAGCATTGTGGGCATACCGTGTGTGAGTGACAACTAAACTGTGCATCAGATACACCCTTTCATGTTGGTCAAGAAGCTCAAAAATCAACATTAGTCAAAAACTCAAGTGGGCCACACTACAAGGAACAATGTAGAATAATGCATAAACCTCTACACATTGTTCGAAGTATCAATATCGCTAAAAGTTTCGTTTGCTAGAGTTTCGGAAACAATACCGATATTGCCGATAATAACGTCGATAACTGGAAATGCGGAGAAACATTGGGGAAACATGGCGAAAATGGTGGAACTTTTCAATGAAACTTAAGAAGATGCTAAATAAAATACGCATATTTGTATATTTAAGAATTAAAAAAATTTGCAAAAAGAATGCATACAGAATAAGTCTCCATTTAATGTGGGCCTAAAAGCATGTGTCATCATAATAAATCAGTCCAGCCATCCCATTAATATCCATCCAACTATCCAAACATCCATCAATATTTCAGAATATCGACAACACATGATATTTTATCAAAAAATCGTCGACAACTGGAAAGAAAACAAAATATTGTGGTCCCATGTTGCAATAATGATAATATCGTGATATTATCATCGATAATTTGAACATTGCATACAACCATGCACCCATAAAAAATTTGAACTGGATTTATTATTATTATTATTATTATTATTTTTTAATAAGCAGATTTTTTACGATAATGATACATTGGCGATATGATCAAAATATTGTTGATACATTGGCGATACAAGCGACACCTTGAATTTTCTTAATAAAAATATTGTCGATACATTAGCAATATAGATACATTGATAGTACATTACCAATACCTAGAATTTCTGATATTACCAGTGTTATCAGTATCGTTGATCTAGAGATACAGATAACATCGGGGATACTATGAACAACCTCTACATTTAGGTGGTGTGGCCCACCTGATTTTCGGTCAAGCTGATTTTTAGGATGTCGCTCGATCTTGATTTGGCACACTTAATGAATGGTCTGCACAGAATATGCACACCATGTGATGGGGCTGAATAACACAAGTTTCAATGATGGGCATCAACCTCCCCATTATTACCTTTGTCATGGCCAACAAGAGTTTTGGATCAAGCTAATTTTAGGGCTCTCGAAATGATCACAGGATTCCAAATCTGTGGAGTTGTGTGTGCTCTATATGGAGCTGAGTTGTCTATGGGGCTCATTGTGACGTGTGTGTGAGTGTGTGTAAAACATCCAAACCAGGCATTAGGTGTGTCCCTTGTGAAAATGGGATGCCCCGGAAATAAGGCTGGTACAAGACTCTAGTGAGCTGCACTAAAGAAAATTAATGCCACGCCATGGAGCCAACAACGTATAGAATTCAGTGGTGGAGCCTGCCTGATGATGGCCTGATTTTTGTGGGTCCTGTTTTCATGGTGGGTGCATCATTTGGATGTTTGGATGCCAAACAGTGCACACAGTAGAGCTCAGCATAAACTAGAGCTTTCAAATAGTTGTCTTTTTTTTTTGGCCCACCAAATCATTGGATCTGGATAATTTTTGGGACATCCCCACCTAATGATTGGACCTGTTTACAGGTAGGTTGGATAGCATACGGACCGCAAGGTGGGCCCAACTCCATGGTAATTACCAATTACCATAGAGTGAACTCTACATATTCGTTGTCCCAACTCCCCCATATATGTATATATTTGAAAGAACAATGCCTTGACAACAAAATAGGCTAATGATAAGAAAATCTAAAGGTTCTCCTTACGTGCCTTGGCAACAAAACATGATAAGAAAATCTAAAGGTTCTCCATATGTGCCTTGTGAAGGAAAAAACAATTCACTTCTCTAGGCATCTTCGTGCTAGAGTGGAAAACACATTCGGCATATTGGAGTTATACCCAATTTTCCTAGAACATTGGCCACCTGGTTACATTCTCTATCTACCTGGGATATGGTGACATTGATATACAAGCATGATCTCCCAATAGGTCTACTTAAAAGCTATATTTATGTAGAACTATACCAAACTTAATGGTGAATTCATTTCTTTTGGTAGATCTCTTGATAGATGATTAGCTTGACCATTTAAATGACAATTTTTTAATGGGAAAGGTAAATTAAGATGAGTGTTTGTTAGATGAAACTTTTTATAGGGTAGGAATTGGTTTAGAGATAGCTAATGACTTGGCAAAATCATCTTATCATATAAGCACAACTCGTAACCTTCATGCTATGATCATGGATCTATGATATGAACTGAGATTTAAAATTGAATATTCCCCCCTTTTTATAGATTGAAGGAGACATGTTCTTAACAATTTGTTTACTAGAAGAGAGTCTCAACCTCTTTGGTGTTTCTAGTCCTCATGCTATGAAAAATTGATTTTCCACTGGTTATTGCCATGTTGCTTTTAATAAAATATAAACTTATTCAAATAAGATGATGTGCTATAATAATGAAATGGTGGACATGATCCCAAATCTTTAGCATGATTCCAAATCTTTAAGGCCATGCTTGGATAGATGTATTCGAAGGGAAAATAAAAGGAACGATAAAGATTAGGCAATAATTATTTCCTTGAGCACTATTGAAACACAAATTCCAATTTTAGGGGGTCTTGTCTTGGTAGCAAGTGGAATCTCATAGTTGTGAGACAACACTCACCTAGTTTTTGTTGCTAGAGAATCCATACTATGTACAAATGAAATGGTTACTTTGTGGAATTGTAATGCCCTGAAAATCGGGGGTCGAGAGCTCAGCTCCCGAGTTTCAACGCATCACTTATGCAACATAAATAATGATGATTATGATGAGTGCATTGAAACATGAATGGGATTATTCCAAAACAGCATATCATACTCCAGAGACAGTTAAATTTCGTAGGCAGAAGACTGTGATAGATATATAAAATATATAAACTATTGAAAGTTTGACGTTTAACTCCAGGTTGGCAAAAATCCGAGGTGTTACAGGAATCCTTTGTGCTCTTTGCAATCTAAACATTTCAAACGGTGATATACAAACATACCCAAAACTCTTACAAGAAGCACCAAAATTTCTTAATCTATCGCACTCAAGTTTTCTTCCTTATGAGTAAGAAAATATGACTTGCATTAATATCATCCAAAATGCTCGATGTGCCCACTACAAATATAAGCACCCACTTGGTGGTGACAACTAGTCAATGATGATGATGGTTTTTGGGTTGATTGGTAGTGGATAACAAAGACTCAATAGACAACACTTTTGGGAATTAGCTGTGGTTTGGACGGTTTAAAAAAAGTCAAAGACCAAAGGAATGACAATTGGGGATTAGTAGGATAGATGGGTGGGGAGATTTAATGTAGATGGGTATGAGAGTGTGTTTGGTGATTTAGGAGATGAGTGAGGTAGAACGGTAAGGGCTATTAGCCTAAGAGCTATGTTGAGGACCTCATTGATGGACATTATTAGAGAGGTGGTTGAGTTGAAGGTTAGATGGGTTATGGAGGTTGTCATGGACACTCACAACGTAAGTGGGGGACGTTGAACAAGTTGAGTAGTTAGTAGATGGATGGTGGGGACGTAGTAATGGTAGTTGTGACGGAACTAAGATCTAGGAAGAGGAAGGTGGAGCCAATGGTTACGAGCAATGGAAGCATTGGTGATGGTGGCACAACATGAGGTTGTGATTGACATTGGACGACAATTGAAACTATAAAAGTGATGGTGGAATGACAAAGGCAACTAGCAATGGGTAGTCTGAAATCGGATTATGCTGAGTATGATCTTCCCTCTGAACCAACCAAGGTAGATTGTCTAGATCAGTAAGTGGACATGCACATGCTATTGTCAATGAAGCTGGAATGATGGCGAAAGTCACTAATGAGCAAACAAACTCCGTGATGGATGAGTTACTTGACATTGATTCAATAACTTTCATGTCAGAACCCATCAAGCATTTTAGCGATGGGAAAACCATGATCTTGTGAAATTAATATTTCTATGACAAACTAGATGAGGAAAACCAGAGTCTTAGAATCACACAAGGATGCATACAATTTCTCAAAACTCAGAAACTATCTCTACTTGAGAAGCATTTAATATTTCTATGAAGCATGCATTCTATAACAAGGTATGGAACCTATGGATCGGATCTATTCCTTTTCTTTTTAATTGTTTAGTCCTTGGACCTAGAAAGAATATAGAAATATAATAAGGGTCCATTTCAAATGAAGAAATAATTAAGTTCTTAAATATCTTAGTTGGTCAAATTCGAACCAATCGTATCTTCATTTGATCCTTTTGAGGAATGCCTAGAAAAACCACTTGATGAGGAAAACCATAGTCTCAAAATCACACAAGGATGTAAGCAATTTCTCACAACTCATAAACTATCTTTCTACTACTTGAGAATCATATATTTATAAATTATAAGTAAATATTAGGAATCCCAATCCTCCAATAACTAGAGTTTCTAAAAGTAATAACCAATCAAGACATAAGATTTAATATAATAACCAATGGAAATCTAAAGACACCTAAAGAGTAAAGAACAAAAATTCTAGATCAAAGTGGTTGGAACCAATCATGGGTTCCACTTACTTCATCACCAAACTCAATTCTAATGCATGGGTTAGTGATGTTAGCATGAGTAGTGTTCACTCCCCAAGTATAGGGTTGTGATGTAGTAATAACTCAGTAAGATCGAGGTCGAATCCCACGAGGACTGATCGTCACAATTCAAATCTGTGATCCTCCTTAACTAATTCAACAAATAATGGAGCAAATTACTAACACAAATTTATGGAAAATAACTATTGAGAATAGGGAAGAAAATTCAATAAGAGAAAGAGCACTAGGACTTTCGAATCCACCCCTAATTATCCCAACCCTTGTTTTGTCTGTTAATTCACTTTAATATAGATTGATCTAACTTATCTAGAGAAAGCACAATCTGTGTCCTTAATCGGGCATACAGATTGTCTAATTCCTTCAAGCAATGCCCCATGAATAACATATCCCATGTCCAAATCGGGCATATGGAATATGCAGTTCAGTAAAGCACTGGCATATGGAATATGCAGTTTTCTGGAATTTCTATTGAATTCAAGGTGATTTTGAAGGATAGTTGTGATTTTGAAATTACAAGATTCAGAATGTGAGAAATTTATGACTCTTGGATTCAGTTGTCTGGCAAATTTCACACTGAAGTTTGAATGGTTAATCCATGATTAGAAGTTGTAAACATTGATTGAGCCATGATTTCACATATCAGATCTCGTTTACACATTAAGTTTGATGGCTCGATATTAATTGATAACATGGTAATAAGCATGAAAGGAACCAAATTAAAAACAAAATTTTTAACATCAGTCTATAAAGAAGAATTGAAAGAATAAGTCACATAATCGTCATCATAGGTTTGCTCCCTATAGATGAAGATTCGATTCCTTATAGTTGACATGAGAAAAGATTGAGGTGACAAGTTTTCACCATAGGTTTGCTCCCTATAGGTGCGGATTTGATTCTCCTATTCATAAAGAATATAAAAAAAATGGTAGAATGAAAGGTTAATCTGTAAGGCAAGTGTGGTTCTAGTTTTGGGTGACATGAGCTCCGTTGTTAATTACCATAGATATCATGAAATTGACAATTGAATCTCTTAATGGTTGTAAGCCGAGATTACATTATGCACTCATGGAACTCAATGTTTAAAATTGTTCTAATTAATGGATTAATTTTTTAAACTTGATTATGTAGTTTACTGTAAGCTTGATTTCAGGAGAAAAATCTTCTCACCATTCATGAATCGTGGGATTTTCACATCTCAATTATCTGTTCACCCGTCACTCGAGTTTACAGGAATTGTCTTTTATTTCTGAAATTATTTTTCGCATGTTTTGCTCGGGACTAGCAAAATGCTGGTTGGGGGTTGTGATAAGGGTCGAATATTGCATATTAGACCCCAGTAATTACTTAATTTTACATACATGATAATGCTTAATGTTATATTTTAATTGTGTTTTTATTACAGGATGAAACTAGGAGCGTGTATTGAAAAATGATGTTAAAAGGATGGATTTGACGCTCTGAAATTACCAGAGCATGGGATGAACCTCAGAGGACCAATATTGAAGAATTTACATGCCAGGGACCCGAGGAAATCAGGCCGTTCACGTTTAAAGAGGCCTGAAATTGGTCCAGAATGAAAGATCACATGGTTCCCTCCATCCAATTGGCTTGAAACTTTATACATGGGATTAAGGACATAAATTAACCGTACATTTCAAATTTCAGCCCTCGGATCACTAGGGAAGTGCCCCAACTGACAGATCAGTCCATAAACCGTTGATTCTGGGCCCACCTGATATCTGGACCTTCTTCAAAATTTCCTAGACGGTTTAAATGATATGAGAAACAGGATGGACGGCTTGGATTTTTCGAAAACATTACAGTAGGCCCCACATGAGACGGGTGTGTATAGTGCATAAATGCACTAGCCGTGCACTAGAGGCGCTGACCGCGTCAGCGCCTTCCAAATTCGCTCCCACCAGCCAGCAACGGCAGTTGCCGTTTACGCCTCACGGACGGACCGCTGTCCGCTTTTGCGGCCGGTTGTGGGCCCCACTCGTCACTTGTACGGATGATCCGAACCGTCCATCTTGAAGATGGGCTCGAGGACTTCAAAACCATGGTAATATTTTATACCCATGCGTGCACACGTGTGCGGTACAGAGGCCACAAAAGGACTGCTCTGCAACGTCCAAATCTGATCTTTTTGTGTTTTCTTCTCTGGGACACATCATTGGACGTTCAAAACTACCTATTCTTGACTGAAATTTCGTCCTGAATCCAATGGACGGGATGGATTTCCCAGAAAACACTTCCATGGGGCCCACCGATCACGACAGCGAAAGGGTGCGAAAGGTTTCGCACAATTTGAAAATCCAGTTTTCCAGGCGGTTGTGGGCCACCATATTTGATCATATGGCAGATCTGAACCGTCTATCATGTAGAGGACCCAAGAAAGTCCTAAAGGACGGTGTTTGTTGAAATTTGAACGAGGAAAGTATGGTGTTTTGAGGTCCCGAACTTGGTGCGAAAGGAATTTTTCTTACAGCGTTTAGCTTCCCAGATCCGAATTTCACCACTCAGCCCACTCCATCAGCTATAAAAAGAGTTGCAAAACATGAGGAAGGGCATTCAGAAATTGGAAAAAGTGGAGAATTCCAGATCTAGAGCAAAGGAGAGAAGAAAAAGAAGAAAGAAGAAAGAGAGAAATTGGTTTGATGTTTGTTATTGAATTTTATTTATCCATATGTTTAATGGATTTTATGGGTAACTAATCTCTCTACTATTTGAGATGAAACCCCTAATTTGAACACCTCTTTTTCTATGTTGATTTTATTTTAATTAGATTGGTTTGTTTCTTTCCCTAGTGTGCTTGATTGCTTTAAATTCTATACTTCTCCATCTATGAACTTGATCAGAGTCTATGGATGGATGTGGTCTGGATGCTTATTCTAGGTGCTTGTATCTGATCATGAATTAGGTAACCTAATCTCCCACCCCCAACCTAAAATCTACATTGTCCTCAATGTAAAAGAAATAAGCATGCAATGCACATGAGACAACGAAAATAAAAGAGGAGTGATGGAAAGATAGTACCTGAATGGAGAATCAAGAAGCTTTCTCAAAAATAGCAACATAAAAGTAGGTCAGCACAAGAGAGATATCAATAAAAACGAAAACAAAAAATAAAAATAAATAAAATCCGAAAAAGAAATCTGACCTATACCACTTTCGCAGGTGCTCTCGATTGCATTTAGCGTATGCAAAAAGCCTTTAAACCCCTAGGTTACCCCTAGTGGACGAGTTGTAGTCTCGTGAGGGTTTGCAGTAATGTTACCCACAAACATTGAACTAACTCAACACGTGGTTAACCAATCCCAGACAAGTGATGCGAGTTCCCATAAACTGTGCTATCTGAAATGAGGTAATGGACACTATCATCAAATAATTTAAGGACTTCTGCTCGAACAACTTCTTCCATGTTAAGATCATGCTTCCTTTGTATTTTACGTGACATTTCCATAAGCATGATCCTTACATACAGTGGGGCACACTCCTTGTATTTCGGCTATCTTCCGTTCAATTCTTTGTCTTATATGTTCGAAGAATATTAAGCAACCTCGTTCTCTTTTGCCTTCTCAGAGTTAGAAACTGTGCTGTCAGGAAGAGTCTCAGAGGGATGAAGAGGTTCCACTTTCGCTCTCCATTTTTCAGTCTCCAATATAGGAGTAGAGTCGAGCAGCGCATTGACTTCGTGGATGGGACTATCGATGTCAAAATCCATACCCGATTGTGCTAAGCAGGTCTCAAGAGGATCTTCAAAAGATGTACGGAAGGAGTCCTGCACAAGGCTCTCGATCATGTCCACTTCAAATATGTCATCCAAATCATGGATTGTTGTCCGCATTAAAAACATTGAGTTTAATATTCATGTTACCAAAGGACAATTTCATAACTCCATTCCTAAGCTTTAGTTTATAATAGCATTAGATGTAGCCAAAAATGGACGACCCAAGATGACTGGGATCTGACTATGAGGATTTTGGACGGTCGAGTATCTATAACTATGAAATCCACCTTGGAAAATAGAATTTATCAACCTGGATTAGCACATCTTCAATAACACCCTGGGAACCTTCGACAGATCTATCAGCCAGTTGTAATGTTACCTTAGTCGGTTTCAACTCACCAAGTCCTAGCTGCTCATAAACCGAATAAGGTAACAAATTAACACTCGCCCCTAAATCAAGTAATGCCTTCCCGATTTTATGATCTCCTATGCCGCAAGAAATAGTGGGAGCTCCTGGATCCCTAAATTTAGGAGGAGTGTTATGTTGAATCATGGAGCTGATCTGCTCTGCCAGGAAGACTTTCTTATGAACATTCTGCTTACGCTTTTGAGTACATAAATCTTTAAGAAACTTAGCGTAAGGAGGGACTTGCTTGATAGCGTCAAGCAACGGAATGTTGACTTGCACTTTTTTAAACACATCCAGGATTTCATCAAAGTTATTTTTTTTCTTCATTGGTGCCAGACGTTGAGGAAATGGTGCTTTGGGCACGTATGGTGGCACATTAGTGGTTCCTGGAGAGTCAGAGAGCTTTTGAATTTTGGATGCATTAGTGTGTCTCTCTGCCTCATCTTGATCTTCCGCTTTAGAATTTGATTCATCCCTAGGCATCTCTATTCGTTATCAATCTGCTTTCGACCTAAGGGCGTGATCGATTTGGCTTGCTCATGATATTGTCCTTGGTTAGAATTAGAGCCAATCTCATCTTGTCCTTTGGATTAGCCACAGTTGACTAGGGAACTTGCCTTTTCTCTCTCACTCAATGTGGCCTAGTTGACCCATTTGTACTTCCAAACTTGGCAATGGATTGCGCATTTGCATGTAAGCTTCACTTTGGTTGGCTAGTAAAGTTTGTTGGGTGTCTTTTTGGAATTGGAGAGAACTCGCATAAAAAGATGGAGTGTATCCTCAAGAGATGGTTTCCGTGATTGTAAAGGGACTTGTTGATATTATGAAACTCGTTGGAGTTGTTGATTGCCACTTGAGGGTAAGGTTGCATGGGAGGAATTCCAGATGGTCCTCCTTGTTGTGGCCTTTTGCCCAAGAAAATTTGGATGCCTAGCCCAACCTGGGTTGTAAGTGTTTGAGTAAGGATCATTCCCTGTGTTTCGAAAGGTGTTCAAAGCATGAACTTGTTCGAGAGGAATTACGAAATCTGCACGGATGGGCAAGATTGCGTAGGATGGGTAGAACTAGAACATATGGCACAAGCCTCGGCTTGAGTTGTTTGTGGAGGTCCATTATGTAACATCGAGCATCAACCTTCTTTGTCGAGGCCATCAATCTTGGCATGGAGATCTGAGTGTGACTCTATCTCATATATGCCACCTCTCTTTTGTGGTTGGGAACTTCTTTCACCTCTATCTCGAATAGTCCCATTCTTCGGGAATTTTCACACAAAGTTTCAAAGAATTTCCATGCTTCGGTATCGCTTTTGGTCATGAAGGACCCTCCTTTGGTGGCATCAACCATGCGACGGTTCGGGGTGTCAAACCGTCATAAAAGTATTGCACTTGTTGCCACTTCTCAAAACCGTGGTGTGGACATTTAAGAAGCAAGTCCTTCCATCTTTCCCAACATTCATGAAAGTGCTCTCCTCTTTTGTGTGAAATTAGTGATTTCTCTACGGAGAGCATTAGTTTTGTGAGGGAAGAACTTGTTTAAGAACTTTCTAGACAATTGGTCCCATGTGGTGATAGACCCAACTTCTAGAGAATTCAACCATGCTTTCGCCTTATCCTTCAAAGAAAAGGAAACAAAGCGTAGAGCGGATCGAAACGTCCGAGAAGTTTTGGAATTTAAAGGTGGAGCAAATGTCTAGGAATTCTTTCACATGATGATACGGGTCCTCCTTGTCCAACCCATAAAAGGAAGGCAACAACTGTATGACCCCAGTCTTGAGTTCAAAGTGTGATGCCGTGGTGGTGGGCAACACTATGCATGAGGGCGCATTGAATTGGACAGAGTGAATAATCTCTAAGAGTTTTAGTTCCATTCTCTTCTGCCATTTCAACTGGGATGTCTTTCAATCTTCTATGGAATGTTCTTTCTATCTCAGGATCAAAAGGTACTAGTTCTTTATCTAGAGATCTACGTCCTAGCATAAACTAAGTAACAACCTAAGAGAAAGAAAACTAGAACTAGAAATTATGCTATTAAAAAAAAACAAGTTAAAACTATGTGAATAAGAATGGGAAGAAAGAACCAGGAAAAGGAGATGATTGAAGTCAGAAGATCTAAGAGGCTCCTCCTTCACTTAGTAGCTTCCTTCCTCAATTCCTGTAAATAAAAACAAAAACAAATCAAGTTTCCTAAAATAATGATAGAAAAATCCTAAGCAACGGTTAATTTAAAAAAAAAAAAAAAAAAAAAAGAAAGTTTCTAAAACTAGAAAATAGAAAGTTTCTAAATCCTAAGTTAGAAAATAGAAAATTCCTAAAAATTAAAAACCTAATTCTCAAAATAGAAAGTAGAAAAGAATGGAGAATTTAGAAAGATGTTACCAATTTGGAGATCTATGTTAGAATCCTGCAAAAGAAAACAAAACAAGTTAGTTTCTAAAAGGAAAAAGTTTCTAAAACTAGAAAATAGAAAGTTACTTAAAAGAAGAATCTAAATCTAAAATTAGAAACTAAAAATTTCTAAAAATAAAATCCTAATTCTAAAAATAGAAATTAGAAAAGTAAGAAACTTAGAAGGGATTACCAATTTAGAAGTTTATTTCAGGGACCCTACAAAACAGAAATAGGTTAGTTCTAAAATATAAAAAAATTCTAAGTTAGTAAAATCCTAAGCTATGAATTATGATAAGAGAGAATCTTAAATTCAATTTGGATCAAACTTGGTCCCAAGAATATGCGCCTAAAAACTTGTTCACTCCCCAAGTATAGGGTTGTGATGTAGTAATAACTCATTAAGAAGATCGAGGTCGAATCCCACGAGGACTGATCGTCACAATTCAAATCTGTGATCCTCCTTAACTAATTCAACAAATAATGGAGCAAATTACTAACACAAATTTATGGAAAATAACTATTGAGAATAGGAAGAAAATTCAATAAGAGAAAGAGCACTAGGACTTTCGAATCCACCCCTAATTATCCCAACCCTTGTTTTGTCTGTTAATTCACTTTAATATAGATTGATCTAACTTATCTAGAGAAAGCACAATCTGTGTCCTTAATCGGGCATACAGATTGTCTAATTCCTTCAAGCAATGCCCCATGAATAACATATCCCATGTCCAAATCGGGCATATGGAATATGATTCCAAGAAAGCACCCTGTTTCTTCCTCTACGGGAACCTGTTCATGATCAGATACAAGCACCTAGAATAAGCATCCAGACCACATCCATCCATAGACTCTGATCAAGTTCATAGATGGAGAAGTATAGAATTTAAAGCAATCAAGCACACTAGGGAAAGAAACAAACCAATCTAATTAAAATAAAATCAACATAGAAAAAGAGGTGTTCAAATTAGGGGTTTCATCTCACCTCTACCGAGAGATTAGTTACCCATAAAATCCATTAAACATATGGATAAATAAAATTCAATAACAAACATCAAACCAATTTCTCTCTTTCTTCTTTCTTCTTTTTCTTCTCTCCTTTGCTCTAGATCCGAATTCTCCACTTTTTCCAATTTCTCGAATGCCCTTCCTCATGTTTTGCAACTCTTTTTATACGATGGAGTGGCGGAGTGGTGAAATTCGGACTGGGAATTTGCCGCACGCGTTAAAGAAAATTCCTTTTCGCAGCCAAGTTCAGGACCTCAAAACACCATACTTTCCTCGTTCAAATTCCAACAAACACCGTCCCTTAGGACTTTCTTGGGTCCTCTACATGATAGACGGTTCAGATCTGCCATATGATCAAATATGGTGGCCCACAACCGCCTGGAAAACCGGATTTTCAAATTGTGCGAAACCTTTCGCACCCTTTCGCTGTCGTGATCGGTGGGCCCCATGGAAGTGTTTTCTGGGAAATCCATCCCGTCCATTGGATTCAGGACGAAATTTCAGTCAAGAATAGGTAGTTTTGAACGTCCAATGATGTGTCCCAGAGAAGAAAACACAAAAAGATCAGATTTGGACGTTGCAGAGCAGTCCTTTTGTGGCCTCTGTACCGCACACGTGTGCACGCATGGGTATAAAATATTACCATGGTTTTGAAGTCCTCGAGCCCATCTTCAAGATGGACGGTTCGGATCATCCGTACAAGTGACGAGTGGGGCCCACAACCGGCCGCAAAAGCGGACAGCGGTCCGTCCGTGAGGCGTAAACGGCAACTGCCGTTGTTGCTGGCTGGTGGGAGCGAATTTGGAAGGCGCTGACGCGGTCAGCGCCTCTAGTGCACGGCTAGTGCATTTATGCACTATACACACCCGTCTCATGTGGGGCCTACTGTAATGTTTTCGAAAAATCCAAGCCGTCCATCCTGTTTCTCATATCATTTAAACCGTCTAGGAAATTTTGAAGAAGGTCCAGATATCAGGTGGGCCCAGAATCAACGGTTTATGGACTGATCTGTCAGTTGGGGCACTTCCCTAGTGATCCGAGGGCTGAAATTTGAAATGTACGGTTAATTTATGTCCTTAATCCCATGTATAAAGTTTCAAGCCAATTGGATGGAGGGAACCATGTGATCTTTCATTCTGGACCAATTTCAGGCCTCTTTAAACGTGAACGGCCTGATTTCCTCGGGTCCCTGGCATGTAAATTCTTCAATATTGGTCCTCTGAGGTTCATCCCATGCTCTGGTAATTTCAGAGCGTCAAATCCATCCTTTTAACATCATTTTTCAATACACGCTCCTAGTTTCATCCTGTAATAAAAACACAATTAAAATATAACATTAAGCATTATCATGTATGTAAAATTAAGTAATTACTGGGGTCTAATATGCAATATTCGACCCTTATCAAGTAGTAGAAACTTTCCCTATGGCTGAAGAAGTACACAGGGTGTGCATGCATGTGGGTTGGGCTTCATAAACTTGTGCCTCATTGTATCCATTCGATTCACTTGCATAAGCTCCTTTCGTTGACAAAGGAAGTTTGGGCCCATGCTAATTTGATTTGTTGAACTAGTTCATGAAACCGATGTTTTGTCCACTTGTGATCTGCATAGTCTTTTCTATCCATGATGGTGAAATTGCACAAGGTTGTGGGCCATGCGGTCTATATGTGTGGAAGCTTGGCGGAGCTACAAAATGAAGGCTATGTCCTAGAGGGCAGGTGATTAGGACCAAAATAACATTTATGCCAATTAAATCCAATTGTCTCATAAACTAATTTCCAATTAAAGCTAAGTAACAGAATTAACACTAAGGGTTCCAAGCCATTAGTGGGTCCAATCACATAGAATACAAATCATATTCCTATGAAGCAACTAGTCTATATAAAATAGTGTACATGTGTAACATCCCGGATTTTTGCCAACTTGGAGTTAGACGTCCTTGGGCAATGGATCGATCATATCACCTTATTGACTTCTCAAAAACTCAATCCCAAAGTCTCAAATCCCCTTTCAACTAATTTCCTTCAAAAATTTCACCTTTCACCACCTTATTCTTCAAATTTTTTTCTAAGTACTTTCATATTAGACACTAATCCTAACATTTAAATGATGGAGAACAAAACTTAAACTTAAATTTACTATAATAGTAAAAATATAAATAAAAATGGGTTTTGGGCCCTTAGTCTTATGGAATCTGACGAAATAAATAGGTGATTTGGATAGAGCAACCTAGTCTGTCATAATTGGGCGACATGTAGTTAAGTACTAAACTAAACAATTGATGGATTTTGGCTTGAACAACTTTCTATACAAACTACAAGACTCAAAACCATTAAAATCACTAACTCTACATTACCTAAAAACCTATGATCAATCTCAAAATCCAGTTGCTCATGGGAGCACATTGAAACTTCGTATCGGACCTGGACCGTGCGTCGAAAGTCTGATTACCGAAAACTATACGGTTATGACCGCCTTGCTGGGCTTGACAACCATCGTAAGAATCAAGCCTGAATAGTGTCCAGAAATGCACAACTAGAGCCCTGAGTAAAATGTGTGAAAAATGCAAATATCTTTAGAAAATGAACTCAGATTTAAGTGAATTAGGCCGTTTGCTTACAGGCAAATTTTCAGGTTTCAGACCGTCAGATTTTGACCCAACTACACTCTTGGATCAGGGAAATTTTCCTACACAGGTCAGTGTACTTGTGGCCCTGATCGAGCGGCGATAGCCGTTGAATTGAAACTGATCCTCCACGATCGATCCATAAATCCGATTGGACCGAAATCTTAACCTGGCCTAGATCCATTGCCAAGGAACTTACCCTACACCTTAGGTGAGTAATGGACCTCCAGATAGGCCCCGTATATCAGAAACAGACTCCCTTTGGCTATAACCTAAGTATACCATGGCCCTGGGGCCATTTGAACCAGTTCTAGGCCTATATAAGACCCTTAACCCACCCCTTCTCTCTCACATACGAATTTGCTCCAAACCCTAGTTAAGAGAAGAGAGAAAAGAGGAGAAAAGTGTGAGGAGAGAAAAGAAAGCGTGGGAGATCATTGCTGGTAAAATACTTCTAAACTTATAATTCAAAGACACCACTCAATTTTCAATTTATATACATCCTTCCAATTTACTTGCTCATCCATTTTAAGATTTTAGTTTTTAATTCAAAGAATGTCACATGTTAACCATTTAAATCAAAAGCTATAGAAGTCAGAATCTTAACAAGAATAACAATATTAGAAAATTAACTAATGTTAACTTTATGAGAGAGATCCAGCCAAGGAAAGTTCGGTGTATTCCTTTCTAGTTTTTTAAATGGGACGTGAAATACTTTACAAAAGGATTCCAAGCATGGTCCTTGAGGTCTCCAAACTTTTGAGGAATGAAGACAACAAATTCCCACTCATTCTTCATATTTAATAGGTATAGATCTAAACTTATTTCGACTCTTCAACTTTTGATATTAGATTATCATTAGCCGTAATGTAAATTGCCACAACAAATTTTTTACTTGTATCATCTCCAATAGTAATGTAGCTCTTTTTTTCTTTTTCTTTTTTTTTAAATTTTTAGAAGAGCTAAAATTTTATTAATGAAAGAAAAAGGGAATACACAAAGATTCTGGTGAAGCCCCATAAAAAGGCCTGGGACCTGCCTATCATATGCAACCATCCATATACAAAGCCCAACCCACGGCAAGCCAAAAGAAAAGAAGATGAGGCCTCAACCAAGTGACTGGTGACTCCTGACTATCCCAACTCCTGCATTATCTAGGGCTAGAGATCCCCGAATGAGTTTGGGGACGTCCTCTCGACTGGTCCCTGCACTAGCTAGCCTCGCCAAACCATCTGTTACCGTGTTTCCTTCATGGTATGTATGAGAAAATCTAAGGTTGAGAGGGTGGCACTTCTGGTGAATAGATCCTAGTTTGTACCAGATGCTCTAAGGACTAGAAGCGCGGGGATTGGAAGCCGCATCTGCAACTACTCGAGAGCCGGTTTCAACAAGAATATTAGAGAGACCCAGGTTTGCTCAAATCTCCAAACCATCAATCATCGCCCCCCCAGCTTTTCATTCTGTGTTGATAAGCATTCTATCCTCTGGGCAGATAATAATGTTGAAATCGGCACAGACCTGCTATAGCTCTGGAGGTGTTGTGCATTTCTTCCCATAGCATCCTTCGTTGATCTCTGTCATAGGTTGCATAGACTACAGTGACGTAAATAACCGGGGTGTATCCACCAATGATAATCTTGAGAGCAATGCACTATCTAGAAGTTGTAACAGTTTCCACGGGCAGGTGGTCTTTGTAGAGGACCCAGATTCTGCCTTCCACTCATCCTCCATCATCTCTTTAAAGCATAAGCATAGCAATTTCGTGTTTCTTCATCAGACGCGTTAGATTTTGCATAGTCTGGGTGTTTCCAATGTCCCACACATTCCAGCATAAACACTAGTCATCTGAAACGGTTCATGTCATCTCAATCCTCTCACTGTTTCAATTAGCCCTTTGACTTGATATTTTAGCGAGAAGAAGTGTAGGCCTACCTTTCTTCCTATGTGTAGCATTTGACAAAGGTTCTTCTGAATCTGTTTCACTCTTCTATTGCATTTTAATGATTCCTGGTTCTCGTTCTCCCTGAATGTCGATCTAGTGATTCAGGCCATAATTATCAAAGGTTTCTGGCTTATGGATGACAATCCCTTTAGTTGTTAGCTTGCTGGAATCTTCTATCTTTGATAAGAAATCGTCAACTACTCTCTCATTCCAAGTTTGAAATATTGTTTCCCTACCCAGGATCTTCGTTCAAACCCATCTTTCATGTTGTGTTGCATAAGCATTATTTGAGATTCGATATCTTCATGAGAGAATTTTATCCCCCCCTCCTTCAAAAGTCTTGATGATCGATCTCTCTTCTTCAACAAACATCATCTAAACTCCGGATAAGAAACCATTCCATGTTTGTATTACTATGTTGTCCCGAGAAGGCAACCCCCCGGATTAGGTGTAACAGGAGGGTGAAAGCTTTCCATGGGGGTGATTGTTTGTCTCATGGATTCTGGCACGCACATGGCCTCAGCTAGAAAATGAATTCCCCGCAGAGACTACAAATTGTCCAAAGAAATCAAGGGATTAGGAGTAGTAGCCCACCCCTTGACCTTGTTAAAAGCTAAGCTAGGCTCCTCAGCTCTTTTGTGCCCCAAAGGGAGTTGTATCAAACACCTTTTGTGCATTGATCATCACGTTTCCAGCCTTGTGTGCTTGTTATAGCATTAAAACAATCACTTGGTGGAGCATTTTTTGCTCCTTTTATGCTCGATTAGTTGTTGCTTCCCCCTTGTTTGTGTCTGCAATGGGCACATAAGGAGAGAGTTGAACATGAGAGGATGATGTCACTATAGCTATAAGAGTTGGGCAAGCCACAAAAAGACGAAAGTGATGTTATTGCATTCTCATTGTCACCACCGTAAGCAGTAGGATGGTTGTTCGTTGGTCCATCTTTGAGAAACATGCCTTTGAATGATGATCCGATTAGGTTGCAATGACAATCATCCAAGAAACTCTGTGAGCTTCTCAACAATAGTATGGCTTATACATGGAATGATTTTCCATTTTGATTGGGAGGTGAAACAATAGGTTTGAAAAAATCCTGGTGAAAAATGTCTAGGGTTTGGATTCCTAGAGAAGGGGACAGACGAAGAAAGAGTAGGGCTCCTTTGAGGGGCCGTCTTCCATCTCGATATGCCAGCGTATGCGGAGGTCGATCTGGCCGCTCACATAGTCGCAGAACGGCACCGGTAGGTGATTCCTTCCGCTCTAAGGCGGGTGACAGGGGTGTATTTAATCTGTTCGTCGGAAACCTCTCATTCTTGTGTAGCACAGAAGACCTCTTCAAGATTTTCTAGAAGTACGTAAGGGTTGTTGACGCCTTCATCCCCAAATTTTCGGGCATGATCAAACCCCGAGGTTTCGCATTTATGCGTTTCTAGTATGAAGATGATGCGAGGGCGGCTATTGGCATCCTACATGGCCAAAGAATAGATGGAAGAGTTGTGACGGTTCAAATGGAGAAGTCGGTCCAAAGAAGACATCCATCCTCAGTTCGAATGGGCGCGGGCAGAGATCCCACGATTTGGGAACCGGCGACTGTGCAGCTTCAACCGATGAGAGCAAATCACCCTCACTCACATCCCCTTCCCTCCAGGATGGATACTCCGCATCTGGCTCCTCATCCGAACTAGGCAGCGTTAGATGCAGATTACATTATGGCCGACCCCATGCTAGTTGGTCAAAAATTGGAAGAGTTGAAGATGGCCCTGATTGGGAAAGCGGAATACCCCACTACTTTCATACTGCAGCTGTGGGAAGCGATTAGGGCCTTTACGCTCAGGGCATCGGTGGTGAACATTTCCAGGATCTCCAGAGATGCATTCCTCATAGTTTTTAAATCAAATTCAGATCTAGCTACATTTCTCTTTAACCAAAATTTGCATAGCCTCATGAGACTTCGGGAGGTGAAACCATGGTCTTCAGAATCTACCCCCATCTATGATGGCCATTGGATTCAAATTTTTGGGATCCCTCCTCATGCTTGGGATGAACAGCTGATTCGAGCAATCAGTACTAGGTTTGGAAAGGTTACGCAGGTGGATACTATCAGTTCTGATGGTATCTTTCAGGCTTTTGCTAGAGTCAAGGTATTA
Source organism: Magnolia changhungtana (assembly GCA_030180095.1). Taxonomy (NCBI): domain Eukaryota; kingdom Viridiplantae; phylum Streptophyta; class Magnoliopsida; order Magnoliales; family Magnoliaceae; genus Magnolia; species Magnolia changhungtana. The sequence goes on from JASAUF010000664.1 coordinate 766,249, forward strand.
CTGCAACCTGGGGCTGATAAAAGCTGGTCTCTTAATCTAATGGTTGATGGAAAGCTCTTTTGTGTGGCCATGGAAATTGAGGAATGTCACATTCTTCCGGTCCCCTGTCGCTCTAGAGACCAACCAGCGGGCAAGGAAAATACCAGAGAATGGGTGGAGAGGACATTTGTGCAAAGAAATGACTCTGTCCAAGAATGCTCGCTTACCGTTTGGAGAAATTCCTCTGTGAAGGACTCCACACTATCTGATAGGAGGAACCTCTGTGTGCAGGTTACCACTATAGATGTTTGTGGAAATTCCCCTGATAGGGAGCAGCCCTTATTCCCTGACGAACCCACAGGGGAAATCCTCTTCCTTCCCTATCATTCGCACTCAGAAGTTGTGGCCCCATCCTCGAATTGCATTCTCCATAAGAATGTGCTCGATCAACCCCCGGTCCAACCCTCGATCACGCCTGAGTCTGCTTATATCCAAGACCCCAATGATGCCTCGGAGACGTCGTTCCAAGCAGCGAAGTCATCTGACAAAATTAGAGAAATCTCCCCTCATCAGGACAGTCTTCGGTTAGTGTATCGATTGCCCCCTGATAGATTGCATGCTCTGTCTCAGGAGGAACAAGTTGGTGGTTCCCTCAAATCCCACGATCAGTTGACTCGTCTGCCTATCCACGAGAGCAACCCTTATTGCATCCCGGTCAGAGAGTTAGCCCAGTGCACTTCTGGCATTAGCTCTCCCCAATCCAGCAACCATTCTGATACCTTCAATGCTGAAGCCTGTCAAGCTGAGTTGCAACTGAATGGGGATGCTCTTCTAATTCCCCCTCTCCTTCCCTCCATCAGGTTCCTTGGTTCCCCTCCTTCGAGGATGACCTGGGCCAGATCTGAAGGGTGTTCGCCCATGTCTCCCACTCTTGAAAGGGAGTTGTTTGGCGACAGGCTTCCATGGAAGTTTGCCCCCTCAATGGCCCCACACCAGCCCAGTTCCCCCCACTTAGACTTCTCTATTGAAGAGGAGTTTGGCCTGATGGTGGACCTTTCCCTGTATCACATCACACCTCGGTTAACAAACACCAAGCCTAATGAATTGCAAATCCAGCCATCCCAGGATCTCTCCTCTCATCAAGTAGCTGAAGCAGAAATTCCGAAAATGCCCTCTCAGACAGTTCAACTGGAAAATAGCCCAGCAAGGGCTGAAGCTTCTCGAGTGGTTACTCAAAGGACTGAGAGGCCTCCAAGGCATCCAAGGAAATTGCAGACAAATGTGCTTGGCACTGAGGCATGGAAAGGAAGGCTGCGTAGGTTGAAGAGGCGGGCTGTTTACTCTGGCAGTATCACCAATCGATAGTGTCCTTATATGGAATGCCTAAGGAGTGGGAAATGAACCCACCATGAGAACGGCGAAGCAGCTGATTGCCCAATATAAACCACAAATTCTGGCCATCCTGGAACCAATGTTAAGGGAAGACAGAAGGGTAGCAACGGGGTTGAGGCTCAGATTTCATTCCTCCATTTCCAATGGCAACATGGGTGACAAGATATGGGTCTTTTTCAATGCCTCAGCTAATGTAGTCTTACATTCTACTTCTAACCAATTACTATCCTTCAGTTTTTCTCTACAGCGTCTTTAGGTTCCCTGCCACCTAGTGGTCGTCTATGCTAAGTGTAGCAGGTTGCTTAGGCGTTCTCTCTGGGAAGACCTCCATGCGATTAGCAGATCCTTAACAGGGCTGTGGGCAGCTGTTAGAGATTTTAATGCAACTCTCAGCGCTACGAAAAGGCTTGGTAGAAGGACCATATCTCGTGTATGGGATGACGAATTTGCAGTAGCAGTTAACTGCGCAGGTCTTCTTGACGCAAGTTTCTCGGGCAATAGGTTCACCTGAAGCAACAACCAGGCTGGAAATTCTCGCAGCTGGGCCAGGTTGGACAGAACCTTATGCAATGCTGATTGGATCAGGAATTTTCCCTCTTTCAAAGTAATGCACCTCCCTAGAAATCACTCTAACCATGCTCCCCTTCTTCTGAATTTCCCGGGAATCCCAACCAAAATAATCAGGCCGTTCAGATTCCAATGTATGTGGCTCCTCCATGATGGTTTCTTGTAGGCGGTTAGGGATGTGTGGTTCGGGGATTTTGATGGGTCGCCAATGATTGCTTTGATGTTGAAACTGAAGAAGACCAAGCTAGCTTTGAAGATTTGAAACAAAACAGTTTTTGGTGATGTTTCAGCTAGACGTATGCAAGCTGAAGAGGAGTTTTAGCAATTGGAACAAATATTGCAAGACTCCCCAGACTCAGTCCTCTCCTCAGATCTGTCCGCTGTGCAAGGCCTCCTGGATCAATGTGAACTGGCTGAAGAAATATTTTAGAAGCAAAAGGCTAGGAATAGCTGGCTGTCTGAAGGCGATAAGAATACAAAATTTTTCCACCTCTCTGCTACAGATTGGGTTTGCAGGGCCGAGATCCGTGAAATCCTTTCCCTTTCTGGCGACCAGCACTCAGACCCTGCCTCTATTAAGTCTGAAGGCGTCAGATTCTTCTCCCACCTCCTCTCAGTTGATCCTGATTGCTCTCCCACGCCGATGGGTAACCTCATTCCGTCGTTGATCACCGATGTAGACAATGAGGAGCTCTTATGGCCTTCATCCCTCTAGGAGGTCAGAAGGGTTGCCCTTTCTATCCCTCAGGACGGAGCGCCTGGCCCTGATGGATTCGAAGGTGCCTTCTTCACCATTTGCTAGGATATTGTGGCTTCAGACCTCATAAAGCTGCAGTGCACGTGTTCAGTGGGGGAAAATTTCCCAGAACCTTTTACGTCGACTCTGATCTGTCTCATCCCGAAGAAGACTGTGCCCAGATCTTTCGATCACTACAGGCCTATTAGCCTCTGTAACTGCATTTATAAAATATTCTCCAAGCTAATAGCTACCAGATTAGCAGCGGTGCTACCTAATCTGATCTCGCCTGAGCAAGGAGCCTTCATTCAAGGTAGAGCAATCGCGGAAAATGTGGCCCTCGCCCTGGAGGTTTTCCGAGACATTAACAGAAAAGTTCGTGGAGGGAACATAGCCATCAAGCTTGACATGGAAAAAACCTACGACAGAGTCAATTGAAATTCCCTGAAGATTGTTCTTCATCGTTTTGGTTTTAGCCAGTCCTGGGTAGATATGGGGGAGAGATGTTGGAGTGATTGCTGGTTCTCAGTTCTGATTAATGGGGATGCACAAGTTTACTTCAAGTCTTCGCGCGGTTTGCGTCAAGGTGACCCTTTATCTCCAGGTCTTTTCATTTTAGCTGCGGAATACTTCAGTAGGGGTATCCGATCGCTATTCAACAGGGGTCTCTATCAGCCATTCAAGACTAAAACAGGGCCTATTTCCTCTCATCTCTCACTTGCTCTACGCCGACGATACACTGATCTTCGCCAACATTACATCCTCATCTCTCTCAGCCATCAACCTTTTCCTGTCCGAATATCAATCCGTTTCTGACCAGATGATAAGTCTCCCTAAGAGCATGTTTTTCTGCTCGTCCAAACTACTGAGCAGGCGGGTCCGGTCCATTGAACTTCAGCTGCATATGAAGAAAGCGGGCCCGGGTGTTGCTTATTTAGTGGTGCCAATTATCAATGGCCGGGTTACTAGGGCTGCCTTCAAACCATTGATTGAGAAGTTGGTGTCATGTGTAAATGGGTGGAATGCTAAGAACCTTTCCCAGGCAGGCTGAGTTACTTTGATTAAGCACATGTTGGGTAGCATCCCAGTGCATATGATGGCAGCAACGATTATTCCTGCTCAATCCTTGGCCGAGATGGAAAAGTGCTTCGCCAATTTCTTCTGAGGATGGTTCAATGGTAAGAAGAAATTACATTGGACCAAATGGAAGGTTATTGCGGCTCCCTCGAAGGAAGGTGGTATGGGCATCAGGAGGCTTAGCGACATGATGGCTGTGTTGAGACTTAAGATGGCCTGGAACATTGTCTTCGGTCCCAACACAAGCCTTTGTTTATCTTTCATGCAAGCCAAGTATGGGGACCTGCTGTCCTCTAACTTACAGTAGGATATCGGTAGGCGTCTTACTGTGGCATCTCCAATCTGTAAGAAGATCCACTCCTTTCTCCCTCTGCTAAATGCCAAGTTGCGTTGGCTGGTGAGTAAAGGAGATTGCAGGCTCTGGGATGATGACTGGACCGACCTTGGCCCGCTTCGAAATTCGGCTTCTTCAGTCGTCCCTTGGCCCTCTCTGATCAAAGGGTGAGAGATGTTATCGGTCCTCAGGGCCCCCTGCCCCCTTCTTCTTTCTTCAATTTCCTCCCTCATGAGGTCATCCACCACATTTTCCGGGGGGGCTTTTGCACCTCTAACTCTACTGACCAGTGCATTTGGCCCTTCACCTCTTCGGGCAAATTTTCTATCAAATTCGCTTGGGAGGTGGTCAGGAATAGAACAGACCTCAGACATTGGTCCAGATGGGTATGACATCAGCAGGTTCCACAAAAAATTTCAGTTTTTATTTGGCGCCTTCTGGCAGGAGCGATCTCGGTCGACTCTCGTGTGCAATAGAAGGGGGTTAACCTTGCCTCTGCTTGCGTTTGCTATGGTTCCACTGGTAAATGCCCCTCCCTAGAGTCGTTGGACCATGTTTTCTCTTCTAGCCAACTTGTTGTCTCCATCTGGAACCACTTCCAGGGCCTGCTGGACTTTTCAGGCGCTTCAGCTCAACCCATTAACGCCAGGTTAAGCCAGTGGTGGGCAGCCTTAATCAGAGGGAGGCCACCTTTCAGATCATGGGGTTAACCCTGATTTTTCTTCTGTGGGAAATACGGAAAGCCAGGAATCGCGTGAGATTTGATGGTTCTCAGATTGTGTTAGGGGCAATCCTAGCTCGGATCAAGTGGTGGCTTAGTTGGGCTTTCAAAGGTAAGCCTCAATCCATTCCCAAATCATGGCCCCATAGGCTCCTTCTAAATTGCCTTGGCATCCAGAATCTCGCCCACCTAACTTGCGGCCCTCTATCGTTACATGGGCCAGACCGGTTAACCCCAGGGTTAAACTTAATGTTGATGGGTCGGCCCAGGGCAGCCCAGGTCTATCAGGTGGTGGTGGCATTTGTAGAAGATCGGACGACAGCATGATTTTTGCATTTTGGAATGGTTACGGGGACGACACCAATAATTCTCGGCTCTTCTTGAGCGCCTTTCTTGTTGTACCCATCTCGGTCTACGGCAGGTGATGGTCGAATTGGATTCTAAGCTGGTGGTGGAGCTTGTTAATGGGTCTTATAATGGAGGTTGGAAATGACAGTATTGGTTTAGTCGCATCCATAACATCCTTAGTCTCGTATCTTTTCAATTGTCTCATATCTTCAGAGAGGCCAACGGTCCGGCCGGTGGCTTGGCCAAGGAGGGGGGTGTTGAGGGTCAAATATTGCATATTAGACCCCAGTTACTACCTGGATTTATGAACATGGTACTGTTTAACGCCCCGTTTTAGTCGTGTTTGTGTTGCAGGGTGTATTTACGAGCTTTGATTACAAAAGGGTGCTAAAAGCATAAACATAGCGCTCTGAAGTCACCAAGCAAAGGGAAGGACCCCAGGGACCAAAACCGACGGATTTACATGCTAGAGATTCAAGAAAATCGAGAAACTGAAGCTCAAGTGGCCTGAAAGACGTCCAGAATGCAAGATCATAAGCTGTTTGATCTCTGTAGAAGTGACCCAATGGACAGATCAGCCCATAAAACAGTGATTTGGGACCCACCTGATATCTAGATGTGCTTCAATTTTGGTCTCAACCCTTTAAATTAGAGGGTAAGACGTGTGGATGGAGTGGATCTCCTAGAAACATCACTGTGGACCCCACACGAGTCAGAGTGTGCACGGTGCACAAGAGCTCCAGAGGTGCACGACAGCTACACCTCCTTCCAAAACGGGCTGGCCCCGTGACCGAGTAAAAAATGGCACCCACCGTTTTGGTTCTTGCGCAAACAGTGGCGTGGAGGCCAATTGCGGACAATGTGGGCCCACCATCATGGACCATCTGTCCAATCCGAACCGTCCATCAGGTAGCCTGGACAAATCCGTCCTAACCCAAGAAATTTCAGAGAGAAGCAATAAGCAGGTACACATTCAAAGTTCAGCCAAAGTTGGCCTTTGCTCTGCGACGTTAGCATAACGTCGACCATTTGAAGGATGTTGTGGCCAACCATAAAGATTTCTCTGAAGAATCCACACCGTCCATATGTTTGGCCATTAAGAATATACCGTAGGGATGTTTTCCCTTTTTGAAGGAGCTGCCTCGTGCATGGAATCACAAAGATATTTTTGGTCGTTGGGTCGAGTTCAGTGATAGCGGGCCGTGTCGGCCATTGCAGTAAACATGAGTTGCCAAAAGAGGGTTTTGCTGGAAAATACATAGGGAGTGGGCCACACATGGAGACGGTTTGAAGGAAAAAGAGAAACGGAAAGAAATTTTGTTTGAAATCCCGGAATCGATGGGATTTCCGTTTTCGCATGCCACAGGGCAACCTTGCTGTTGTGACTTGATGTGGCCCACATCTGTGATCAGTTTGGGAAATCTAATCCGTTCATCATTCTCAGAGGATAGGTTAAGACCCAACCTAGCTTGTTTCGCACTGAGAAAGCATTCACAGTGCAAACAAACGGGTCTGCAACCGGTAACATTGCAGGAATTTTTGTGCAAATTGCGTTTTCTTTCTTCGTGGGCATGAAGTCTCTTCACAGACTGATATAAAGGAACCGACTTCTCTTCCCCACGCTGCCAGCCGACCCCCAGCAACTATAAAAGAGAGGGACGTGAAGAGAGATGGATGATCCAATCTTTGGTCATGGAGGCTTGGGATCTCACGAGAGAGAGAGAGAGAGAGAGAGAGAGAGAGAGAGAGAGAGAGAGAGAGAGAGAGAGAGAGAGAGTAGTGTAGTTTATTTTTCTTATTTGTTTTATTTTCTGTTTTATTTTTCTTTTTTTTATCCAGCCCATTCATGTTGGGCTGAATCTCTTGGCTAGGGCCAAGAGGTGAAGCTTGTCGTGTGATGGGTCGTTTACGATTGTGTTGATTCATGTTTCTGAACTGATGATGTTTGATTCTAGTTTGATTGATAGAATATTAACAGTTTTTAATAATTTGTTATGACTTAAAAATTATAATAGATCTGTGATGGCTTTAAGTATTTCATTTTCATTATTGTGATTATGACTTTGGAACCCTGTTGTTACCATCGTCCCCTGGGCATGGTTGGATGACGACACCCTTCCTAATGTTCATAATTCCCTTGGATGGATTGTGAATTAGTTAACTTCTGTTGTCTGCTTTGTCTCACGGGCAAGGTTTTGTGATGGAATTGACTCTAATTCTCATACCTTTCATCTTTTTGAAGACTAGATCAAAGGAAGTTCAGATCAAGTTTTAGTGATATATCTTCCAATTGGATGAAGATGGGCCTTGAAGTCCAGTTGAGTTCATGAATCAATCGTAGATCTCCCTGATCTCTACAAGTGGATCCTTGGCACCCTAGTTTCTTATTCTTGAATTCTAGAAATTTTAGCTTCCAATTTCACCATATTTTCCTCGTATTCATTCGATTTAGATTTTATCTTAGTCTAGTTCTAGTTCTAGTTAGTTTCAGATCACGTACAGGTTTCAGTCCCTGTGGATTCGACCTCGGTCTTACCGAGTTATTATTACATCGCAACCCTATACTTGGGGAGTGAATAGGGGGTAGGTCTCAAATCAGTTATTTTTACACGTCCTTTCAGGATCTTCCCCAGGGGGTCAGAGGTAGGGTAGCTTTAGACTCTTATGGCATCGGCGCCATAAGAAGGGGTGTTCATGTATAGTTGGTTTTTAGTTCTCCTCAAGATAGGCTGCCCATTGTCACTTTTGAGACTTTTGGGCATCCCAAAGTACAGCTTTGTAATCAACCTTTTGATATGAAGTAAAGCACACAGGTTTTTGATTAAAAAAAAAAAAACAATAGTATGGCTTAGGCCAAGAAAGCATGCAATCCATGAGCAACGCAGCAATGCTACATTGGACAATGTTGGGAGGCGTCAAGAGAAAACTCATTATGATAAGAATGGATTCTCAAAATCAAAAGCTACTTGCTCATGTAGAGAGGACCTTTTATTAATGATTTAACCAGCTAAAATCTTCCTCATGAGCAAATTTCCAAACATTAGAAGTAAGTCTATGTATGGAATTTGGGCAAATAGATGAGCCAGGGGTCCATCGACTTGATGTAGGGTCCATTGGGGCTTAAAGTTGATCCCGAAGTGTGCAAGATTATGGTCCAACTTGTGATGATCTTCATTATTGTGTTCGACAAGTCCTAGCAGGACAAAATGAAAAAACAACCTAGACCACTGAATCTTCCCTCATATGTTTCTTGGTTGAGGTGAAGCCATGGAGCACAAAATTGGTGATCAGGAGGAACCACAAGGGAGAAAGATGATAATACCCACACAAACTAATACAAAATTTGGACCTTCAATAGTTCAATCACGGTCCACTTCAAGGGCAATAACGGAGATTGGCATGACCAAAATGATGCGTACAACAAATAGTCCTATAATTAAATTTTCACTTGTAACATATTTAATAGTCCACGCAAAAGGTGACTAAAATAATCTCCACTAAAGAAAAGGAAAATAAATGAGGTTGTTGCAATGACCATTAGAAAACACAAAAGCATATCTATACATTGTATATAAGAGCTCCATAACATGAGTAAAAATATAGCAGATAGGTTCCCTTCATAAAGACAAGCTTGGTTATCAAAGGCTGAAGGTTAGTGGATGTGAGTTCTCTAAACAATTCAGTGACAGTCAGTCTAAAGCTTCCAAGTTGCATGCAACTATTGGAGGCACCTCTTGCTCTAAAAATGGTTATGAGTTGATGCTCGATCCGATGAGAGGCAAGATTCCCTCATAATGCATTGGCACATTAAGATCTTTTCAGGCTATGGAGGGAACACAATAAGAAACAAAGCTTTCAAAAAGGTAATGGGTGGCTTGTAGCAAAGCTACTTAGATTACTCACTACATACACCATCGTAGACTTGTAAGATTTATACATGGATAGAGAATGGATGCAAGTCCTACTAGGGCTTAAGGATCATTATAGGTACAACCATGATAGAAATAATATGAAGGGAGGGGTGATTAAAAAGGTGACGGTACTAATTGAGAGATGCAAGCTCAGAACAGAGAAGTAAAAGAAAGAGACTTGGTAAGCCAAGATAAAAATGACTCTTGAGGTATTTCAACCTTAAAGCTTTTTAAAGAAAACGAAGTAAGAGGTATTTCAACGAAAGTTCCATAGTGGTGATTGTTGATGGACAACACACAAACCACTATCTTCATTGAAACTGCACACACATGCGAGCAAAAATTGCAAGACAAACACACACAGAGAGAGAGAGAGAGAGAGAGAGAGAGAGAGAGAGAGAGAGAGAGAGAAATTGAAAATGGTAGTTGCGCCCATTTCTAAATTCAATATAACAACCTTTCCTAAAACTCATAGTAATGAAGGCCACTGTGATCGTAAGCCTTTCCCAAATCAATTTTAAAAACCATGCCATCTAATACTCATTTTTAGCAAGAAATTAATCCAATATTTCACGATTAGAAATGATTCCTCTTTTACTCGAGCCTTTAAAATAGTTAAAGATGCACATCATAGGGGACAAAGCTTAACCTTTTTTTAATCTAAAGAGATATAGGATGAAAATTTGTTTGTACACCTATATGCATTTACATGAGAGAGAATCTAGTGCTACAAATATTATCTGAGTTAGCTATCGTGCGTCAATTATTTGTACATGAGGTACAAATTTAATTCAGACCTTTCATCTATTGGCCCATATCATCGAAGGGTCAAACCCCAAAAAGACACCAATATCATCGAAGGGTTAGACCCCAAAAAGACACCAATAACGTTATCCTAGGCATGAAAAGGAACAATATTGAAAATCAAAGATGTGCAGTTTGAAACGTCCAACCAACAAACAACAATCAGCGGGTTAAAATCTTCCACAAGGACGTTTGATTGTACAATTTGTAGCACGTTTCCTATTCTGACTAGAGTAAATTTAATGAATAGTCCAGATCTTGTACATGTGTGCCATTATGTACGAAAACTGAAGCCTGATGCCTAACTTAGATAGCATTTAAGGGTTCTTCTCTTTGTATATATGATCTTTCAAATTTGTTGTCAAACACTCAAGTTTCAAATGGAAAAATCAGCTTGCTAAGAATAATAATGCTCAGGAGCCCCCTTCTTACTAGTAAAGTTGGCTAGTGAACAAAATCTACAAGGGACTACCGAACATTTAAAGATCCAATGTATAGCATCAACATAGTTTGAAGGTTAGGGTAGGGATTTTGTGTGTTTAGTTGGCCATTTTGTTGAGGTTGTGTTAATCATCGGGGGGGGGGGGGGGGCGCCACAAAAAGATTCGAGCCTCGCCTATCATATACTCTACTAAGGAAAACCTATACAAGTTGAACCAACAAAACCGCCTCAAATTGTACAATCAACTGATCATAGCCATCTTATGGAGGATTTTAACCCACTGAATGTAGTCTGTTGGTTGGACGTTTCAAACTGTACATCTCTGATTTTCAATATTGTTCCATTTCATGCCTACGATAATACCCACACAAACCAGTACGAATTTTGCACCTTCAATAGTTAGATCAAGGTCCACTTTATGAGCAAAAGTGGAGATTGGCATGACCAAAATGCTGCCTACATCGTACAATTAAATTCACTTGTAACATATTTAATAGTCCACATAGAAGGCAATTAACATAATCTCCACTAAAGAGAAGGAGAATAAAATGAAATTGCTGCAATGAACCGTTAGAAAGCACAGAAGCATCATCTATACATTGTATATGAGAGTTCCGGAAGATGAGTAAAAATATAGCAGACAAGTTCCCTTCATAATGATGAGCTTGGTTATCATTATGGAAATTCCTAGAGGAGGAGCTTGGATAAATGCATGGCCACATAGAAACACCCTTCAAAAGAAGTTCCATTATGGATTGCTTTTCTTTCTACCCTACTTGTGCCCAAGTCCAAGGGCTATAATTGGTAAAGTTGTATCTAGTTGAGAAGAGAAGGTGCATCTAGCAAAGGTTATGAGCTCATAGGCTCAACTATTCCAATGATAGACAATAAAATATGAGAACAAACTATATATTGGAATCAAACACTCAATTTTATGAGTGTTTAGAGGTAGGGAAGTTAAAGATGAAGAAAGTACGAAGATAATTACAGAAGCAGGTCATCATAAATCTCGAAAGGTTAATAGTTCTAAAGACTCCTCTCCCCCATCAAAGGGTAGAGGTTAGTGGAAGTGACATCTCCATTGGATGTGAGTTCTCCGAACAATTCAATGACACTCAGTCTAAAGCCGGCAAGTTGCATGCAACTGATGGGGACATCCCTAGATCTACCAATGGTTATGAGTTGATGCTCGATCCAATGATAGGCAAGATTCCCCCATAATGCATCGGCACATTAAGATCTTTTCAGGCCGTGGAGGGAATAAAACAAGAAACAAAGCTTTCAAAAAGGTAATAAGTGGCCTGTAGCAAAGCTACTTAGATTACTCACTACATACACCATCGTAGACTTGTAACATTTCTACATGGATAGAGAATGGATGCAAGTCCTTCTAAGGCTTAAGAATCATTATAAGCTCAACCATGATAGAATTTATTATTATTTTTTTATTTTTTACACACACACACACACCCTCACACACTCATGCCGTAGTGGGATTTCACCACCTATGGATACTCGAACCCTTGACCGGGTGTTGAAACTCCTGAGAGTCTACCACCAGAGCAAGAGTAAGCATCCTCAACCATGATAGAAATAATATGAAGGGAGCGAAGATTAAAAAGGTGAGGGTACTAATTGAGAGAAGCAGGCCTAGAAGAGAGAAGTACAAGAAAGAGACTTGGTTAGCCAGGATGAAAATGACTTTAGAGGTATTTCAACATTAAAGCTTCTTTAAGAAAACGAAGCAAGAGGTATTTTAACGAAAGTTCCATAGTGGTGATTGGTGATGGACACCGCACAAACAACTATCTGCATTGAAACCGCACACACATGAAAGAAAACATTGTAAGAGAGACACACATAGAGAGAGAGAGAGAGTGTGTGTGTGTGTGAGTGTGTGTGCGTGTGTGTGTGTGTGTGTGAGAGAGAGAGAGAGAGAGAGAGAGAGAGAGAGAGTCAAATTGAAAATGGTCATTGCATTCAATCTAAAAACAACCTTTCCTAAAACTCACAGTAATAAAGGCCACTGTCATCGTAAGCCTTTCCCAAATCCTTTGTAATTCTCATATTGTGGTTTTCCTCAGCGAGTTACTCAAGGAAATCATGCTTCCCCTAGTTGTTTTTTTTTTTCTTTTTCGCATGGAGGTGTTTCATTCATTGATCAAAAGTAGTTACATGAGATGCCTTCGGACCCCATCAGGACAAAAAGGCCTGATAAGGGCCTATCGTAAAGAGAGAGAAAACAATCCTGTACACATGAAGGCCCTGAATCGAAGCAGAGACAAGCTAGCGATCAGGCGAATCTAACTTGTCGCTATCCTGATAGGGTCTGAGCGGACCGCGCCGAGGCCCACTTTATCTAGAAAAAGGCAACCCCTGACACGGGGAGGGAGCAAGGAAAGTTGCCTGGAGAATGAAGACAACTGGGAGGAACTTCCTAGGCGGGCCATACCGTCGGCAAGGGCGTTAGCTTCTCTATATATGTGAGCAAAGACCAACTGCATTAATGTGCTAAATCTCCTGATGCGGCTTATCCAATACGACCATTTCCAGCAGGGATTAGCCGAACCATTTAAGAAATCCACAACAAGGTTGGAGTCAGATTCCACAATTATATGATGCAAGCCCAACAGAGAGCAGTGGGTCAATCCGTCGTGAATGGCCCTCAAGTCGGCGTAGACATTAGACCTATGCCCGTATCCTTCAGAGAATCCAAATATAAACATCCCCCTCGCATCCCTACAGACTCCCCCACTGCCTGATGGACCCAGGTTTCCAACTGCAGACCCATCCACATTCAACTTGAACCATCCCAACGGTGGTTTCTCCCACCTGACTACAACGGGAGAGGGGGCAGCTCGTCTAAAAACTGAAATGCCCAAGTCATCCGACGCCAAAGCAGTGGCCGGGGGGCGAAGGACATCAGGGAACAATGAGGCTAGAGCTACGAGATCACGTTTTACTATTTCTCTAATGGCCGACGCAATAATTTCAGCCCCGTCGAATCTGGCGGAATTACGGGCCTTCCAAAATTTTCAAAGGACGACGCACGGGGTGATATTTTGTAGATGGGGAATTCTTCCATTTGAATGCGTAGAGGTCCACCAGACTGACAACATGCTTTCTACTGTCGAAATTGTGTTTTTCATGATCCAAAAAATACCTCCAAAAAATGCCCATGTTGCTGTCGCGATAGGGCTGTAGATGAACACGTGATCCAAGGTCTCCACTGATCTGCCGGATAGAGGAGAGTTTGTGCAACAAGAACAGCTCGAAGCAAGCGAAACCCCTCTCTTTTGGATGGCCACATCCAATGGGATGGCCCTGTGTAGGAGACGCCACATGAACATGGATATTCGAGGGGGCAGGGTAGCATGCCAGACCCAACGGGCCCAGGATTTACGGGGCTGAGCAGCTCTACAAAGGTGTCAGGCGGATCGCACCGAGAAATCACCGTTAGGGGTGAAGGGTCAGATGCACTGATCAGGGCTATCTGACAGACAAAAGCCTGCCTGGAAAAAGAAATCCACAATTTGTTGCGGCAGGAATGCAAAAACAGAGGAAGGGGGGAGAGGACCAGATGTTCCGAAGACCTGGTTGACCTTGGTAGATAGCAGAGGCTGCGGGACGTGAGGAGAAGCGAGCTGGATAAGCGGGCCCAACCCTGTCCAGTTGTCGGTCCAGAAGTTGCAGTTACCCTGACTTATCTGATAGTGAATTTGCTAATCCAACAATGGGAGGAGACCGTGCACCTTCTTCCAAAGCGGGGAGGTGAAAGTAGAGGGCTAGATTTGGCTGGGCGCAGAGAGATCCCCCTAGTACTTAGAGCGAATGAACATTTTCCAAAGGCTATTCACCTCAAGACATCTGACTGACCATCCCAACTTCATTCTAAGAGCCTTTAGGGAGTCCGCTAGAAACCTTACCCCCAGGCCCCCCTTAGACTTTGGGAGGCCGATCGATTTCCACCCTACCTAGTGAAGCTTTTTCTTGCCATCTGTCTAACCCCACAGGAAGTTTGCAAACTTATGCTCTAGAGACGCCAGAACCTGAGAGGGAACAATCGTTGCAGCCAACGAAGGGATCAGTATGCTGGCGAGAACATGTCGCACCAGGACCAATCTGCCGGCTTAAGAGAGACAATGAGCTCGCCATCCGCTAATGCGACTTTCAATCTTGCGAATGAGGGGTTGGAAAGAGGATGGTTTCACCCTGCCGAAAGCCATCGGAACCCCTTTCTTGCTGTTGAACACTTGTTGGGTGCTAAAACCTTACCCGAAAGACGTTGAATTGTGCATAGAAACTCATTAATCTTGGAGTTTGCTTATTTATCGATGACTTTTTCATTGTTCTCGCTTCATTTGCCGACAGCCCGTCTATCTCGACATACCAATCCCAACGCAAGGTATTTAATAACAGTAACAACCAACGTAATAGCCAAAATTTAAAAATAAAAAATAAAAAATAAAAAATAAAATAAAATAAAAAGGTGATAAAATACATGAAAAAATCACTAAAATGAGAGAAGGTTTCAACTGTGTAATTTTTTCTGGTTTTGAACATGTTTATGATGGTGTAATAAGCCTTCTTTTGTAAGAATACTATCTCAAAATGCATGATGATATTGTTAACCCAAGTGGCTTAAACTGACTTCAAAACTCCCATATAATATTTTAAATATCTAACATCAATGATTCGATGTAAATTTGAGAGAGAAAAAAATCAAAATTAAAATTAAAATGAATGGTGTCAGGCCAATTTGGATACATACTCGAATGCCCCTAAGAAGGTTTGAAATTCCCGCAATATATGAGTTTTGAGGAAGAATTTCTTTAATGCATATCCCTAACAATTGACAATATTTTCCGAAAAAATTTGAGAAAAAGAATTAATATTAAATTTGGATGAATAGTGGTGGGCTAATTTTGGACCCACTTGAATGCCCTGAAAATGGGCCGATATTCATGCAATCCAAAGGATTCATCACACAATTGAAAATTCTTAAGCATTTGACATCATTCACAGCAAAAAAGTTGGAAAATGAATTTTTAAAAATCCTACTATTCATCCAAAAAATGACCTAAAATTAACAAAAAAAAAGGGGGGGACTTACATATGCATAACAGCCTTGGGCCATTAGGCATGGTCATAACAATCATTATGGGCACGTAATGGCCAATACCGTCCATCCCATTACTACCCCATATCGTGTAACAGCCTATGCTATTACCATTATGTAACATACGCTACATAACCATTTTTGTGTACATTGACCCTGATGGTCTACGTCATTTTGAATTATGTAGTCTTATATAGTATAGAGAATTCTAGAATAGTCTTGACTATGATATAGTGGTGTAGAGATCTCTAGGAGGTTTTGGGTTCTCAATTGAGTTTTGGTAGCAATGAGAAATGTCAAAAGGCCTAGAGAGATTCTAAAGGATTTATTATCCGTTGGATGAATGTTGCATAGCACCATTCTACTCATTAATGTTTTGTTGTAAAGATTTCATATGTTTATGTATAGGAGTGTAACGCCCTGAAAATCGAGGGTCGAGCAGGAGCCCAATTCCCGAGTTCCAATGCATCACTTATGAAACATAGATAATGATGATTTAAATGTTGTCCGTATTAATGCATAAAACACGAATGAGATTAAGCTAAAACAACAAAACATACTCCAGGGACAGTCGAATTACGCAAGTGGAAGACTGAGAGAAATACATGGAACGTAAAAACCACTGTAGGTCCCAAAGTATGTACGCGTTGCCAGGTCAAATAGTTACAAGTATTGTTTCAAAATACAAAATGTCAAAATGTAGTGGTCCACTACAAAGTATAAGCCCTTAAGCCCCGCCGATCAGAACGGTCTATATAAACCCACCTGAATACTGCATATATGATAATGCCTCCTCATCATCCTCAAAGTCTGGCTCCGCCTCGTAGATTACGCCATCATCTGAAACTACAATAGGGTCTGCTTGGGGTTAAAACACCATCCCAGAACGTGGGAGTGAGTGATCAACTCAGTGGAGTTATAAAGCAAAGGTTAACATGTTATCAATTCATTCAAGCAGTAATGATAAAGCAATACAATCAAGCATCCCTAAGTACTCTGATTAATGCAATAATGGTATGTATTAATGATGCATGCCCTCGCCTCCACTCCCTTTGCAAACTTCATCTCACGGTCACGGCATGCAATCACTTCCTCAGTGCTCAACTCCAACGCCAAAGGCACATGCAATGCGGTGCATGAGCGTGATTACCAAGTTCTTATTAGTCCTTTTCATACAGCAGGATTGGAAAACTAAGGTACCTCCCTTATATCATTTCCCAAACAATGATCCATTCTAGGGTCGTCAGTATCCCATACGATGTTGCGGTTCTAGGTCACTACAAAGGGCTCGTCACCTCGATGCAGGCCTAGCTTATACTCTAGTTGCTACGGAAAGGCTCGTCGCCTCAACGCAGGCTCAGAGTATGCTCGAGGTCACTACAAATGGCTCGTCACCTAGTCATAGGCCGACAGCTCGAATACAATGTCCAATACCACCCTATTCAGCTCATGAGCTTAGGTTGCTCACTGGTCACTACGGGTGGGCTCGTCACCCCGGCGTAGGCCGACAGCTAGACCATGGTGTCCCATACCACCATGTCCAGCTCATGAGTCTTAGCGGATCGAGGTACCAAGGTTAACCGGGTTTCCATTGGTGAGTTTGGTACCTTAGGTTCAGGCAGTAGCGTCCATACATGGTCAACATACATCGGTTCAATCGGGTTACTTGACGAGCTTGACTGGTACGAGCGCACCTCAAGTTAATCAACATGAAGTGTGTAAGGACTCCGTGTGGCCTAACCACTGCCGACAACTAAAGTACGGCTCGGATTCATCGAACACGTCCCGTGTGGCGAGACAACCTCAGCCACCCGATTAGAATCTGTTATCGATTGCCTGGACTATATCATAATCCCAACCGCACTTAAATATAACAAGCAATCATATATGAATAGGCACCTCAGCAGTAAACTAATCCTTCAAGTAATATCAATCATTTGAGCATTTCATGAAACATAACATAAACATGATTTCACACATATGCATTTCATAGGTAAAACGGACAATATAATGTAAGTTGCATGGAAGGATTTACACACATAGTAAAGGTAGTTGAGAATTTTATCTCAACACCCATATCAAGTATAATTTACCAAATACTTACTCATACGGACATTTTTACAAACACTTAGACTACACACTTCGACATACATGACGTATGTTAACCATAACATGTATTAGGGCAACTCCTTTCACCAAGGAGTTGTCACGCATGCAACCACCATGTATCCACAACGGATAAACATAGCAAGCATGAATACAAATTCCATACTCATTCAAACATTTCTACAAACACTTAGGCTACACACTAGAACATACATGATGTATATTAGCCATAACATGTATTAGGGCAAATCCTTTCGCCAAGGAGTTGTCGCATATACAACGATCCTATATCCACAATGGATAATCATGTCAAACACAAATCCAAATTCTACAAGCATTCAATCAATTCGACAAACACATGAAATACACTATATTCAACATAGTTCATATATATCCGTAAAGCGAATCAGGCATCGCATTTAGCATGTGAAATGGTACCCACGTCAGTTATAAATCATTAACCGGCTTTGAAAGTCTTGAAAACCATAACCTAAACATTTATAATCCGCACCTTACGCTGGTAAACGCATAACGAATTTAGTTTAGACACTAAGTCTTTGTCAACAGTAGAATGACAACCTATAGCATGAATTAGGTTAGTTATTTCATCACTTACACTATCTGAAACCCGAAAACAGATTAGGGTTAGGTTTTCTTACCTAAGAACAGGATTAGAATTGCCTGAATAGTAATACAGGAATGGTGGATAAGCACGTGGAACGGCGAGATTGAGTCTCGAGAATAATCTCCCACACACTCTCTCTCTCTCTCTCTTTCTCTCTCTTTCCTTCTCTTTTCTCTCTCTTCTCTCTCTAGGGTTTGCAAATTCGTATGTGAAGGGAAAGTGAGGGTTTATGACCCTTATATAGGCTCAAACGTGAGCTCAATAGCCCCAGGGCCATGATATACTTAGGTTATAGCCAAAACCCATCTGTTTTGGCTCAACGGAGCACTTCTGGAGGCCTCTTTTCTACGTGCGGTCGGACTTAAGCTCCCTGGAATTGGATCTACGTTGAGTTAAGTTTTTGGTTTGATCAAATCTGTACATCGACTGTGGCGGACCAGTTTCAGTTCAATAGTCGTCGGCACCCGATCAGGGCCACAAGTACACTGACTTGTGCTAGAAAATTTGCCTAATCTGAGGGTGTATTTGGGTCGAATTCTGATGGTTTGAATCCTTAGATCTGGCCCGCAAGTGAACGGCCCAAATCACTTAAATATGAGTTCAATTTCTAAAGATATTTGCGTTTCTCATGCACTTCGCTCTGGGCTTAAGTTGTGCATTTTTGGATACTGTTAGGAGTTGATTTCTGAGATGGTTGCCAAGCCCAGTAAGGCGGTCCTAACTGCTTCGTTTCGCAGTAATCGGACTTTCGACGCGCGGTCCAAGTCCGATACGAAGTTTCAACGTGCTTCCACGAATAACTGAGTTTTGAGATTGATCCTACATTATATGGTAATGTAGTGTTAAGGATTCTACAAGTTTTAAGTCTTGTAGTTCGTATTTAAAGTGGTTTAAGTGAATTTCACAGCTAATCTAGTTTAGCACTTAGTTAATTTCGCCTAATTTCTAAAGGATTTGGTCCTAAGTGATTTCTGCCTGAGGTGGTACTCGGGTCTTTGTACGGATTTTTCCGAGACGTTACAAGGGGAGTCTTCCTCATATAGGATTCCATTTAGGATTCAGTCAGAGTCGTCATCTTCCCTCGTTAGTGAAATGCAATCCTTTTCCCATTCACTCAGAGTTATCATCTTCCCTCTTTAGTGAAATGTCATCTTCCACTATTCAACCAAAAAAAGACCTAAAATTAACAAAAAAAAAAAAAAAAAAAAAGAGAAAAAGACAAAACATAGAAAAGAAATGAAACACAAATTTAGTGCATGCATGTGTACATCTAAACATTGTACATGTATTTGAACAATCTTCAATCCAAGTATTTTACAAAATACATGAAAATTGCTAAAAATTGTATAAAACCCGCAAATGTACAAAAAATGATAAATTATATTGACATGGCCAAATCGACCACAAATCTAGAAAGATTTGGTAATATCATGTTGAATCAATACATTTGCAACAAGAAAAAAAAAATGATATTTTCCTTCATCTTTTTTCCCGAATTCAACATTGGATCAATCTTATATATTCATCTTTACAAAATGCACAAATCTCGTCCAAAAAGAAAGAAATTTTGGGGAGAAATTAAAACAAAACAAAACAAAAGGGGACTTACATATGCATAACAACCTTGAGCCATTAGTCATGGTCATAACAATCATTATGGGCACGTAATGGCCAATATCGTCCATCCCATTACTACCCTATATTGCCTAACAGTCTATGTGGTTACCGTTATGTAACATACGCTACATAACCATTTTTGCGTGCCTTGACCCTGATGGTCTAAATCATTTTGAATCATGTAGTCTTATATAGTAAAGAGAATTCTAGAATAGTCTAGACTATGATATAGTGGTGTAGAGATCTCTAGGAGGTTTCGGTTTCTCAATTGAATTTTGATAGCAATGAGAAATGTCAAAAACGTCTAAAAAGATTCTAAAGGATTTTTTACCATTGGATGAATGCTACATAGCACTGTCCTATTCATTAATGTCTGGTTGTAAAGATTTTATAAATTTATGTATAGGGGAGTCTTCCTCATTTAGGATTCACTCATAGTTGTCATCTTCCCTCTTTAGTGAAATACAATCCTTGTTGAGATGTGGAGCCACATCTAGGGGCCGCACAACCGGTCGTGGTCCCTGCTCGACCGGTCGTGTAGCTCACACAACCAATCGTGGACTGGTTCGACCCAAAGTCCAGTGAGCATCAATTTTGGGTTCCGAGGTGTTCGACCGGTCGTGGCCCATGCTCGACCAGTCGAGGGGTCTGCTCGACCGATCGAGGTTACGCAGATTTATTTTCGAATTTGATGTGGACTGCGAATTTTTGAGTCAGCTTTCGCAAGGGTGCGAAAGGGAAGTTACCTAAACTATATATAAGTGTCCCTAGGGCTTTTCTAGGGTTTTGGAAAAAATTTTAAGGTGTGGGCAAAGGGTTTTCTATGTGCTTCCAAGGGAGAGGTTAGTATATTACCTTATAATCTTTGTTTTTTTTCATAGTGGAAGTTTGCATCCATGGTTTTTTACCCTTGTTGGGGTTTTTCCACGTATATCTTTTCTTGTGGTTTGTTTGGAATATTTTGATTCTTTTTTTAGTTTATATTTCTTATTGTTTATCATTTGCAGGTGAGACCTGAGATTGGATCTCGGTTTATTACGTTGTTGGCGTGCTGCGCAACAACTGGTATCAAAGCTATTAATTTAGTTCTATTAGGAGTGATGACAGAAGAAGGGAAGACTACAATTGAGAAGTTTGATAGTTCAAACATTACCTTCTGGAAGATGCAGATGGAGGATTATCTATATCAGAAGGACCTTTATATTCCTCTAGGAGGAAAAGAGAAGAAACCAGAAAAGATGACAGATGATGAATGGTTTTTACTGGATATGAAGGCTTTAGGAATGATCTGACTCTCTTTGTCTAAGAGCGTCGCCTTCAATATATCCAAAATGAAAACCACAAAAGAATTAATGGAAGCCCTAGCTACCATGTATGAAAAACCCTTAGCGTCCAACAAGGTTCATCTTATGAAACAACTATTCAACATAAAGATGTCAGATGGTGGGAGCGTGGCTGAATATCTAAACGAGTTCAATATAGTCACGAGCCAGTTGGAGTCCGTTGGCATTATTTTTGAGGATAAGGTCAGAGCGTTATTGATCTTGTCCAGTTTACCAGACAGTTGGAATGGTTTGGTGATTGCTGTGAGTAATTCTTCAGCGTCGACAAAGCTGAAATTTGATGATGTGGCCGGTCTAATTCTCAGCGAAGAATCTAGAAGAAAGGCATCAGGAGTTTCAGGGGATTCAGGGAATGCTCTAAACGTTGAAGAAAGAGGAAGATCGCTGAACAAAGGAGGCAATAAACAAAGGTTAGGACATATGAGTGAATGGGCAGTTATGGCAGTTATGGCGTCAGAGGTTAGGACATATGATTGAGAAAGGGATAAAAGTGCTATTGTCAAAAGAAAAGTTATCAGGGCTGAAGTCTATTGACTTGAAATTCTGCGAGGACTGCGTGTATGGCAAGTAGAAGAGGCTAAGCTTCAAGAAGACGGGACGCGCTCCAAAAACGCATCTGTTGAAGCTTATACACACTGATGTGTGGGGACCATCACAGGTATTATCTCTTGGTGGCTCACGTTAATTTTATTTCCTTTATTGATGATGCTAGTAGAAAACTATGGGTTTATTTCTTAAAATATAAATCTGATGTATTTAATGTATTTAAGAAGTGGAAGTAATGATAGAAAATGAGACAGGTAAAACAGTAAAATGTCTCAGATCTGATAATGGAGGAGAGTACTGTGATAAGAGATTTGAGAAGTATTGTGCAGCAATGGAATCAAACATAAAAAAATGATTCCAGGGACACCACAACAGAATGGTGTGGTTGAGCGTATTAACAGGACCATCCTTGAGCGCAACAGGAGCATGATGTTATATGCAGGGTTGCCCAAGACCTTTTGGGTAAATGCTGTGAATACTACCGCATTTCTCATCAATACAAGTCCCTCATCACCAATGGATGGTGGGCTACCAGAAGAAACGTGGACTGGGAAAGAAGTAAATCTTGCACATCTCAGAGTGTTCAGTTGCAGTTCATACGTTCACATTGATGCAGAGCACAAAAACAAGCTGGATGCGAAATCCAGGAGGTGCACGTTTATAGGCTACGGGCAACATAATTTTGGCTACAGGTTTTGGGATGCAGAAAACAGGAAAATCATCAGAAGCAAGGACGTAGTCTTCAATGAAAAAGTGATGCATAAGGAAAGTGTGTAAGAAACTAAGGCCGAGAAAAAGGAATTCGTAGAGATGGAAGAGTTACTGAACACGGGTGTTATAGCGCTATAAGATGATCATGCACAGGAGCATTATGAGGCAGAGCCATATACACCGGTTGTGAGGATGTCTACTCGGGAGAGGAGATCCACGGTACGATACTCACCCTTCTTACATTATCTACTG
The DNA here is from genome assembly GCA_030180095.1 of Magnolia changhungtana. NCBI lineage: Eukaryota > Viridiplantae > Streptophyta > Magnoliopsida > Magnoliales > Magnoliaceae > Magnolia > Magnolia changhungtana. Next base: position 788,879 of record JASAUF010000664.1, read on the forward strand.
CTGACAGATATTGGTGAACCAGAGTGTTTGAAGAGGCATTACAGTCGGATACATGAGTTAAGCGGGAGCAGGCCATGGATGATGAGATGGACTCTCTTGAGTCTAATCTTACATGGGAGCTAGTCACTCTACCTAAGGGTAAGAAAGCTCTTCATAACAAGTGGGTTTACAGACTGAAGGAGGAACATGATGGTTCGAAAATGGTACAAGGCTAGATTGGTTGTAAAAGGGTTTCAATAAAAGGCAGGTATCGATTTCACTGAAATATTTTCGCCTGTGGTGAAAATGTCTACGATTCGTATGGTTTTGAGTATAGTGGCTACAAAAGACTTGCATCTAGAGCAATTAGATGTTAAGACAACCTTTCTTCATGGGAATCTTGAAAAAGAGATATATATGCATCAACCGACAGGATACGTGGCACCAAGAAAGGAGAATAAGGTGTGTAGACTGAAAAAGAGTTTATATGGCCTGAAGCAAGTCCCAAGGTATAAAAAGTTCGACAGTTTCATGTCGGGAAACGGTTACAGGAGATGTCATGCTAACCACTGTTGCTATTTGAAGAAGTTTGATACGTCATACTTAAGGAAGGAAACGGTGAATTTCTTGCACATCTTTAGGGAAGGAAACGCCACGGCTGACGCTCTGGCTCGGATGGGAAGTTTTTCACAATCTTGGTTATAGTTACTGACTTCTACTGACCTTCCTAGACAGGTGAGGGGAGTCCTTTTCCTGGACAAAGTGGGGTTAGGTTCGATAAGGGAGAGGAAGATTCCCTTCAATTTTTCGTAATTTTTCTGGTTGTTTCTCTATTCGGCCTTTACGATAGGTCTTCCTTTGGTCCTTTTTTCAAATTAAGGAAGACCTGAAGAACTGTAATTTTGTCCAGATATGAATACAACACTCCTTTTTGAAAAAAAAGTTTGATACGTCATACATCATTCTTCTTTTGTACGTTGATAATATGCTTGTGGCCGGTTCAAGCATAAAGGACATCTCAGATCTCAAAAGACAACTGTTTAAAGAATTTGCCATGAAAGATTTAGGAGCTGCAAAACAAATCCTAGGCATGAGGATAAATCGTGACAGGAAAAACAAGAAACTAGTTTTGTCATAGGCAGAGTACATAGCCAAGGTACTTGATCGATTCAATATGGGAGGTGCTGAGCCGGTTAGCACTCCTTTAGCCAACCACTTTAAGCTATCTAAGGAGCAAGGGGCAAAGACGTAGGAGGAATGGGACAACATGGCTAAAGTCCCATACGCGTCAGCAATTGGGAGTCTCATGTATACTATGGTGAGCACAAGGTCAGACATTGCTCAAGCAATGGGAGTTGTTAGCAGGTTCATTAACAACCCCGGGAAGGAACATTGGGAAGCTGTGAAATGGATCCTCAGATATCTGGTAGGTACTAAGGATGTAGGGCTGTGTTATGGAGGATCAGAAATCAAGCTACAAGGCTACGTGGATTCAAATTTGGCAGGAGATATCGACAGCAAAAGAAGCACTACAGGTTATGTCTTTACTCTAGGTAGTGCTGCAGTCAGTTGGGTCGTGCAAGAAAATGGTGTAGATGCAAAGTTTTATGGAAGAATTGGGTAAGAAACAAGCAGATTGCAAGCTGTACAGTGACAGTCAGAGTGTAATACACTTGGCTAAGAATTCAGCCTTTCATTCAAGGACCAAGCATATTGCCATCAGATATCACTTCATACGTTCGTTACTAAAAATAGATCGATTGCTCTGCAGAAGATTCATACAAGTGAGAATCTTGCGGATATGCTGACCAAGGCAGTCATACAGGAGAAGTTGAAACTCTGTTAAGCTTTGATTGGTCTTTAGGCTTGAAGAATGGGAGGTGGTGCACTCCGGATGTAGAAAACGAAGGTTTATGGCAATGAATCTCCAAGTGGGAAATTGTTGAGATGTGGAGCCACATTTGAGGGCCGCATGACCGGTCGTGGCCCCTGCATGACCGGTCGTGCAGCCCACATAACCAGTCGTGGACTGACTCGACTCAAAGTCCAACGAGCATCAATTTTGGGTTCCGAGGTAGGGCTGAAAGTTGGACGGGTTCAACCCGACCGACCCGTGACCGAACCGACATTGGGTTGGGCTCGGGCAGAATATATCGGGTCCGATCTCAAGCTTGGGCTATACAAACACCAACGTGATAAAACTTGGGTTGGGCTCGGGTTGAGGTCTCAGGTTGCCCGACCTAACCCGAACCCGATCAATATATAAGTTACTTATAAATTATAATTGAGTGTGGATCGTTTGTGTCGAAGGCACACTAGTGATGTCGGGTCTCATTTGTCCACGTCATTTCCAAGGACTCAAGCTAACAAAATATGCCAAATTTCTCTCTTCCAAATAGATTGGGTGCTATGCTACTTGACTTTTAAAGGAGTAGTTGTCCTATATTTTAGCTTGTTTTTTCTAAAGAAAAAAATGAAGTTCTTTATGATAAATAATCACATATATAATTAATAAAATCATAGATAATAAAAAGTCCTATATTGAAATATACTAAACTAATGTATTAATAAAAATATTAGCATCTATACACCCGATCAACCCGACCGAGCCCCCTTGGGTTGGGCTTGGGTTGAGAATTCCCAACCCGAGGTTGGGTTGGGTTGGGTTGGGTTAGGGTTGAGGTATAGGAAGCTTGGGTTGGGTTAGGGTTGAGCACCAACCCGACCCAACCTGCCTGACTTTCAGCCCTATTCCGAGGTGCTCGACCGGTCGTGGCCCATGCTCGACCGGTCGAGGGGTCCGCTCGACCAGTTGAGGTTACACAAATTCGTTTCCGAATTTGATGTGGACTGCAGATTTTTGAGTCGGCTTTTGCAAGTGTGCGAAAGGAAAGTTGCCTAAACTATATATAAGTGTCCCTGGGGCTTTTCTAGGGTATGGGAAATAATTCTAAGGTGTGGCTAAAGGGTTTTCTATGCCTGGATTGGGAGTGGCATGTTTGGTAGGAGGGTGGGATGGGATTAAAATCAATTTCATAGGCTTTGAAAAATGAGCCTTGTGTTGGAAAGGAAAGTGTGAGATGAGATTTTCAAATCCCACAATGATGGTGTTGGAAACCATGGGATACACATACATTTATTGTTACTTTTACAATTCCATCCACCTTAATCTCACCGAATGCAGTTGGCCGAACGGGCCCTAAATGTCCCAACATTTGGAAGTTTGTGAAGAAGACGGTGGCGACGGTTATGTAGAGAAGAAGAAGAAGAAGGTATGAGAATGGAGGGGAGATTTGAGAAGGGAAAAATAAATTTTCAGGGAGAAAGGAGAGCTTGGAAGGGTGTGTGAGGGAAGAGGGGGGTATATGAGCAGGAAAAGGGGGTCCCCACATGATTCGGTGGGCCCCACATGTATCTAGGGTCGGCCCGACGCCGGTCCGTAGTGGCCCGACAGGCCCGGCCGAACCCGACTGTGGTCCACCGCGGTAGGCGCGGCGCCGCCGCGGTCCTCTGGATTGGGCGTGGTGCCGCTGTGGTGGGGTGGTGGCCACCCCCCTCCCGGGGTGCCGATAGTGTACAGGGTCCACTATAGATCCCTCCGAAGTGCACCGATTTGGCCCCAACTCCTTTTTGAGTCGTTTCGAGCTCCCATTCGCGTATATTCATGTGTTTTCAATTTTCTGAGTGTGGGACCTGAAAGTGTCACCTAAACCCGTCGATTAACAGTCTAGAATGGTGTTGGGATCATTTCATGCAATCAGGAAAAGCCTACGGGTACGATTCCTATAGTTCGCTTCGGTTGATTTCGCAGTTTGGCGAAATGGGAAATCCTAAGTCTGTCTCTACATTCCGTCACTCCCTCCTAAGTCAGAGTACGTCAGTGTGCATCATGTGACCATAACCCAGGTCAAGTTTAATCCAAATCATGCTCTGATACCATCTTGTAACGCCCTGAAAATCGGGGGTCGAGTAGAAACTCAACTCCCGAGTTCCAACGCATCACTTATGTAACAAATGAAGTGATGTTTGTATGTTGTCTGTATTAGTGCATGAAACATGAATGAGATTAAGCCAAACCCACAAACATAATTCAAGGACAGTTGTGATACGCAAGATGAGTATATAAAACCTTCTAAACCAGTACAAGTCCCCAAAGCATGTATGCGTTGCCAGGTCAATAACTACATGTAAAATTTCAAAATTTACCAAATGATAAAGTGTAATGTTCAACTATCCATATCCCTGTGGCCCGGTACGCAACTTCAGGTCCACATAGACCCGCCAGATCATTGCATGTAGGAGAACTCCTCCTCACCATCATAAAAGTCAGGCTCCACTTCATGAGCATCGCCATCATCTGAAACTACAACAGGGTCTGGTTGGTGTGTACAACACCGTCCCGTAATGTGGGAGTGAGCAGCTAACTCAGTGGAACAATAAAGCACAGGTTAACATGTTATCAATTCAATCAAGCAGTAATGATAAAGCAGGAAATCACACATCCCTAAGTACTCTTGTTAATGCAAGAATGGTATGTATGTATCATGCATGCCCTCGCCTGCGCTCCCTCAGTGACTCCTTCTTACGTTCGCGGCATGCCACACTCCCTCAGTGCTTGACCATCAACGCCAAACGCATACATATGCCGTGCATGAACGTGATTACCAAGTTCTTTATTAGTCATTTTCATACAGCAGGATTGGGAAACTAAGGTACCTCCCTTATATCACTTCCCAAACAAGGATCCATTCTAGGGTCGTCAGTCTTAGTAAATCTCATACGATGATACGGTTCTAGGTCGCTGCAAAGGGCTCGTCACCTTATTAATGCAGGCCTAGTTATACTCTAGTTACTACGGAGAGGCTCGTCGCCTCAATGCAGGTTCAGAGTATGCTCAAGGTCACTACACCAACGCGTCATCCAGGGCTGACGCAATCGCAACACCCCTTTAGATATTGTCCAACCAACAGGTATCAGAGTGCGCATCGGTGGTTTTGTTTGGCAATGGCCTACACGAGGCTCACGCACAACGCGTCTTCTGATCAATGTAGGCTGACAGCTCGAATACAGTGTCCCATACCACCGTATTCGACTCACTAGTCTGGTTGCTCACTGGTCACTACGGGGAGGCTCGTCGCCCCAGCGTAGGTCGACAGCTCAACCACAGTATCCCATACCACCATGTCCGGCTCATGAGTCTAGGTGGATTGAGGACCAAGGTTAACGAGATTTCACTAGTAAGTTTGGTACCTTAGGTTCAAGCAATAGCGTCCAAACATAGTGAACACACAATAGGCCCATTGGTTTATTAGACAAGTTTGACTGGTACGAGCGTATGCTGAAGTAACCGACAAGGTACCACTGTCGACAACCATCGTACGACTCGGATTCATCGAACGTGTCTTTTGTGGCAAAATGACCTCAGCCACAACATCAAGGCCTGTTACCGATTGGTTGGACTATACAATAGCCCCAATCACATTCAATTATAACAAAATATCCTAGAAGATAGTTAAAGCAGTTATGAATCAAGATTACAAATCATATAATCAAAGGTCCAATAATGTCCGCTTTAGGGCTGTCAGGGCTGTTGCACGGAATCGTTACACCGCTCCCCCATCACCCGTCACGGATTTGTTTCTGCATTTTATAGACTACAACTTAAACATAAATCCACACATATGCATTCCATAGATAAAACAGACGCTATAATATACGATACATGGAGGAAATCATACACATAGTTAAGGGAGTTGGGAATCATAGCTCAACACCCATATAAATTTTAATTTACTAACCACTTACTCATTCAATCATTTTAACAAACACTTAGACTACACGTACATCAACATACATGACGTATGTTGATCACACAGGTAGTAGGCCAAATCCTTTCACTAGGGAGTTGCCCCGTATACCACATGTATATACCCATGACGGATAATCATGGCATGCATGAATCCAGGTTCCATACTCATTCAATCATTTCCACAAACACGTGGGCTACACACTTAGACATATATACGTGCATTAGCCGTGGCGTGATTTAGGGCAAATCCTTTCGCTAAGGGTTATCGCCTATATAACCATCATATATCCATGACTGTTGGTCATGGCGAGCATGAATGCGAATTTTATACTCATTCAGTCATTTTCACAAACACATAAGCTACACAATATAACATACACAACGTATGTTGATATAACATGCCTTAGGGCAAATCCGTTCACCCAAAAGTTAATACTAGTAAGTCTAGCATACATATACAACAGTTAATCATGGCCAACACAATTTCAAATTTTATACGTATACGGTATTTTCTATAAATACATGGAATATAGTATATTCAACATAATTAACGTATAACTGAAAAACAAAACGGACAATACTTTATACATGTGCAATAGCATCCAGATCATGAATCTATCATTATCTAACATTGAAAGCATTGAAAACCATAACCTAAGCGTCTATATTCCGCACCTTATGCCTTAGAAGCGTAATGAAATCAGTTTAAACACTGAGCCTTTGTCTACGGCACCAGAACAACCTATAACAGGGAATATGTTAGCTATTATATCAACTGTTCTATTTGAATCTCTAAAACAGGTTAGGGTTAAGATTTCTTACCCAAATACGGTTAGGGTTAAGATTTCTTACCCAAATACGGCGTTGGAAACACCGGAAGAACTACACAGGAGTGGTGTTTCAGCAGGTGGATTAGTAGGGAAGAATCCCAAGAAGAATCCCCACTTGTCTCTCTCTCTCTCTCTCTTTTCTTTCTTCTCTCTCCTAGGGTTTCCCAAATTCGTATGGGATGAGAGAGTGAGGTCTTAAGGCCCTTATATAGGCCCAAAACTGATGGGAATGGCCCCAGGGCCAAGGTATACTTAGGTTATGTCCAAAACCAGTCTGTTTTGACTCAACGGAGCATTTCCGGAGCCCCCCTTAAGCCAAAGGTCGGACTTAAGCTCATTGACCTTGGATCTAGGTCGAGTTAAGGTTTCATTCCAGTCGGGTTCCCAGATCACACGTGGCGGACCAGTTTCAGTTCAACGATCACCGAAACTCAATCAGGGTCACAAGTACACTGACCTGTGTATGAAATTTCTCCTGATCCGAGGGTGTATTTGGGTCAGATTCTGACGATCTGATTGCTTATATTCGGCCCGCAAATGACAAATCTTAGATTCGAATTAATTTCTAAAGGAAACCACGTTTTCTCACACACTTCACTCCGGGCTCAAGCGAATTACTTTGGGACACTATCTGGACTTGATTTTCGAGGTGGTTGTCAAACCCAGCAAGGCGGTCTTGATTATATAATTTTGTAGTAATCGGACTTTCGACGTATGGTCCAGATCCGATACGGAGTTTCAATGTGCTTCTGAGAGCAACTGGGTAATGAGATTGATCCTAGATTTTAGGGTAACCTAACATCGATGATTCTACAAGTTTTGAGTCTTGCAGATCGTATTTAAAGTGATTCAAGCGGATTTCACAGCTAATCTAGTTTAGCACTTAGTTAAACTTGTCTAATTTCTAAAGGATTTGAGGTTTGAGAGGTTAATTAGGGGTTAGGATCAACCCCTTGCCTAAGGACATCTAACTCCAGGTTGGCAAAAATCTGGGGCGTTACAGCTTCTAAGGGAGAGGTTAGTATATTGCCTTGTAATTTTTATTTTTTTTTCATAGTGGAAGTTTGCATCCGTAGTTTTTTACGCTTGTTGGGGGTTTTTCACATATATCTTGTCTTGTGGTTTGTTTGGAATGCTTTGATTCTTTTTCTAGTTTATATTTCTTCTTGTTTATCGTTTGTGGGTGAGACTTGAGATTGGATCTCTGTTCACTGCGTTGTTGGCGTGCTATGCAATAACTGGTATCAAAGCTATTGGTTTAGTTCTATGAGGAGCGATGATAAAAGAAGGGAAGACTAGAGTTGAGAAGTTTGATGGTTCAAACTTTACCTTCTGGAAAATACAAATAGAGGATTATCTGTATCAGAAGGACCTCTATATTCCTCTAGGAGGAAAAGAGAAGAAACCAGAAAAGATGACAGATGATGAATGGTTTTTACTGGATAGGAAGGCTTTAGGAACGATCCGACTATCTTTGTTTAAGAGGGTCACCTTCGATATATCCAAGATGAAAACCACAAAAGAATTAATGGAAGCCCTAGTTTGGTCATTTGGTAGGTTTGGGCTCGACGGAACGGAAATCGGTATGAGGGGAAGGATGTAAATGTTGCTAGCGTTATATCCAATGTCTATATTTGGATGAGGAAGATTGGGGCTCCCCTCCCACCTCCAAATCACGTGAAAGTCACACGGCATATTACCCTTCAAGCAATAGGGATTGCTGCTAGCAACCAAACGAAACACACCTTGATGATAATTAAGTGGTAGAGGCCCAGCGAGGGCTGGGTTAAGATGAATGTCAATGGCTCATCTCGGAGTAACCCGGGGCTATCAAGGGGTGGAGGTGTTTATAGGGATCATGAGGGAAGATATATGTTTACATTTTCCTCATGATATGGGTTCAGCGCTAACAACTAGGCGGGAATCAAAGCATTGGTAGAGGGATTATCTACCTGTGTGACCAGGGACTACTCCAGAGTGGAGGTGGAAAGTGATTCATCTTGAGCGCTGGACATGATCAATAGAGTGTGGTTGTCCATGTGGAAGATGTGGTACTAGTGCCACCGAGCATATTTGATCAGGACGCGTATCGAGGTTAAAGTCAGTGCAGTTCCAAGAGAGGTTAATATGGTGGCGAATGGCCGAGAGAGATGGGGCAGTGGCTCCAAGTCAACCATCTCATCCACTCTCAGACTAACCTACCTCCTCAGATTAATTAGAGGGATTCTCCTTTCAGAAAGAGCGGGAGTGGGTAGTTTGAGGGAAAGAAGGGGAGGTTAATGAAGATAGTAGCTTTATGATAGGTGGGCCCCGCTCTTTGGTCTGTCGGAGTCCTACCTGAATGTGTCTACGTTATATTAAAATTTTATTTTTTTAAAAAAAACAAAGAGAGTAGATAGTGTATTTTAGTCTTTTCCTTTTAAAATACGATTGTATTGAGATTATAACATCCAACCCATAGTTTATGCTTGATATAAGGCTAAATTTAATTCCAAGACTTTTCTTTTGTTTCCTTTCATATAAAACTCAATACATGAAATTGTCCAACAGCTTAAGGAGACATTTTTCTTATCTTTTATGCAACACTTAGCTAGGGTTTTTGCGATTGCATGTTTGCACCCGTGAGGCGTATGATCCAGGCCACCAAAACTGGAGATAGCTAGAACAATATTGGGCCATATCATTGATAGTTTATACCCCCAAAAGACACCAGTCAAGTTATCCTAGTGCGAACTAGAACAATATTGAAAAACAAAAATGTGCAATTTGAAATGACCAACCAACAATCAACATTTGGTGGGTGAAAATCCTCCACACGATAGCTAGGATCATTTGATTGATACAATTTTTAGCATGTGTCCTATTCAAATTAGTATAAAATTTATAAATGGTCTGGATTTTGTGCATGTGTGCCATTATATATGGAGACTGAAGGTTGATACCTAACTTAGATAATAGCATTTTGGAGTGCTTCTCTTTGTATATGATCTTTCGAACTAGTTGTTGAACTAACTAGTTTCAAATGAAAAAATAATCTTGATGAGAAAAACTAACTTCAAGACTATTCGTCTCACTAGTAAAGCAGGTTAGTGCATGCAATCTATAGGGGAAGACTGGGCTTGAATCCCACTTAAAATTCATTGATCTATATGGGAATGTGGGAAGGGAGAAGAGAAGAGGATTTCCCATAATGTAAAAAAAAAAAAGAGACTATTGATTTACTGTTTTCATCTCTAACAAGTTCTTGATAGTGGTACAATCCTCCTTTGCTAGGGGAGCATTTGGACAATGGATTAAAAAGACGTGTAAAATTAGAAATTTTTAGTTAAATAAGAGATGCATTGATTAAGATGGAGAGTAACATCACATACCAACTTCTTAGATCCCCACTGACACCAGAATGGAGCAACATTCAAGAACAACACATAATGACAAGTAGAAAAAAAAAAAAAAAAGAAAAAAAGAAAAAAAAAAAAAGACCACATAGAGATACATTCATGAATAGAAAACCAGTCCATATGATCCCTTAATCCATACAGTCAATTAGGGCCAACACTTTTGGGTATGGCAACCTTTCTATGCTCACTTTTTTTTTTTCAACAATTCTTTGCTTACCTTAACTGTTAGGAAAGCAGCTATATGTGCAGTTGTACGTAGGCTAGATACATTAACTAGATCATATATGTGTGCATTCTACATGTATTGCTCATGTATATTAGTTACTTATAAAGTGACATCCTGTAAGTAAAAAATTCAGTAGGTTCCCCTTTTACACTTACACAAATGGTCTTAAAAAGCATCCATTATAATCACATTTATCTTTTATTGCTTCTCACCTAAGAGATAATCTCGAAATTCACCAACAGTTGAAGTACAAAAATTGAATAAAGATTAAAAAATAAAATCAAACATTGGTCAATTACTAGCTATTAGTCACATTAATGTGAATAGTCATAGCAAAATCAAACCAATGGTCAAATTCCGCCTTTTTTTTTTTTGAAAAAATTGCAAGCTCATTATGTTTCTAGATCCAGATTTTTTAGAATTATTAATGGAGTATATGAGGTTTAATCAAGTCGTATTTTACAAGTACAAGCATGTAAACAAATGTGAGGAACTGATCATATCTCAGCAAGTTGCCCGTCATCGAGAGGTCAACAATTTAAAGGGAAAATAAGAAGAAAATTTGTGAGCTTAAAAATAACTAGAAAGGTTTAAGAAATTTCAAAGATATAGTAAAAAAATACTTCATAAACAATTACACCATAATAATCTCAAAATCTTGTCAAATCTATGGGGGAAAAGATAGAGTTTCATTTTCTGATACAATAAAAATACTTCGAGCTTTCATATCAAAAAAAAAAATAAAAAAAATCAACAGTCTCGCTCAAAGGTCAAATCCCTAACTGGTTAGCCTACAGTAAATTAACCATAAACCGTGCTCTACAAACTGAAATTTGGGTTATATAGTCAAAGCCCTCATGCACGACATTGTCTTTCAAAGTTCAACAAACCATACTTCTGGTGAGAAATGGACTGTCCAACTTGGCCATCTCTCTCTCTCTCTCTCTCTCTCTCTCTCTCTCTCTCTCTCTCTCTCTCAATCCAAGTTGGTTGGGTCTCCAACTTGATTGAGTTCCTCTCTAGAGATTCCTTCATGGGGGCGTATTAATGGTGAGGAGCAACACAATGGAAGTCGTTGAGATAGGATTAGACTGAAATGGACATTCTGATCCTCACCATAACCAACCAGATTTTTTCAACTCACTCGATTGAGTCGTTGTGTCAAAATCCAATCTAATCAAGGACGTCTTTTAGGATGTTTGATTAAGAATCTGACAAATCCTGAGTGGACTTGTTTAGTTTTTAAACCTTGACATTAATGATGCTGCAAGCATCTGCGTTAGGGGGGTTTTCTGTCCATTTTCGCAGGATTATCCCCAACCTCATCATCTGGGAAATCTGGTGTGTGAGAAATGGTGCGAAACTTGATAGCAAACCTTGGCGCACATCAAAATGCATCTTCAACATCTTCTGGTATGTTTCCGCCATTTTCTAAAATCCATAGTCTTCTGATCTGTGGTGTTTTCACAGGGACGGGGTGAGGGATTTTTCGATCTCATCTCCAGCCCCGGGCACCTATAAGCATGTCGAGATTATTAGATGGATCAAGCCTTCAAGGGGCTGGGTCAAGCTTAACGTGGATGGGTCGTCGTCCAGAGGGAATCCTGGGCCATCAGGGGGTGGAGGTATCCTTCGTGGTGATAAGGGTGAGTTTCTGTTGGCCTTTGGGGCCGGCTACGATTTTGGGACTAATAATTTTGCGGAGTTGAGAGCAGTCCACGATGGGCTTCAATTGTCCCTTAACAGCGGATTCTCCAACATTATCATCGAATCGGACTCTAAGCAAATGGTCGACAACATCTTGGCCAAGTCGTTGCTCCCGTGGCAGGAGCGTCCCTAGCTGTTCAGGATTTTGGCCCCTCATGCGAAGATGTGGGGTGGACATTCAACTCATCAAAAGAGAGGGCAACAACCCAACTGATGGCCTAGCCCGAGAGGCGAGCTTGAGTTAGGTCACTTCCCTTTTTCGCAACGAGCAGGACCTCCCTGAGCTCGTACGGGGCAGCCTGCTCTTAGATAAGTGGGGCCCAGTTCTATTAGAATTGTCCAATAGGGTTCTTTATAAGGGTTGGCTTCTTTATTTCTTTGTCTCCTTTTGTCGGTTCTGTTGTTTAGGGGTGGCCCTGATGGCCCCCGTTTGATGATATGACCCCTTGGTCTTCAGGGGCTCTCGAAGGTGTGTAGTTGGGTTGTATAGTTTCATCTTCTCATGTATGAAAGTGCTGAATTTTTATTTATTTATTATTATTATTATTTATAAAAAAAAAAACCTTATCGTTAATGATGCTTTCTCTCTCTCTTTCTCACCATTAATGCTCCTCTCGACAACCCTTCACCTTCTTATTGTAGCACTATGGTTAAGGTTAGGATTTTCACCACTTCTACTTATCATCAAAGTGCCACTAACTCTTGTGAGAATATCCATGGCTTAGCTGCAAACTAAATAAGTTGGCCAACTTGCCAATCCACTTAACTCTCCAAGATTTCAAATTTCCAAGAATTCCAATGTTTTAAATACTGCTCAAGATACCAGGAAAATTTTAATTTGAGCAATATACATGAATAATCTAATAGTCTTATTGCACGGGAAAATTCCCTTACATTCAAGCATTGGGGGCCTACCGTGTGTGAGTGATGACTAAATTGTGCATTAGATATACCCTTTCATGTTGGCCAAGAAGCTCAAAAATCAACAGTCAAAAACTCAAGTGGGCCACACTACAAGGAATAATGAAGAATAATGCATAAACCTCTACATTTGTTCAAAGTATCGATATCGCTACAAGTTTCGTTGGCCGGAGTTTTGCAAACGATATCGATATTGCCTATAATAAAGTCGATAACTAGAAATGCGAAGAAACATTGGGGAAACATGGGGAAAACAGTGGAACTTTTCAGTGAAACTTAAGAAGATTGTAAAATACACATTTTTTGTATATTTAAGAATAAAATTTTTTGCAAAAAGAATGCATACAACATAAGTCTCCATTTAATGGGGGCCTAAAAGAATGTGTTATCATAAGAAATATTCAGTCCAACCGTCCCATTAATCCCATCTATCCATCCAACTATCCAAACTTCCATACAAACACCCATCGATATTTCAGAATATTGACAACACATGATATTTCATCGAAAAATCATCGACAATTGGAAAGAAAACAAAAGATTGTGGTCCCATATTGCAATAATGATAATATCGTGATATTATCATCGACAATTTGAACATTGCATACAACCATGCGGCCATAAAAAAATTGAAATGGAATTTTTTTTTTAATAAGCAGATTTTTTACGATAATGATACATTGGCGATATGATCAAAATATTGTTGATGCATTTGCGATACAAGCGACACCTGGAATTTGCTTAATAAAAATATTGTCGATACATTAGCGATATAGATACATTGACAGTACATTGCCAATACCTAGAATTTCTGATATTACCAGTGTTATCAGTATCGCCGATCTAGAGATACGGATAATATCGAGGATATTATGAACAACCTCTAGGTTCAGGTGGTGTAGCCCACCTGATTTTGGGTCAAGCTGATTTTTGGGATGTCCCTTGATCTTGATTAGGCACACTTAATGAATGGTTTGCACAGAATATGCACACCATGTGTTGGGGCTGAATAACACAAGTCTCAATGATGGGCATCAACCTCCCCGTTTTTACCTTTGTCATGGCAAATAAGAGTTTTGGATCAAGCTGATTATAGGGCTCTCGTAATGATCACAGGGTTCTGAGTCTGTGGAGTTGTGTGTGGTCACTCTATATGGAGCTGAGTTGTCTATGGGTCTCATTGCGATGTGTGTGAGTGTGTGTAAAACATCCAAACCAGGCATTAGGTGTGTCCCTTGTGAAAATGGGATGCCCCAGAAATAAGGCTGGTACAAGACTCTAGTGATCTGCGCTAAAGAAAATTAATGCCATGCCATGGAGCCAACAACGTATAGAATTCAGTGGTGGAGCCTGCCTGATGAATATATTGGCCTGATTTTTGTGGGTCCTGTTTTCATGGTGGGTGCACCATTTGGATGTTTAGATGCCAAACAGTGCACACAGTAGAGCTCAGCACAAACTAGAGCTTTCAAGTAGTTGTCTTTCTTTTTTTTTTTTGTCCCACCAAATCATTGGATCTGGATAATTTTTGGGACATCCCCACCTGATGATTGGACCTGTTTACAGGTAGGTTGGATAGCATACGGACCGCAAGGTGGGCCCCACTCCATGGTAATTACCAATTACCATAGAGTGGACTCTACATATTCGTTGTCCCAACTCCCCCATATATGTATATATGTGTGTGTGTGTGTGTGTGTGTGTGTATATATATATATATATATATATATATATATATATATATATATATATATATATATATATATATATATATGCCTAAATGCATAAACAAAAGTACGAAAATTAGAACTAGATCAAATTTGTCTGTTTTCTTCTTCCTTTCTCCTTCCACATATAGGAAAGCTTAAAACCAATTTCCAAATTCTCCCTTTACTTTCTTCTTTTCTTTCATTACTACCAATAAAAGCTCTTAAACTGAGAGCGGACAAAGTTCCAAAAAAAAAAAATCTAGATTTATCTCAATCTAGGATCCCAAGAATTTATAGTCTCTTTGGAATTAAAGAAAACCCAAACAAGGCCTTTGGACACCACTAAAGAAATTGTCAGTAATTTATCAACATTGTTGTTCCATCTTCCTACATCAATCAATGTTGTAGTCACCAATGGGTGTTCTCACATTGTTGACTATCATCATCATTGTCTCATCCTCAATCTCTTTGGATCCTTAACCCTAAGGGTGTAAAACAACATAATATTCTCAAAAGAAAAGAAAGAAAGTGGATCGTAGGGTAATTAACTGATCTAAATGGGAAAGTAGGAAGGGAGAAGAGAGGAGAATTTACTTATTAAAAAAAAAAAAAAAAAAAAGACTATTGACTTACTGTTATCATCTCTAACAAGTTCTTGATGGTTGTACGATCTTAAATTGCAAGGGGAGCATTTTGATAGTGAAATAAAAAGAAGTGCAAAAATTAGACATTTTTACTTGAATAAGAGACACATTGCTTAAGATGGAGGGCAACAAGGAGTTGGCAAAATTGAACATATCACACCACATACAAGAGCAACAAGGAGTTGGCAAAATTGATCACATTTTTCAGGCCGGTTACTGTATTTCAGAGGATTCGGATTCCCCGTTCTGGCCGTTAACGCCGTCTGGAATTTTTTCGGTGAAATCAGCTTGGTTGATGTCTCGAAGTCCCAATCCAAGTAGTAGCTGGTTTCACTAGGTTTGGCACACCAAGCTCCCTCCCAAAATTTCTTTATTTGTTTGGAAAGTGCTTCATGAGGCAGTCCTGGTGGATAGTGCTGTAAAATCGAGAGGGATCCACCTCGCGTCCAGATGTGTTTGCTATAGTACTTCTAATTTTGACGTTGAAACTCCTCTTCATTTGTTCATTAACGGCAAAATGGTTCAATCAATGTGGTTGACTATCGATGGGGACCTGGGAATTATGGTATTGCCTGCACTGTCGATAACTGCCAGGCTCTCTCGATGGTGGGCAGTGGTTGACTCGTTACAACACAAATTGACTTCTCTGAGGCTAATTCCTTGCACTATTATTTGGGAGCTATGGAAAGCCCGAAACATGGCAGTTTATGAAAACAGGGTGGTGTGTTCAAATCGAGTGGTAGCCAACATAAAGTGGTGGGAGACCTTACTAAATGATGCAGTCGGTGGGTGTAAAAGGAATTTGTCGGGTCACCGAAACTGGGAGTCACCATCTCTAATCTCTTCTCCTGTCTGTCCTGGGGTGATCAAATAGGAAAGGTCATTACCCGGTTGGGTTAAGATAAATGTGGATGGGTCAAGATAAATGTGGATGGGTCAGCTGGAGGAAACTCAGGGAGATCCGGAGGAGGTGGTGTTTGTAGAGGGGAAAAGGGGGATTTCATTTTGGCCTTCTCAGCTGGCTATGGTTTTGGCTCCAACACGGTGGCTGAGCTTCGCGCCGTACATGATGGAATTGTGTTCGGCCTTCAAAGGGGTTTGTGTCAAATAGTTATGGGGTTAGTTTCGAGGCTTATAGTCGATCTCCTCAATGGTGTGGCTCAGCCTGGTTGGAAATGGAAGGCATGGCTTCTTAGGATTCATCGGCTGAGACAGAGGGCCTTTGTCAAAGTAGTGCATGTTCTTAGGGAAGGGAATTCTCCGGCTGACTTCTTGGCCCGATTGGGTGGTGACTCAGAGTCCTATACTTCTTTTGAGATTCAGTCAGAGTTGCCACGTCAGGTTAGAGGAATGCTTGTCCTTAACAAACTTGGGTTAGGCTCCATTAGAGGGTCGTGATTCGGTTGGGTCTTTTTGTAAGTAGCTTTTTGGGTTTCTTGTATCGGGTCTCCGGTTTAATGTTTGGGGGCCCCAGATGTAAAGTTTTGGCATTTTGAACATAATACAAGTGACTTAAAAAAAAAAAAAAAAAAAGAGCAACACATTATGATAAATACTAAACAAAGACCAAATCGGCTGATTTAAAAAAAAAAAGAAAAAAAAAAAAGAAAAAGAAAAAAAGAGCAACACATTATTTTTTTTATTATTATTTTTAAGCCGTGGAAATTTCATTGAAGGAAGAGGAAATACAACCATTCGGGAGTGGCCCTACAAAAAGGAAGGGGACCACTCCTATCATATACGCCAAACTACACAAGGAAGGCTCTCCAAAAAACAGACTAAGGAGAGCCAGGAGCAAAAAAAAGCTGAAACAAAGAACCGACCGAACCATCAGATACACCTTAAGTTCCCTAGGTCCGCCTAATCAAGGAGGAGAGCACCCCAAACCTTAACCAGATAAATACTAAACAAAGACCAAATCGGCTGATTTAAATTTTTTTTCTTTAAAAAAAAAAAAGAAAAGAAAAAGAGCAACACATTATGATAAATACTAAACAAAGACCAAATCGGCTGATTTAAAAAAAAAAAAAAAAAAAGACCAAATAGACATACATTCATTAGTAGAAAACCAGTCTTTATAATCCCTTACACATTGTCAGTAGGGGACAACACTTTTGGGAACAGTAACCTTTCTCTGCTTACCTTAACTGTTGTGTTTTTTTTTTTTTTTTAGATAAATGGGCTCCTACCACTCAAGCTTCATTAAACGTGAAAACTTTACAACCTTTCGAGTGGGCCCCAACAAAAAGGGTTCGGACCGCACCTGTCGTATAGCCACTATCTCTACACTGGTGAAAACAAACAACTCTACCAATCCACACATACTGATCCAATAGCACCTAACCTGACTCTGTCTAAAAAGAGGGATCTGCGTGATGAGATGTGGAGCCACATCTGGATGGCCGCTCGACTAGTCGAGTGCCCTACTAGACCGGTCGAGTGGCCCACTGACCAGTCGTGGATTGGCTTGACTCAAAGTCCAGTGAGCATCGGTTTTTTAGTTCCGCGGTACTCGACCGATTGAGGCCCATGCTTGACCAGTCGAGGGTCCGCTCGACCGGTCGAGCAGCCTGCTCGACCAGTCGAGGTTACGAAGATTCGTTTCCGGATTTGATGCGGACTGCTGATTTATGAGTCGGTCCCTAGGGCTTTTCTAGGTATTATGAGAGTTATTCCAAGGTGTGGGCAAAGGGTTTTCTCTGTACTTCTAAGGTAAGAGGTTAGTATATTGTCTTATAATCTTTATTTTTTCTTCATAGTGGAAGTTTGCATCCGTGGTTTTTTACCCTTGTTGGGATTTTTCCATGTATATCTTATCTTGTTGTTTGTTTGGAATGCTTTTTTTTTTAAAGGACGGTGGGCCTTCCACCCAATTTGTTTGGAATGCTTTGATTCTTCTTCTAGTTTATATTTCTTATTGTTTTTCATTTGTGGGTGAGACCTAAGATTGGATCTCGGTTCACTGCGGTGTTGGCGTGCTGTGCAACAACTGGTATTAGAGCTATTAATTTAATTCTATTGGGAGCGATGACAAAAGAATGGAAGACTAGAATTGAGAAGTTTGATGGTTCAAACTTTGCCTTCTGGAAGATGCAGACGGAGGATTATCTGTATCAGAAGGACCTCTATATTCCTCTAGGAAGAAAAGAGAAGAAACCAGAAAAGATGACAGATGATAAATCGTTTTTATTGGATTGGAAGGCTTTAGGAACGATCCGACTCTCTTTGTCTAAGAGCGTCACCTTCAATGTATTCAAAATAAAAACCACAAAAGAATTAATGGAAGCCCTTGCCATCATGTATTAAAAACCCTCAGTGTCCAAAAAGGTTCATCTTATGAAATAGCTATTCAACATGAAGATGTCAGATGGTGGGAGCTTAGTTGAACATTTAAATGAGTTCAATATAGTCATGAGCTAGTTGGAATCCGTTGGCATTATTTTTTAGGACAAGGTCAAGGCATTATTGATCTTGTCCAGTTTGTCAGACAGTTGGGATGGTTTGGTGATTGCTGTGAGCAATGCTTCAGGGTCAACAAAGCAGAAATTTGATAATGTCGCCGGTCTAATTCTTGGCGAAGAATCTAGAAGAAAGGCATCAGAAGTTTTAAGGGATTCAGGGAATGCTCTAAACGTCGAAGGAAGAGGAAGATTGCAAAACAAAGGAGGCAATAAATACGGACGTTCTAATCGAGGAAGAAGTCCAAAGGACCGAAAGACAAAGATGGGTGTTGGCATTGCGTGAAGAAGGGGTACATGAAACGTGATTGCAGAATGCTCAAAAATAAGAAGCTCTCAAGGCGGGAAGGATTTAGTGAATCTATCTGAGGAGAGTGACACAGAGGCGTTGATCTTATCTCTTGATGCGAGGAATGAGTCTTAGGTTATAGACTCGGGTGCTTCATTTCATGACACTTCATGCGTTGATCTTGTCTATTGACTTGAAATTCTGTGAGGACTGCGTGTATGCCAAGCAGAAGAGGATAAGATTCAAGAAGACAGGACGGGCTCCAAAGACACATCTGTTGGAGCTTGTACACACTGATGTGTGGGGACCGGCACAGGTATCATCTCTTGGTGGCACATGTTACTTTGTTTCTTTTATTGATGATGTTAGTAGAAAACTGTGGATTTATTTCTTAATGCACAAATCTAATGTATTTGATGTATTTAAGAAGTGAAAAGTAATGGTAGAAAACAAGACAGGTAAAACAGTCAAATGTCTCAGATCAGATAATGTGGGAGAATACTGTGATAAGAGATTTGAGGAGTATTGTGCGGCAAAAGGAATCAAACATCAAAAAATGATTCCAGGGATACCACAATAGAATGGTGTGGTTGAACGCATTAACAGGAGCATGAGGTTACATGTAGGGTTGCCCAAGACCTTTTGGGCAGATATTGTAAATACTGCCACATATCTCATCAATAGAAGTCCTTTAGCACCATTGGATGGCGGACTACCAGAAGAAACGTGGACTGGGAAAGAAGTGAACCTTGCATATCTCAGAGTGTTCGGTTGCACTTCATACGTTTACATTGATGCAGAGCAAAGAAACAACTTGGATGCGAAGTCCAGGAGGTGCATATTTATAGGCTACGGGCAGCATGATTTTGGCTACAGGTTTTGGGATGCAGAAAATAAAAAAAATCATCAGAAGTAAGGACGTACTCTTCAATGAAAAAGTGATGCATAAGGACAATGTGTAGGAAAATAAGGCCGAGGAGAAATAATTAGTTGAGTTGGAAGAGTTACCGGACACAGGTGTTACAGCGCCATAGGATGATCATGCACAGGAGCATTATGAGGTAGAGCCACATACACTGGTTATGAGGAGGTCTACTTGGGAGAAGAGACCCACGGCATTAACTCACCCCCCCTACATCATCTACTGCTAACAGATAATAGTGAACCAGAGTGTTTTGAAGAGGCATTACAGTCAAATACACAGGTTAAGTGGGAGTAGGCCATGGAAGATGACATGAACTCTCTTGAGTCTAATTGTACATGGGAGCTAGTCACACTACCCAAGGGTAAGAAAGCTCTTCATAACAAGTGGGTTTACAGACTGAAGGAGGAGCACAATGGATCGAAATGGTATAAGGCCAGATTGGTTGTGAAAGGGTTTCAATAAAAGGCAGGTATCGATTTCACAGAAATATTTTCACCGGTAGTGAAAATGTTTACGATTCGCATGGTCTTAAGTATAGTAACTACAGAGGATTTACATCTAGAGTAGCTAGATGTTAAGACAACCTTTCTTCATAGAGACCTTAAAGAAGAGATATATATGCATCAGCCGATAGGATATGTGGCACCAGGAAAGGAGAACAAGGTGTGTAGACTGAAGAAGAGTCTATATGGCCTGAAGCAGGCCCCGAGGCAGTGGTACAAGAAGTTCGACAATTTCATGTCGAGAAACGGTTTTAGGAGATGTCATGTAGACCGTTGTTGCTATTTGAAGAAGTTTGATACGTTGTACATCATCCTTCTTCTGTACGTTGATGATATGCTTATGGCCGGTTCAAGCATGAAGGACATCTCAGATCTCAAAAGACAACTGTCTAGAGAATTTGCCATGAAGGATTTAGGAGCTGAAAAACAAATCCTAGACATGAGGATAAAGCGTGACAAGGAAAACAAGAAACTGATTTTGTCACAGGCAGAGTACATAGATAAGGTACTTGATCGATTCAATATGTGGGGCGCTAAGCCGGTTAGCACTCCATTAGCCAACCACTTCAAGCTTTCTAAGGAGCAAGGTGCAAAGATGCAGGAGGAACGGGACAACATGGCTAAAGTCTCATACACGTCAGCTATTAGGAGTCTCATGTATGCTATGGTGAGCATGAGGCTAGACGTTGCTCAAGTAGTGGGAGTTGTTAGCAGGTTCATGAACAACCTCGGGAAGGAACATTAGGAAACTATGAAGTGGATCCTCAGATACCTGGTAGGTATTGTGGATATAGAGTTGTGCTATAGTGGATCGGAAATCAAGCTACATGGCCATGAAGATTCAGATTTGGAAGAAGATATCGACAGCAGAAGAAGCACTGCAGGTTATGTCTTTACTCTGGGTAGTGCTGCAGTCAGTTGGGTCTCTCAGTTACAGAAGATAGTATTTATCAGTATGACAGAAGCAGAATATGTTGTAGCTACAGAAGCGTGCAAGGAGATGGTGTGGATGTAATGTTTCATGGAAGAGTTGGGTAAGAAGCAAGCAGATTGCAAACTGTACAGTGACAGTCAGAGTGCAATACACTTGGTTAAGAATCCAGTCTTTCATTCAAGGACCAAGTATATTGCTATTAGATATCACTTCATACGTTCGTTATTGGAAGATGGATCGATTGCTCTAGAGAAGATTCATACAAGTAAGAATCCTACAAATATGTTGACCAAGACAGTCACACGGCAGAAGCTGAAGCTCTGTTCAGCTTTGATTGGTCTTCAGGCTTAAAGACGGGAAGGTGTTACACTCTGGATGAAGAAGACAAAGGTTTATGGCGATGTGTCTCCAAGTGAGAGATTGTTGAGATGTGGAGTCACATCTGGACAGCCGATCGACCAGTTAAATGCCCTGCTCGACCAGTCGAGTAGCCCACTCAACAAGTTGTGGACTGGCTCGACTCAAAGTCCAGCGAGCATCGATTTTTAGGTTTTGCAGTACTCGACCGGTCGAGGCCCATGCTCGACCGGTCGAGCAGCCTGCTTGACCAGTCGAGGTTACACAGATTCATTTCCGGATTTGATGCGGACTGCGGATATTTGAGTCAGTTTTTGTAAGGGTGCGAAAGGGAAGTTGCCTAAATTATAAATAGGGGTCCCTAGGGCTTTTTTAGGTATTATGAGAGTTATTCCAAGGTGTGGGCAAAGGGTTTGCTCTGTACTTCCAAAGGAAAAGGTTAGTATATTGCCTTGTAATCTTTATTTTTTCTTCATAGTGGAAGTTTGCATCCGTGGTTTTTTACCCTTGTTAGGGTTTTTCCACGTATATCTTGTCTTGTGGTTTGTTTGGAATGCTTTGATTCTTCTTCTAGTTTATATTTCTTCTTGTTTATCATTTGTAGGTGAGACCTGAGATTGGATCTTAGTTCACTGTGTTGTTAGTGTGCTATGCAACACCGCGCGCTTCAAAAGGGAAGGAATCCTGACGATAAAAAACTGAGTCAATCTGAGTGATTATACCTTCCCGAGTCATCCCATCTTCCAGGTTGTTCCCTTCTCTCTGTATTTTCTTGAAGGAAACAGTTGCTCCCTGATTCAACTTGTTGATGCGCGAGAGCCAAGATCTCCACTGTCATGAGGTGTTGGCCTTCCCTGTGAGTAGGCCAATAGCCACACTGGAATCAGACTCGACCTCAATCCTGTCTAACCCTTTATCTAAACACAATCTGAGACCGTCAAAGATTGCCCGAATCTCAACTCTATTGCTTGTGCCCGCCCCATATCCTGACGCGTAAGCAAAGATGAGGCTGCCGTTATCCCCTGTGCAAACACCTCCCCCTCCAGACAAGCCTGGACAACCCCTTGCCGACCCGTCCACATTCAATTTGACCTAGCCTCTCGCTGGTCGTACCCATTTAATAATTTCTGAATGGAATTACTGATGAGGAGGGGACGGCATGCCCAAGCCTTCAAAAATGAAATCCCGATTGGGAGCGGATGATGGCTTACCATCTAAGATTGCCTTGAACCACAACTTGATGCGGGCGGTTAAGGACGACAATTTCATGGGGCTCTTCTCATATCTTGCCTCATTTCTGGAATGCCACAACCCTCATAGGATGAGAGTGGGGATTAATCTGCAGGTAAGCGCTGACGCATTGTCAGGGGCCGACGCTCTTCTCCATTGCATCATCCTAGTTACAATTGACTGGTGAGGGATGGGGAATATCCCGAACAGCGAGCTGAAATGGTGCCAGATCTTGGATGTGTGGTGGCCATGGATGAACAGGTGTTGTAAAGATTTAGCCTCCGATCTGACGGTAGACACGTCCTCATAGTAGTTACATCTAGAGGCTAGATACACCCCTTTAGACTGCACTCTCTCATCAACTGGGGTCGCTCCCTACAACAATCTCCAAATAAAGACTGACATCTTAGGAGGGATCCAGCTGTTCCATAACTAGGTTGACTCCCTAGCTAGAGGCTGGGGATGAGCTTCTATTGATTCTCCAAGCAGATTTTAACATTAAGGAACCAGACAGGCCAGGAGGCCAGAAGTTCTTCGATCTATCGTCAGAAGTAGCAAAGCCTCCCTAAATGATTACGTCGAGAGTTTCAGGCGGGAGATAGGAAGGGACCGACGAGGAGGAATGGGCCCCGCTGGCTCAATGAATTCATTAACCTTCAAGGAGCGCATGGCTTCCGGAATGGGGCATACTGCTAGTTGGCGGAGAGGGGCCAGCCCTGTCCAATTGACGTCCCACAAGTTCAGCTCCCCTACTCCCACCAGCCACTGCACATTAGCGTCCAGCAATGGCAGGAAGGATCTGATATGCTTCCATAAAGGAGAGGCGATGCTCGACCTCGCACTCGTTGCCGCAGTCCCCAGATCGGTGGAACGCTTCGCTCTCATGAGAGCCACTCACGGCCCGACTCTTTCACCATACTTTACATCCCATGCCAATTTCAACCGCAAAGCTTCTATGACCTCTTTCAGACGTCTAAGCCCCAGCCCACCTACCTCAATAGGCCTGGTGATTTTTTTCCATGCTATCCGCTGGCACTTGCATAAATGGTCTTAACAAGCATAGGCTATCTACACCTGCATTCTACGGATAGAAGTTGTATTTGTAGTTGTACATAGGCTAGATAAATTACCAAGATTATTTACACCTATATCCTACAGTTATTGCTCTCGTATATTACTTAATTATGAAGTGACACTCTCTAAGGGAAAAGTCGGGAGGACTCCTTTTACACTTCATCAAATGGTCATAACAAGCATCCATTAAAATCACATTTATCTTTTCTTGCTTCTCATCTAACAGTTAAAGTTCAGTCAAAGAGGATACACAAAAGTTGAATTAAGATTTAAAAATAAAATAATCAAACGTTGGTCAATTACTATCTATTAGTAATATATTCAGGTGAACAGTCATAGCAAAATCAAACTAGTGGTCAAATTTCCCTTTTTCTTTGTAAATATTGCAATCTCATTATGTTTCTAGATCCAGATTTTCTAGAATTATTAATGGAGCGTATGAGGTTTTTTTTCGTGGGTGTATGAGGTTTAATCAAGTACCATTTTACAAGTTCAAATATGTAAACAAATGTGATGAGCTGATCATTCTCAGCAAGTTGCCCATTATAGAGAGGTCAACAATTTAAAGGGAAAATAATAAGAAAAATTTTGAGCTTAAAAATATTTAGAAAGGTCTAAGAAATTTCAAAGACAGTAAAAAATTCTTTATAAACTATTGCACAATAATAATCTCAAAAGCTTGTCAGATCTACAAGGAAAAAGATGGAGTTTCATTGTCTGATACAATCAAAATACTTTCAGCATGCATATCCAAATAAAATCAACAGTCTCACTCAAGGATCAAATCCCTAAACTGGTTAGCCTACAGTAAATTAAACAGACACCAGGCTCTACAAACTGAAATTTGAGTTATACAGCCATAGCCCTCAAGACAGTTTTTCAAATTTAGCAAACCATAATTATGTATCATTGGAAAGAATGTGCAAGACACAAAAAATATATATATATATATAAATAAATAAATAAATCACAAAGATTGAAGTTCATCATGCCTTCTTTTTTTCTTTTAGGGGATAGGTATATCATCACCACCGGCAGTATATTGGATGAAACTTCCAAAGTACATTTAGCCAGAGTAAGGCACATTGGCACAAGCTTGCCCCTCACCGTGGGACTGTACATAGACTGGAGGAATAGATACAAAATTCCCTTTGAAGGTCAAAAACTGAAACAAGCCCCAAATCAAGAATAACAAAAGTATACAAGGCCTAGTCTATCCACTATCAATCTGTCTCTAGCTTCTCCAGGAAGCTCATTTAAGGACCAATAGATGTGATGAAGATCCACTTCCTTTCCTAGCCACAAATCTGCAAGCTATCCCTAAGGAGCAGCATTCCACTCCACCAACATGACGACACCAAGAGACCACTAGAGCTGGATTGAATTCCTTTAATAACCATTTTGGAATTGCTTTCCACAACCATATCACGTAAACCCATGTTCTTGCAAATTTTGAGTCTATCAGGGACTTCCCAGACCGTTGCCACTATGTTAGTTCATATGCCATAGATATGATGGAATGTGAATAATAACCTCCCCTCCCAAGAATTGTTGATCTCATAATGTCATGGTAAAAGCATGTCATACAACTGCTGATCTGCAGATACCATAAATCATGGGTGGAAACTATCCACATATAACTATATATTGAGTTAGAAGAACCATGACTTCCAAAATTTTAAGGAGTGTGAATTCTTGTAAGACCTCCAAGCCCAAATGGTTTTCTTCTTATTCTTCTTCTTTTTGATCCATTGTCTTTGATGACTTTAGCCTATTACAACTTATAGAGAAAATATGCAACAACATAGGAGAAAGTAACTAATGGGCTACAATTCAGTCCCAAATCTCTAGACAATAACAGAAAACACAGAATTTTGCTTATCAAATGGAAAACTATCTTCTTCCTGATTGAACATGGTTTCTGTAAGTATTCTTATGACTTTTGATCTACTCCTATACTGGAGGTCTGCTTGGTTTTAGTCAATTGGTAATGACATGATCTCATAGTGCATTTCTTCCATTCTACCTTATGAACATCTAGAAGGAATCAAAATCTGAAAATTGTGTTGGCTTCATTATGCATTCAACAATGTGGTTAAAACCCAATTCCAAAGGGAAAAAAAAACCCAATTCTAAAGGTAGCATTTTTCAAGTGGGATGATACGTAGAGCATGATTTAGTGGAGCGGCTTTTAATGATTAATGTGACATTGTGCCAGCAAATTCATGTCCAGCTTGTAACCTTCATGCAATTGAAACTGAAACCTTGGCATAGAGAAAGATGTCCAGTTGCACACCTCTTCCATTGATATGGAATATTGAAGGAGATGGCTCTTAGCAACCTATTGGCTAGGAAAGGAGTCTTGACCTCCTTGGCATTCTTTGCAGACATCGAGCTTTTTTGGTGATACTAATGCATGTCGTATTTTTCAATTCAAATGGAAGAAAACTTGAATGTTGATTGATCAAGAAATTATGGTGTTTCTTCTAAGAGTTTAGGATATGTTTAGATATCACAGTTTTTAATGTTTGGATAGCTCAACAGCGAGGATTTCACAGAAACTATTATTGCACTTGCCCATAGTTTGGATTCTCTGGCACAAGAAACTAGGTGACGCTGCGGTGTACATTAGATATCAAAACAGAAATTCACCTATAACTATGAGGGGAAGGGCCTATATCAAAAAAAGAAATACACCTATAAAGGAAGGGCCCCATCATTCACCTAAGGAATTATATTGAAAATTCAAAAGAACAATGATGTGTCAACAAAACAGGCCAAGGGTTAGAAAATTTGAAGGTTCTTCACACTTGCCTTGTCAATTAAAAAATAACATCATTTCTCTAGACACCTCTGTGCTAGATTGGAAAAACACATTCAACATATCGGTGCTACCCAATTTTGTCAAAACATTGGCTACCTGGTAACATTCTCCATAAATGTGGGATATGGTGGCATTCATATTTGAGCATGCTCTCCCTGTAAGACTATTTGAAAGCTACATTTTTATAGAATTAAACCAAACTTATACTAAATTCACTTCTTTTGTTAGACCTCTTGATAGATTATTTAGCTTGACCATTTAAATGACTATTTTTTGGGGAAGATGAAGACAAGTGTTTGTTATATGAATTGTTTGCAGGGTAGGAATAGGTTTAGAGATAGATAATGATTTGGGCAAAATCATCACGTCATATTAGAACTACTCAAAACCATCATGCTAATAATGATCATGGCACTTTGGGATGAAGTGGAAAAAAAAAAAGAAAGAGAAATTGAAAATAAAAATTTCAAAATGGGCTAACTAGTGAGTTAATATAGTGTGGGCTATGTAAGGAATGGCCCAAATCTTGCTCAAGTATGGATGTTTAAGATGAAAAGAACAATGAGATGAAAACTCTAACCCTAGGGCAAGAAGAAGGGAAAGATCTTTGAGAGGAGCATTAATGGCCAAGAGAGGGAGGGAGAAAATTGTTTAAAAGGCATTAATGTTAGAGAGAGAGAGAGAGAGAGAGAGAGAGAGGAGCATCGATGGCGATGCAAGAGAGAGAGGGCTCAATTGGCTCATTTGGTCCTCATCAAAACTCGACTGAGTTTTCCAAGACACTTGTTGTGTCAAAATTTGATATTATTGGATGAATTTAAACCCTTGCTTTAAGCAAAACTCCAACTAGGCTCTGAGTTGACTTGCCAAAATTTAAACCTTGCTTTAAGCAAAACTCCAACCAGGCTATGAGTCGTCTTGCCAAAAGTTAAACCTTGCTTTAAGCAAAACTCGAGCCTAAGATTTTCCAATTTGGCAAGTCTGGTGGATCTGATGCATCCTGCATCTAGCCCAAGATATTCTGTACAGTTAATTTTTTTCAGCAACACACGATAAAAGTGCCTATCAGGCCATATTTTCAACATATCATGCATGGGTTGTCATCTTTGACCAAGGATGACCATGATCATCTTTAGATCAACTGGCTCACTTGATCAATCACAATTTAGTGGGTCCCATTGAGAACTTCCCTAGGAATAAGACTCCTAACTTAGTTTTTTGGCTAGTTTCCTAGCTAAGTTTGTTTAGCATAAAGAGACTAAGTTTCCTCTAGGATTTTATTCGAATGCCCATTGACTTAGCTTTTCGACGAACCCCATAATTACATTACATATGAATGAGTTATAGTCAATGACTTCATTTAATTTAAGGTGTGATTGGTTGTATATGGGTTAAAGGAGAATTTGGTTTATTTTTGGGTTTATATAGTGCTAGGATTAAAAGCAATGATTGCCGGCTATGTTAGTAATATCATTTTTTCCCATACAAAGAAGTTCATAAATATTTTGAGATCTAATATTTCATAACATAGTTGATTGTCTTTCTTTGTGCTAAAATTCTACAGAAGGTGTGTAAAATTTGTTGAAGGTTTAAGCTTGAACTCACCGAGCCACTCGTGGATCTCACACACGTGGGGTTTCTCTCAATTCATTATAGAGTTGCTCAATGGATTCCAATGGTTATTTATCACCCTGTTGATTCCATTCTACAATTATGCTTCCACACTCTTCACGGCCAGTAGTTTTGACAAACGGTGTTGTGTCACTCCGCTTGGAAGTTTAAAAATCAACGAGTCGACTTGAGGACCAACTGATCCACTTGGGATGGCCATTGCACTCAAGATTGGCTAGATACTTAGTCAGATCGCCCCAAATTGACACACACACACACACACACAATTGGATCAAATCTTTATGTAATGAGAGTTTTGGTGAGAAATGGACAATCTAAGTTGACATTGATACAACTAAAGGACCGATTGATCCACTCACAATCCACTTGGGATTGTCCAAGGAACCCAAGACTGGCTAGATTCCCAATTGCATTGCCCCAAAACTCATCCCAATTGGATTGAATTTTTCCACAATGACTAGGAAAATTCAGCCAAGTTCTAGTGAGAAATGGACTGTCCAACTTGGCCATCACTCTATCTCTCAACCCAAGTTGGTTGGGTATCCAACTAGATTGAGTTCCTCTCTAGAGATTCCTTGAGGGGAGTATTGATGGCGAGGAGCAACACAAAGGGAGTCGTTGAGAGAGGACTAGATTGAAATGGACATTCGGATCCTCACCATAACCAACCAGAGTTTTTCAACTCACTCGATTGAGTCGTTGTGTCAAAATCCAATCCAATCAAGGATGTGTGTTAGGATGTTTGATCAAGAATTTGACAAATCTCAAGTGGACTTGTTTAGTTTTTAAACCTTGACATTTATGATGCTTTCTCTCTCTTTCCCACCATTAATGATGCTTTCTCTCTCTTTCCCACCATCGAGGTGCCACTAACTCTTGTGAAAATATCCATGGCTTAGGTGCAAACTACATGTGCACAAAATCCCATCTACAATTTACATATGACACACTATACTAACTTGCAAGTCAATTTGGCCAAGTTGCCAATCCACTCAACTCTCCAAGATTTCAAATTTCCAAGAATTCCAATGTTTTAAATACTGATAAGGCAGTTCAACCCTAGCATTGTAGCAATCCTTGAACCAATGGTGCGACAGGAAAGAAGAATTGCAATTGGGCTGAAATTGGGTTTCCACTTCTCCCTCTCGAATGGTGATCGAGGTGGAAAAATCTAGGTATTCTCCTGAAACCATCTTAATGTTTCTTTGATCAGCTCATCTAACCAGATGATTACTATGAGAATATATATGTAGGATTCTTTGCATCCGATATCCCTTTCAATCGTCTATGCAAGGTGATCAAGCAAAATTCTCTGAAGGGAGCTTTGGGCTGAGATTGAAGTTATTAGCGATTCCATCCAAGGTCCCTGGGCAGTGGGTGGAGACTTCAATGCAATCCTGGAGACCTCTGAGAGAAGAGGAGGCAGCAACCCAAATATGAACAGTATGACAAAATTCTCTGAATTGGTTCTCAACGCGGGCCTCTTGGATGCGGGTTTCGAAGGCAATCAGTTCTCCTGGAGTAATAACGGATCAAGCCTAGCCCGTGTTTAGGCAAGACTCGATAGGGTTCTTATAAATGACAAATGGGTGGCTCAGTTTCCTACCTTTAAGGTGGAGGTTTTACCAAGGGTAAATTCTGATCATGCACCCCTTCTCCTCAAGTGCCCTCTCCAAGCCCGGACTATTCTGAAACTATTTTGATTCTATCGGATGTGGGCGCTCCACGATTCCTTCCACCAGGTTATCAGCAAGGCTTGGAGCGGAAGGTGTTCTGACCAGCCTTTGATAAATGTTCAGTTAAAGCTAAAGAAAACAAAGCAGATTCTGAAAATGTGGAACAAGGAAGTTTTTGGAAATATATTCCATAACCTCAAGAAAGCTGAAGAAGACATGCTGGAGATAGAGCATAAGATGCAGGATAATCCGAATGTCGACAGAAACTAGGAATATGCCTTGGCTAGGCAACGTCTTGCCCGTCTAGAACAGATGGAAGAGTCTTTCTGGAAGCAAAAAGCTAGGGTCTCCTGGCTTCAGGAAGGTGATAGGAATACTAAATTCTTCTACAACACTGCAAATGAGAAGTTCAGACGCTCCTTCATATCTAAGCTCAAAGATGGTGCGAGTAATGTCATTTCTGGCCAAGAGGAGCTCAAACAAGCTGCCAGCCGATTCTTTGAGGAGCAGATCTCTGAGGAATGACCCACCAGCCATTCGGTTCAGCTACTTTAGAACATCCCAAAACTTATCTCTCATCAGGAAAACGTCGCCCTTTTGGCCTCCCCTTCCTTGGAAGAAGTCAGGTGTGTGGTGTGGGATATCCTTATTAACGGGGTGCCAGGCCCGGATGGCTTCTCTAGTGCTATCTTCAGAGAGTGTTGGCCGATTGTGGGGCAGGACATTCACGTTGCAGCGGTTTCATTTTTTGATGGTGGGGCCCTGCCAAGAGCCTTCACCTCCTCACTTATCTGTTTGATCCCCAAAATGCAATCTCCCTCCACGCTCACAAACTTTCGACCGATTAGCCTCTGTAATGTAATCTATAAGATCTTTGCCAAGGTCTTAGCTGCCAGACTGAGCATCGTCCTCCCCAGACTTATGTCTAAGGAACAAGGCGCTTTTGTGAAAGGCCGGGCAATCGCTAAAAACATAGCCCTAGCACAAGAGGCTATGAGGGACATCAACAGAAAAGTGCATGGTGGTAACATGATCATCAAGCTGGATCTAGAAAAAGCTTATGATCGGGTCTTATGGGATTTTCTAAAGGGAGTCCTATCCAGGTTCGGCTTCAGATCCAAGTGGATCAAATTAATGGAATCCTGCTGGGGTAGCAACTGGTTCTCCGTGCTCATTAATGGGGAGGCTGCTGGGTTCTTTCCTTCTTCAAGAGGGCTTCGCCAAGGAGACCCCCTGTCCCCGGGCTTCTTCATTCTGGCAGCGGAAGCTTTCTCTAGAAGCTTCAGAAATCTAGTCGCTTAAGGAGACTGTTGGGCCTTTAAGCTCCACCGCTAGAGCCCGCTCATTACCCACCTCCTCTTTGCGGACGTCACTCTTTTGTTTGTGAATGGAAGCATCAAATCCCTCCAGGTAGCAAACAAATTTTTGACCGTGTTTCAGGAAGATACGGGGCAAAAGATTACCGGTCCAAAAGTTGCTTCATAACTATTGACGGCATGCCAGGAAGTCGAATCAGATCTACAAAACGGCTTTTGGGGATAGCAAAAGCTAGAGCTGGAATTAGGTATTTGGGTGTCCCTCTAGCATGGGGAAGGCTTCATCAGGCAGATTTAAGTTTCTCATTGAGAAAGTGGAGAGATGCATCAGTGGTTGGACTGCTAGGTTCATCTCCCAAGTGGGCAGGGTGGTCTTTATCAAACATATATTGGGGAGTCTTCCAATCCATGTGATGGCTGTGGTCCACATACCAAGGATGGTCACTGGGAAGCTGAAAAAGCTGTTCGCTAACTTCTTCTAGGGTTTGGCTGAAGGGAAAAACAAGTCGCATTGGATTGCGTGGCAGAAGATCTCATGCCCTACAGAGGAAGGCAGGTTGGGAGTGCATAGTTTAAAGAAAGTAATGTCAGCCCATCGTATGAAAATGGCTTGGTCAGGGAAATTTGGAGAGGAATGTGGTCCGTGGGTCGAGTTCGTTAGATCTAAACACCAGGCCGATCTGAGATGCACAGATGGAGTCTTTCTAGCTAGTAACAGTTCTCAATTGTGGAAGAAGATCAGGGACTTCCTCCCATTGGTGTCGTCCTATGCTCAATGGAATGTCGAAAATGGTGATCTCAACGTATGGGAGACTAATTGGACTAGCCTTGGTCCTCTTACAGCTCATGTGGACAGTCCTCTCTTGGATAACATCAGGTCTCTGAAGGTCAGGGATTTCATCGGCCGAGCTGGGCCCCTCCCCCCTTCCATGGTCATGGCTATGCTTCCTCCTACTGTCATTTCCTGGGTCTTCAATGCAGGTTTTGCTTTGTTGGAAGGTAGGCCGTTTTGCTTCTGACCCCAGGAATAATCTGGAAAATTCATGATCAGTTCTGCTTGGAAGCTTAATCGTTCCCCCCCCCCCCCCCAAAAAAAAAACGCTGGGGTTCCTAGATCTGGAGGCAAGGGGTTCTCCCCAAGATCTCAGTGTTTGCTGCTTGGATCAGCCACCTCGACGCCCCTATGGTGAGTCGATTGATCACCTGTTTCTTCAGGGGAGACAAGCATGCCTTGTGTGGAAGCACTTCAGCGGCTTCTTCAGCATCCCAAACCAAATGCATCAGTCTTTTGAGGAACACTTCCACCTGTGGCGAAGTGCCGAGGCACCGAGTATGGTTTCCTCGCAAATTAGGTACGTGCTTCCTATGTTGATTGTGTGGGAATTATGGATCGCTGGGAACGAGGCGAGATTTGATAGTAGGCCCATGAAGTCTCTGAGCATTATAGCCAAGGAGAATGGCAGAATCGCTAGTATGGACAACGATGAGCACTCTTGACTCCCTTCGACCCGACAATCTTAGGGTGGCCCTTGTTCCCTTCCTCCCCCTGTCCAAAACCCTGCATCATGTGGTTATCAAGTGGGCTAAGCCGGACACGGGTTGTTTCAAGCTCAACATGGACGGTTCAGCTCGAGGTAACCCGGGTCTTTCGGGCGGCGAGGGAGTGTGCAGGAATGTCAGGGGGAATCTAATCTTCGCTTTTGCTAATGGCTATGGGTTGGGGTCAAATAATGAGGCCAAACTGCGAGCGGTACATGACGGTCTGGTTCTCTATCTGGAAAGAGGGCTTCATAAGGTGGTAGTGGAATCCGATTCGAGAGTTATTGTGGACATGTTGCTGGGGAAGGCTGTGACTACCTGGCGGTGGAAACCGTGGGTGGACAGGGTAAGAAATCTGCTCTCCTAGGGTGATATATCGTTCTGTCACATATGGAGAGAAGGGAATGCGCCAGCTGATGGTATGGCCCGTTTAGTTAGTTCTGACCAGCCCCCGCTCACCGTTTTTTCCTTGTAACACCTCCCAATTGAGATTAAAGGATCTATTTTCTTAGATAAGGTAGGCCTGGGGAATATTAGATCTTTTCATAGTGC
Source organism: Magnolia changhungtana (assembly GCA_030180095.1). Lineage (NCBI taxonomy): Eukaryota > Viridiplantae > Streptophyta > Magnoliopsida > Magnoliales > Magnoliaceae > Magnolia > Magnolia changhungtana. The sequence goes on from JASAUF010000664.1 coordinate 822,411, forward strand.
TGGATAGAGCAGCCATCAGGTTCCACTCTTTGCTACTCCCCTAGTCCTTGGGTAGTATTAGGTGTCTCCATGTGGATATGTGTTTTCACATGATAGGACTGGCTGCTGGGGGTGGCCCTCCTAAATTACTTGTAAATCCCCCTATTTTAGCAATGGAAATATGAATGCAATTTACAAAAAAAAAATAAAGAAATAAAAAAATTGTTTTAAATACTGCTCAAGATATTAGGAAAATTTTAATTTGAGCAATATATAGGAATGATCTAATAGTCTTATTGCATGGGGAAATTCCCTTACATTCAAGCATTGGGGGCCTACCATGCGTGAGTGACAACTAATCTGTGCATCAGATATACCCTTTCATGTTGGTCAAGAAGCTCAAAAATCAACAGTCAAAACTCAAGTGGGCCACACTACAAGGAATAATGTAGAATAGTGCATAAACCTCTACACATCATTCGAAGTATTGATATCACCACAAGTTTTGTTTGTCAGAGTTTCAGAAACAATATCAATATTTTTTGATAATAACGTCGTTAACTAGAAATGCGGAGAAAAATTGGGGAAACACGGGGAAAACGGTGGAACTTTTCAGTGAAACTTAAGAAGATGCTAAAATACACATATTTGTATATTTAAGAATAAAAAATAAGTCTCCATTTAATGGGGGCCTAAAAGCATTTGTTATTATAAGAAATCAGTCCAACCATCCAAACTTCCATACAAACACCCATCAATATTTCAGAATATCGACAACACATGATGTTTCATCGAAAAATTGTCGACAACTGGAAAGAAAACAAAAGATTGTGGTCCCATGTTGCAATAATGATAATATTGTGATATTATCATCGACAATTTGAACATTGCATACAACCATGCGCCCATAAAAATTTTGAACTAGAATTTTTTTTAATAAGCAGATTTTACGATAATGATACATTGGCGATATGATCAAAATATTGTTGATGCATTTGCGATACAAGCGACACCTGGAATTTGCTTAATAAAAATATTGTCGATACATTAGCAATATAGATACATTGACAGTACATTGCCAATACCTAGAATTTCTGATATTACCAGTGTTATCAGTATCGCCAATCTAGAGATACGGATAATATCAGGGATATTATGAACAACCTCTAGGTTCAGGTGGTGTAGCCCACCTGATTTTTGGGATGTCCCTTGATCTTGATTAGGCACACTTAATGAATGGTTTGCACAGAATATGCACACCATGTGATGCGGCTGAATAACACAAGTCTCAATGATGGGCATCAACCTCCCCGTTATTACCTTTGTCATGGCAAATAAGAGTTTTGGATCAAGCTGATTATAGGGCTCTCGTAATGATCACAGGGTTCTGAGTCTGTGGAGTTGTGTGTGGGCACTCTATATGGAGCTGAGTTGTCTATGGGTCTCATTGCGATGTGTGTGAGTGTGTGTAAAACATCCAAACCAGGCATTAGGTGTGTCCCTTGTGAAAATGGGATGCCCCAGAAATAAGGCTGGTACAAGACTCTAGTGAGCTGCGCTAAAGAAAATTAATGTCATGCCATGGAGCCAACAACGTATAGAATTCAGTGGTGGAGCCTGCTTGATGAATATATTGGCCTGATTTTTGTGGGTCCTGTTTTCATGGTGGGTGCACCATTTGGATGTTTGGATGCCAAACAGTGCACACAGTAGAGCTCAGCACAAACTAGAGCTTTCAAGTAGTTGTCTTTCTTTTCTTTTTTTTGGCCCACCAAATCATTGGATCTGGATAATTTTTGGGACATCCCCACCAAATGATTGGACCTGTTTACAGGTAGGTTGGATAGCATACAGACCACAAGGTGGGCCCAACTCCATGGTAATTACCAAATACCATAGAGTGGACTCTACATATTCATTGTCCCAACTCCCCATATATGTATATATGTGTAGATATATACCTAAATGCATAAACAAAAGTAGGAAAATTAGAACTAGATCAAATTTGTCTGTTTTCTTCTTCCTTTCTCCTTCCACATATAGGAAAGCTTAAAACCAATTTCCAAATTCTCCCTTTACTTTCTTCTTTTCCTTCATTACTACCAATAAAAGCTCTTAAACTGAGAGCAGACAAAGTTCCAAAAAAAAAATAAAAAAAAATCTAGATTTATCTCAATATATGATCCCAAGAATTTAGAGTCTCTTTAGAATTAAAGAAAACCCAAACGAGGCCTTTGGACACCACTAAAGAAATTGTCAGTAATTTATCAGCATTGTTGTTCCATCTTCCTACATCAATCAATGTTGTAGTCACCAATGGGTGTTCTCATATTGTTGACTATCATCATCATTGTCTCATCCTCAAGCTCTTTGGATCCTTAACCCTATGAATTGAAAATCGAATTTAAAAGTCCTCTTAAAACCCAAACAATTTTGCTGAATTATAGAAAGTGCGAGGTAGGATTTTATATTGGTAAAGTCGTCGAATGACAACAAGGTCAACTCAACGAAGTTGGAATTTGTCAATAAAACACAACAAAATGACTAGAATGAGTCTCCTTTCAAATCAAGCTATTCACCAAGTGAAAGAAACATGATGAAACTTAGTTTGAGGCAAGTCATTTGTGGGGGGGGGGGGGGGTTGCGGGTTTCTATTTGTTTCCTATTCCGATTGGGTAGTATATATATTGGATGTAATCGGGATTAGGGATTTCTAAGTTGTTCTAAAGGGTTCAAGGGAATAGCTAGCGATTCAAAGGAGATTCGAGGGTTGTTTGAATTGGTAAGATCATCTATCTCTTCTAATATTTCTTTCATAGTGCATTACTCGTCGCTTTGTGTTGTGGTTTTTTCCCACAAGGGTTTTTCCACGTAAAATTCAAATTGCATTCTTATTGGTTTTGTTTGTGCAATTGTGATTACTTTGCTTGATTGCCTACCCCTTTCCGTCCTGGCAAAGTCTCGTACGAACTAGGGGAGCTAGCATGAAAAATCAACTACTACCTAACTTAGTAGATGATGGCTTGGCTAGTGTAGGAGGCAATATTGTCTAAGAGAAGAGCCAACCTACCTAGAGAGAGATGCTTGACAATGGACAATGCGGGGATTGGAATCATGCGTTGGAATTATCCATGTCCCTAAAGCAAGGAGAGGGTAGAGGTTTCCCAGCATTTTGTAGATCCTAGCTTTTTTTTTTTTTTTTTAAGAAGGCATTGCCTTTAATTCATTGAAGCACAACAAGAACCTGTACATCCCTTTGGACAGTCTCCTACAAAAAGCTAGGGAGACTTCCTATCACATACCAACATACAGAATGAACATAGCGGAGCAAAACAGACAGCAAGACTGAGAAACAGACGGGCCTGGTAGCAGCACCAAAATCAACCAGGATAGGGCCTCACTGATTCCCAGACAGAAACTTCAGGCGGGGAACAGAGAAAAAGGATCCTCCCCGCCTATCATTTGCTATACAAAAAATTCGAAGGTCCAGCTGAGCCGGAAAACAGAAGAAAGAAACCAAAGAAACTTGCAGGGACCTTGAAGCAGAAGAAGGCGAGAGACTAGTGCTGAGGCTTACGAGGACGTTCTCTGACGAAGCCAAGACCCGCCTTGTCAAGGAGAGATAGGCCTCTAGTGATACGGGGTAAGGAGGAAGTGGAAGAGAAGACATTGTTGGTCTGCGTCTTGCTGTCGAGCTTCGCCAAACTGTCGGCAGGGCCATTAGCTTCCCGGAGAACATGTGCCAGACGAAAAGAACCTCTACCTAGGAGGGAGGAGATCCTGGAAAGCCAATAACCCCACTTCCAGGAGGGGGTACAGTTCATTTGGAGACAACTCAGTAACCAAGCTGAGTCCGACTCAACAATAATATTGTTAAGGCCCCTGTTTAAGCAAAGCAGAATACCATCATGGACCGCTCTCACTTCAGCTAAATTGTTGGAGGCGTTACCATATCCGAAAGCGAACGCAAGAAGCACCTTACCAAGGTGGTCACGAACAATACCGCCACCACCCGCTGGACCAGGATTGGACAGGGCCGATCTATCCACGTTCAACTTAAGAAAACCCTCATTCGGTCTCATCCATTTAACAACCAAAACAAGATGAGCAGCTCCAGGGGAACGGGGAAGGTGGGCAGCCGCAGCCTTGGGCTGAGAAGGAGTAGGCATAGCAGAATAGGAGGAGGGGAAGAGAATGGACAGCTACCATTTCACCCGAGAGAGCAGCACCGACGCCGTAATCCGTTTACTGTCGAATCTCGCCTCATTTCTCGCTTTCCATATTTCCCACAAGATGAAAACCGGGGCTAGCCGAAAAATATTGCGCTTGATGGAACGCGGCAGGGGCCTAATCCACCACCAATGAAGGCGATCCCGGATGGAGGAGTGCCTGAAAACTTACAGCCTGAACATAGCTGCAGCCTAGCGCCAAATGCAGGAGGCGAGCTTACCTTCAAGGAAGAGGTGGTCTGGGGATTCGGTCGAAGGACCAGAGGTAATGTCGTCAGGACAACAGGAACATTTGGAAGCCATATGAACCCCCTTCTGCTGGATGAGAACATCGACGGGGAGGGACCGGTATAGAATTTTCCACGTAAGGAGGGAAATCTTTGGGGGGATCGACAAGTTCCAGACAAATTTCGGCCAAGGGAGCGCAGCTCCCTGCCCACGGATGGCGTTCCATGAGGAAGAAACGGAAAACTTTCCCGCCGGATCAGGAGACCAAACAAGCTTATCGTCGCCGTTAGAAGTGCAGAATCCTCCTTGGACAATAATCTCACGCAGCCATACAGGGAGAGGGACCAGGATGATATGTTTCAGCCCATTTGAGTCTAGAAAATCTGCAATGCTACAGTCAGCCGATGAAGCTGGAATGTGTAAGGAGTCAGACGCCGACAACGGGCCTAACCCAGACCAGTTGTTGTTCCACATACTGCTGGAGCCGTTACCAATGAGCAGCTGCGCGTGCTCATCTAGAATAGGGAATAAACGAATCAGAACTTTCCAAAAGGGGGAGGCCTAAAGTAACCCGCTGGGAGAAAGACCTGCTGTCGAGCCCTGCCAGTACTTTGAATGCATGAAACAACCCCAAAGACTCCCTTGCCAGTCGGTTTTAATGCCCCAGGCCAGCTTCATATGGAGACATCGCATAACCTCTTTCAGCCTTTTAATGCCGAGGCCACCCTCCAACTTCGGCCTAGCGATAAAGGCCCACTTCTTCCAATGGAGGTTGCTCTTTCCATCTTTACAACCCCAGAAGAAATTCGCAAACATCCTTTCAATATCAATCAAAACTCTCTTTGGGACCAGCGTTGCAGCAAGAGTGTGTATAGGAATCCCACTCAGCACAAAAGATATCAAAGCTAGACGACCAGCTTGGGAAAGAATCCTGGCTTTTCAACCACCAATTCTCGCGGCCAGCTTCTCGACAAGGGGGGAGAACGCGGAGCATTTAATCCTACCTTTGATCATCGGGACACCTAGATAGGAGAGGTTGCCAGCCGATCTCCCAATCCCCAGGATTTGAGCGATATTTCTGATTCTGGAAGGTGCAAGCTTGTCCAAATAGAAGAAGGCGCTCTTGGTAAAGTTGATCTTTTAGCCCGAGATGGCCTAGTAAAGCAAGAAGAAATCCTTGATCTGGAGAAGAGAATTTTTAGCCCCATTGAGAAAAAGAATTGTATCATCAGCATAAAGCAAATGAGTCATCTGCTTACAACCTCTCTTAACCTTGAACGGGGTACAAAGACCAGTAGTAGAGAGAAAGGAGAGACCCCTACTTAGGACTTCAGTTGAAATGATGAAGAGACTGGGGGATAGGGGATCCCCTTGGCGAAGACCGCGGGAAGATTTGAAGAAGCCGCAACTAGTCCCATTTACCAAAACCGAGAACCAATTGTTGCACAAGCAGGCTTCAATTAGCTGGATCCAATTTGAGGCAAAACCGAATCTGAGGAGCACCTGCTTCAAAAAATTCCAATCCACCCGGTCGTAGGCTTTTTCCATATCGAGCTTCACAACAATATTGTCCCCATGGACTCTTTTGCCTACGTCCCGAAACACCTCTTGGCAGAGAGCAATGTTTTCAGCAATGAAGCGGCATCTGACAAAGGCCCCTTGCTCCAAGGAAATCATCTTTGGAAGGAGGACCGCCAACCTACCAGCAATGATATTCGCAAAGATTTTATAAACAATATTGCACAAACTAATCGGTCTGTAGTTAGAGAAGGATTTAGCCCCTGTTTTTTTTTTTGAATTAAGCAGACCTGGGTAGCAGTGAAAGCCTTAGGAAGCACGCCTCCTCTAAAAAAATCAACAGCTACCGCATGTACATCTCCCCCAATAATGGACCAACACTCAGCAAAGAAGGCCGCAGATAGCCCGTCTGGGCCGGGAGCTCCATCTTTGGGCATCTTAAGGACAGCATGTCTGACCTCCTCAACCGAGGGGCTGCGAAGGAGAATCTCATTGTCCTCCGCCGAGATCAGGGACAGGATGTGAGAGAACAAATCTTCAGGCAAGGTAGATGCAAGGGGCGTCCCCTCTGCGGTGAGCAAAGACTCCATAAAAGAAACGGCCTCCCTCTGAATAGAGGGCTGGTCATAGATACGACTCCCATCCACCAACTGAATGATATAAATCCCCAATCTGCGTCTCTTCTCGGCCGCAGAAAGATGAAAAAATCTTATATTCCTATCGCCATCCTTGAGCCAAGAAACCCCTGATTTCTATTTCCAGAAAATTTCTTCAGCTAACTCCATATTGGATAGGTTGAGCTTGGCCTCAGCAATAGCTGTAGCTGACACTGAAGTGTCCCTTTGAGCAGAAGCTTCCAAAAGGGTGAGCTTCTGCTCCGCTATGGCAACATTCTGAAAGACATTACCATACACCTCTCGATTCCAGATTTTAATCCGCATTTTAACCTTCTTCAGCTTCAGCCAAAGGTTGACCATCGACGATGGAGAGAGGTCCGATCCCCACACATCAGCTACAATGTTGGGAAAGGAGTCGCAGAGCAGCCACATTCTTTGGAAACGGAACGGTCTAGGAGCCGAGGGCACCTCACTAGGGAAGGAGAGCAACAAGGGGGCATGATCCGAGTTAATCCTAGGGAGATGCCTGACCAAAAAGTCGGGGAAAGCCTGCATCCAACTGGCATTGCAAAGAATTCTGTCAAGCCTAGCCCAGGACCGAGTGCTACTAGCATGATTGTTGCTCCAGGTGAAAGAATTGCCAACAAAACCTGCATCCAGCAGCCCTGCCGTGTCAACCGCCTCTCTGAATTCGCGGGTACTGTCCGAGTCTGGATTACGGTATCCGATTCTTTCCGATGAGTCGAGGATAGCGTTGAAATCACCGCCCACCAACCAAGGGCCAGCAGTGGTAGCAGCCTGGGAGACCAAGGAGCCCCAAAGAGGCCTTCTGTTGAAACGAGAGCACTTAGCATAGACGATAGTAATCATAGGGGATAAGACCTGATTCGGGATAGAAATATGCATAGAAATCAATTAATTAGTCGCATCAATTACTGAAATACGCAAATCATCTCGGTGGAAGATCCATATATTACCCCCCTCACTGGCGTTTGAGAAGGAAGAATGGAAATCGAGCTTAAGGCCAATACCCACCCTACGGCTATCTCTAGCCATGGGCTCTAAAATAGCGACAAAAGACGGCTTATGGGCACGAATGAATCTTTTCGTAGATCGAATCGTAGCCACATTGGCTACACCCCGGGCATTCCATATGAGGAAACTATCCATCAGAAACATTACCAGAGTAGACTGCCATGTGGCTCTTATGATTCCAACGTCTGTCTCTACCTTCTGAATGAATGAGGAGAGTCTTAGGGTCGTTGTTGCCTTGAGAAAGCTTGAATGGTGATAGATCAACCGAGAGATCTAGTTGCCTATACACCGATATACATCCATCAGTCAATCCCTTCATGGGAAGAATGGAGTTATCCCCAATTTGGATTGGATGAGGGGTAGGGTGTGGAGAGGGATTCAACGGTGAGTCGTGATCAGGGCTGGTAGGTGGGTCAACACCGGGAGGTAGCGTTGTTGACCTGGTGAGATTGGGAATGTCGTTCTCAACTTGGAGGAGCAGAGGGGGTAGCAGTCGCAAGTTTTCTGCCAGCTCTTGGGAATCATTGCCATTGGTGATAGAACATATAACCGCATAATCATGAAGATATGAAGAAGGATGACGCACCTGAGTAAGGGGACCATCACCTTGGGAGTGTGGGGACTTAGGCGGGGAGGAGTTCTAACAGTGATGTTTCTGTTGGGCCGGGTCCGAAGAGAGCTCCAGCCGAATGTGTTGCAAAGGCACCGAAGGGTCAGCATCCGGAGTAGACTGTGCCACGTTAGAGCACAACTGCAGATGGGACAGGTCTCTGAGGTGAGGCTCATCTACAAGAGTAGAACTGGATTATGGTTGCGGCACGGCTGGACGAACAGGGAATTCCGCATTGTTTAGGTAGGAATTTTGACAAACATCTAGCGGGCGACCTCTCTGCATGGGACTGCTGTTATCGTATATCCTCAAGTCCGTTGATGTAGGTAGCCTTTGATCTTGGATAGCTCTCGTCTCTCTGAGGTGTATATCAGAAGGAGGAGGAAAGGCGTCTTCCCGGGCAGTTGATGCATGCTGCAAATCTGATGGAAACGCCTCAGGGATAGCCCAAACTGTGAACTGATCATCTGCCACCATTAGCTGAATCGGAGAGGGCAAATAGGTCCCCTGTTTGATCTTCACCTTAACTCGAGCGAACATTTGGAAAATCCCAAACTTCGTCAAGGTATTAATCTGAGAAATTTCACCAAAGCAGCTACCCAAGTCCCAAATGACTGATTCGAACCATGCATGGGAGGGGATCCCAAGTAGGCGAATCCATGCTCCATCCGCAGGCATATGCGCGTCAAGTGACCACTGCGACAGCTTCTCCAGACCTAGAGATCGCCAGAAAGGTTCATCTCCCCTGAAATCAAGGAGCTCGCTTCTCGATTTGAAGGTTAGAAGGAAAGAGGATGGGGAGAGTCTGGCCACATCAATAGCTGAAGCTTGAAATCGAGACTCTCTAAACCCATCAATGATGCGGATGATGGGGATATTCTTACCCCCTGTAGATCCTACAAGGCCCAGTTTCAAATCTACTAGTCTTTGGGCGACACCCTCCGGATCCGCCGTGACTTGGGCCCCACCAGGTATCTGTGAAGTTGGATGAGGTGAAATGGTCATCTTCTCCCACTTGCGGGACGGCCGCCTCTCAGGAGCATTGACATGCATGGAGTTAACTTGCATTTTATCACGGGCTGAATCAGTCCGGGTATGAACAGTGGCGCCTTTCCTAAACTGTGATCTAGGGTTAGCCCCTTTTACAGAGACGATTCTCCCATCGATCCGTCTCCCATCCAACACTCCCTTTGCAGCCCTGGCGTCATCCTCATAGAAGAAAGTAACAAACCCATAGCCACGGTGTTTGCTCGTACCAGGGAAAAGAGGGAGATACACCTCCGACAGACGACCGTACCTTTGGAAGATGGTATAGAGATCTTCCGTAGAGCAGCTGAAAAGGACATTGCCAATAAACAAGCATTTTGGGTCCGGGAGGGTTTTCAATCGAGAGACGGGGCGGGTTCCGGACCTCCTACAGGGGGAGGCCCGAGCGGAGGGGCGACCCCGCATTCTCAGCTCCTAAAATCGCTCTCTCAGAGCTTGCATCAGGCCAGCGTCACTGATTTTCCTCCCAATTCCATTCAGATCCTGGCTTGATTGTACAGTTGTGGTGTTTCTTTTGAAATTCACTTGTCATGCTTGGATGTATAAATTTGGTTTCATATTAATAAATTTATAGGTGATGTGCTTCGATGTTTGTAAATATTGCAATCTCATTACGTTTCTAGATCCAGATTTTCTAGAATTATTAATGGAGTGTATGAGGTTTTTTTTTTTTTTTTTTTGTGTGTGTGTGTATGAGGTTTAATCAATTACCATTTTACAAGTTCAAATATGTAAACAAATGTGATGAGCTGATCATTGTCAGCAAGTTGCCCATTATAGAGAGGTCAACAATTTAAAGGGAAAATAATAAGAAAAATTTTAAGCTTAAAAATATTTAGAAAGGTTTAAGAAATTTCAAAGACAGTAAAAAAATGCTTTATAAACAATTGCACAATAATAATCTCAAAAGTTTGTCAGACCTAATGTGAAAAAGATGGAGTTTCATTGTCTGATACAATCAAAATACTTTCAGCATGCATATCCAAATAAAATCAACAGTCTCACTCAAGGATCAAATCTCTAAACTGGTTAGCCTACAGTAAATTAACCAGACACCAAGCTAAGTTTAGAGCATTATCCAAAAAAAAAAAAAAAAACCAGACACCAAGCTCTACAAACTGAAATTTGAGTTATACAGCCATAGCCCTTAAGACAGTTTTTCAAATTTAGCAAACCATAATTATGTATCATTGGAATGAATGTGCAAAACACAAAAATATATATATATATATATATATATATATATATATATATATATATATATATATATATATAATAAAAAAATCACAATGATTGAAGTTCATTATGCCTTCTTTTTTTCTTTTAAGGGATAGGTATATCATCACCACCGCCAGTATATTGGATGAAACTTCCAAAGTACATTTATCCAGAGTAAGGCAAATTGGCACAAGCCTGCCCCTCACTGTGGGACTGTACATAGACTGTACAAAATTCCCTTTGAAAGTCAAAAACTGAAACAAGCCCAAAATCAAGAATAACAAAAGTATACAAGGCCTAGTCTATCCATTATCAATCTGTCTCTAGCTTCTGTAGGAAGCTCATTCAAGGACCAATAGATGTGATGAAGATCCACTTCCTTTCCTAGCCACAAATCTGCAAGCTATCTCTGAGCAAATGCGTTGCTTCCACATTCAGCTCCCTAAAGAGCAGCATTCCACTCCACCAACATGACGACATCAAGAGGCCACTAGAGCCAGATTGAATTCCTTCGATAACCATTTGGGAATCGCTTTCCACAACCATATCATGTAAGCCCATGTTCTTGCAAATTTTGAGTCTATCAGGGACTTCCCAGACCGTTGCCACTATGTTAGTTCATATGCCATAGATATGATGGAATGTGAATAATAACCTCCCCTCCCAAGAGTTGTTGATCTCATAATGTCAAGGTAGAAGCATGTCATACAACTGCTGATCTGATACCATAAATCGTGGGTGGAAACTATCCACATACTATATATTGAGTTAGAAGAACCATGACTTCCAAATTTTTAAGGAGTGTGAATTCTGGTAAGACATCCAAGACCAAATGGTTTTCTTCTTATTCTTCTTCTTTTTGGTCCTTTGTCTTTGATGACTTTAGCCTATTACAACATATAGAGAAAATACCCAACACCATTGGAGAAAGTAACTAATGGGCTAGCATTCGGTCCCAAATAGCTAGACAATAACAGAAAACACAGAATTTTTCTTATCAAATGGAAAACTATCTTCTTCCTGATTGAACATAGTTTCTGTAAGTGTTCTTATGACTTTTGATCTACTCCTATACTAGAGGTCTGCTTAGTGTTAGTCAATTGGTAATGACATGATCTCATAGTGTATTTCTTCCATTCTACCTTATGAGCATCTAGAAGGAATCAAAATCTGAAAATTGTGTTGGCTTCATTATGCATTCAACAATGTGGTTAAAACCCAATTCTAAAGGAAGCAATTTTCAAGTGGGATGATACGTGGAGCGTGATTTAGTGTAGCAGCTTTTAATGATTAATGTGACATTGTGCCAGCAAATTCACGTCCAGCTAATAACCTTCATGCAATTGAAACTGAAACCTCGGCATAGAGAAAGATGTCCAATTGCACACCTCTTCCATCGATAGGGAATATTGAAGGAGATGGCTCTTAGCAACCTGTTGTCTACAAAAGGAGTCTCGACCTCCTTGGCATTCTTTGCAGACATATCGAGCTTTTAGGGTGATACTAATGCATGTCATATTTTTCAATTCAAATGGAAGAAAACTTGAATGTTGATTGATCAAGAAATTTTGGTGTTTCTTCTAAGAGTTTAGGATATGTTTGGATATCACAGTTTGAAATGTTTGGATAGCGAACAACAGCGAGGATTCCACAAAACTATTATTGCACTTGCCCATAGTTTGGATTCTCTGGCACAAGAAACTAGGTGACCGGTGTCTCAAAAATATGAGAATTCCACTTGTTATCTAAATGAGACCACCAAAAATGAAATCCATATTTCACAAGTGATCACGGAAATAATCTTTGCATAAAGAGCAACATTGGCATTAAACAGTGGAAAGTTAAATTTCATAGCATAATGATAAAGAACAACAAAGAGGTTGAGACTTCCATCAAGTCAACAGATTGCTAAGAATGGGTCTCCTTTTTATGCCTGCAACAAATTCTGCCATTCTTGTAACCCTCTAGATTTGACTCCTAAAACCTACAACCAACTGGATCTACCGGCGGAAACCTCTCCATTTTTGTCGAATCTGCCCATCTTTGTATGCTCGCAACCCATCTTAGAACCGTTGTTTGCACATCACCAAACAACCCATCTATGATTACATCGTCATTAAAGCCCCATTCCTGCAAAGTATGGAGCTCTCGAGGAAGAATTACTAGGAATTTGTTGTCCACATTCCTCAAAAGTTTGGAGAGGTCAAGGATCATGCTTGGGATCCTTTTGTAAAGCGTTTCGTGTCTCATTAAAAAATAAAAAATATAAAAATAAATAAATAAAACCTAGAACAGGAGGATACTCAACTTTCCTTGGCTGGATCACTCACATAAAGTTTACGGTAGTTAACTTTCTAATATTGTTATTCTTTGTAAAATTATATGAGTCAATTTTCTAACATTGTTTTTCTTTGTAAAATTCCAACTTTTATAGCTTTCAATTCAAGTAGTTAACATGTGACATTCTTTGAATTGGAAACTCACATGTTAAAATGGTCAATCAAGTAAATTGGGAGGACGGATATAAATTAAACAAGTGGTGGCTTTGCTATAAGTTCAGAAGTGTTTAACATAACTTTTTTCGGCGAATAATGGTGGAGGGTTAATAATGCTTCGTAAGATTTTTGACTTCAAATCTAAAGTCTGAGTTTGATAAAAGAGGCAAACGATCTTCAATGGTGGTTTGGACACAATATGGATTTTCCATGTTGAATAATCGGAAGCCAATCCTTGATTTCTTTACAGGTGGCTTCAGATATATAATTCACTTTGAGTAGAATACTGTCTTATTATTTGATATGGAATGCATTGTCCCATGATATTCCTTTTAGCCATTCATTCGATCCATTTGCAATTAGCAGAGCACTGGATCGATATGCCATAACGAGTAGCTAATTTAACTTTATGGGTCTCGGGTTTTGTAGTACTTGACTAGACATATTGGTTTCTCGTGCCATTGCTTCCAAGCACCGGTTTTAGGTTTTAAAAATAACAAAAAAAAAAAAAAATTGGAACATTTAGATACTGTCGTGCCTGTGAACATACAAGTTTCTCAATCAGATCTTTTAACTCTCTAACGACCTTTAAATAGCCTTTTATTTTTCCCATCACTCTAGTACCTTGCAATATTCATGGTGGGATGTACTTCTTTTGTGCTATTTAAGAACATGTAGTTCTTACAATGACTGAATCATTGTGCAAGGACAATTTCCTATAATTGATTTTGTTCTTGGCATTGATTTAGAAGAATCAAGTACCATTGTCTCGTGAGTGTCATTTGGGTGATACGTATATGGATATTTTTCCTTTATTTGCTTAACGTAGTTATTACTTTTTTACTTGACATCTTTTGGTGAAGTGAAGGGCCCTACCATTCTCTAAAGGAATTATACTGAAAATTCAAAAGAACAATGCCTTTGCAACAAAACGGGCCAAGGGACAGAAAATCCGATATCGCCAATATCGTCGGCATGAGTTTTGAAAACAATATTGATATCACTGATAATATCATCGATAATCGAAAATGTAGAGGAACATTGGGGAAGCATGGGGAAAACAGTGGAATTTTTCAATGAAACTTCAAGAGATGCTAAAATACACATATTTGCGTATTTAGGATTTTTTTTTTTTTTTTTTTTTTGCATATATAATAGTTTCCATTAAATAGGTGCATAAAAACATGCGTTGTTGTAAGAAATCAGTCCAACTGTACCATTAATCCCATCTATCCATCCAACCATCCAAACACCCATCGATATTACAGAATATTAACAATCGTTTTCAGTGAAGTTTCAGTCGTCTTTTAAAAAAAAAAATATTGGGAGTGTCATGGTTGTTTATCCTTTTCATCAATGAAGTTTCAGTCGTCTTTAAAAAAAATAAAAAATAAAAATAAAAAAATATTGACAATCGAAAAAATTGTCGATACATTGGCGATATTGATACATTTGCGATGCGAACTTCCTTTGAAAATGGCGGAAGCTGAACGGCCCTGGCTCCCCGCTCGTCGGTGCTCCCCTCCACCCCCAAACCTGTCTCTTTTTGCAGGTAACCTTACTTTCGACACCTCGGCTGCAGATCTCTACCGCATCTTCAGCAGGTATGGTAAAGTAGTAGAAACTTTCATCCCTTTCGATCGGATCTCCAAGCGATCGAGAGGTTTTGGTTTCATCAGATTCTGTTACGAGCAAGACGCGCTGAATGAAAAAGAAAAAAAAGACGCGCTGAATGCTATTCAATGCCTCAATGGTCGGTGAATCGATGGCCGAGTTGTCACCATAGCCTTCGCCAAGATCCAGCGAACAGGGACCTCTGCATCTCTCATCCCCAACGCCGCTGCATCCTCCATCCCCAACGTCGCTGCTGCTGTGCCCGCAGTGATTCAACAAAAGCCAAGGCTTCTCTCTTACAAGGATATGGCCATCCTTCAGCCTCCAAGCCGGCCCCCTCCTGTCGCTGAGAATGCTACAGTAAGGAATCATCCCTCTCAGGATAGATACTCAGTTTCTGCTGATTCTAGAGTGGTTTCGAAGCTTCGAGCCTCCCTATCCTCCTCGCTGGTTGTTTCTGTGGAACCCGCTGCCAACTCCATCACTCACATCTATGACTCCATTCAGGCCTCAAAATTCTCTGCTGCCAAGTTTGATTGCTCCAAAATCGCACCAAATAGATTCTTGATGAAGTTTCAGTTACGGGAGGTGATGTCAACCTTCTTGGTCGACAAAGAGCTTCACAGTAAATTGGGTATGTCAAGTGTTTGTGTTTGGTCCCTTGAGGAGTCAGTTTTTGCCAATGGTTGCTGGATTCGCCTGATGGGGATTCCGGCTCATTCCTGGTGCCCTCAAGTCATTAAGCGCCTAGCATCTACATTTGGTGAGGTGACGGAGATGGATACAGCTACCACCTCCGGTAGGTTTCAAGGTTTTGCCAGAGTTAGAGTTAAGCTCGATGCAGATTTGGACTTCTTCAGATCCAGACATCTCTCAATGAATGGTAAATCCTACCCTATCCTTGGTGTCATGGAAGGTTGCAACCTGAGCACCGTAATGCCCTTCAGAAATATGGCTGGAGTCAACGAATTTGGATCAACCCGTGAGTGTGTGGAGGCGACTTTCCAGGGGAATAAGGCTATCCAAACCCTTTGCCCTGCACCTGTTTGCACCAACTCCCCACTGATTATTAACCCTTGCCAGGTCCCTGGCTGTTCTAGCTCCCCTCCCACTTTCCCCCTAGCCAGTAACCAAACCCTTTGCCCTGCTCCTACTTGCACCAACTCCCAGCCAAACACTACCCTTTGCCAGGTCCCTAGCAGTCAGGATCCTGGCCAATTACGTCCTGCCCCTATCTGCCCCCCTCCTTCCTCCCTCATCCCCGACCCTCTCATACCTTCGGCCATGCAGCCGGCTCCTACTCCGATCACCCCATCCCACCTACCTCCCTTTCCGCCCTGTCCTAACCCTGCCCCACATCTCCAATAGGCATTTCCTAATGATGCCCTCCCGGTCTTGTCCGATTTCCGTCCTGACAATCTGGCTTCCTCTTCTCTCACTATGTCTGTGGAGGAGATTCAAGGTCCCTCCTTCCGCCAACATTTGTCAAGAGAGGCAGTTGTCCCCTGTGTAGCTGAGAGCTCTTATATCCCTCCTAGCTCGCCCACTCACTCTGGACTGAAGTTAGCTCATCTCAAGGCTCCTCCTTTCATCTCTAAATCAGCCGGTCGATCTCCCATCAACCCTTGGCGGAGTCGATTTCCTCTCCAGAACTTAGATCAAAACATTCAACCTCCACCATCTCTCGAAAAGGAGCCACAATATTTTTCGATTCCTCATTTGGAGTTTGATCCCCAGAGCCTTATAGTGGAGCTTCCGCTGATTCAGGATATTAAACTCAAAGGAAACAAAGATAATACTCAGCCCGGTTTGCAGATTGTGGTTAACGGTCCTCTTCAGGTGGCTGGGGGCTCCCCACAGCCTGTCCTGCAGCAAATTAATCTGGATCAAGACTATGACAATTCTGATGAAATGTCTTCAGGAGACGACTCAGCTCACATGACTGCTCGCAATTTCAGTTTGTCTAGCACGTTTCCTGCCTCTAGAGTCCTGCCAGTATCAGGGTTTGGCAGTCACTCTGGCGTGGAAGCAGACTGGAATGGAAGGCTCAGAAGGCTTAAAAGACGTGCGTTCAACACTGGGTATGTGACTGATGGATAAAGTCATCATCTGGAACGCTAGAGGCGTGGCCAATTCTGCAACTTTGCGCTCGGCTCATAGGTTCGTTCGTATTCATAACCCCTGGTGGATGGCGATCTTGGAACCTATGGTGAGAGAGGAGAAGCAATTTTCAGTTGGCCTAAAGCTGGGCCTCCACTCCTCTTTCTCAAACACCGATCTTGGAGGTAAATTTTGGGTATTTTTCATCTCTTATTTATCTATGCAGGTGTTGCAATCTTCTTCCCAGATTATCACTTTCTCTGTCCTTGTCAATAATTCTCAATCAGAATTCTTTGTATCAATTGTATATGCCAAGTGTTCTAAGAGTCAGCGCAGACTCCTATGGTCAGACATAGCATCCTTGACTAGTAGGATTTCAGGGTCGTGGGCTCTTGGAGGGGATTTTAACATAGTCCTCTACTCTTCAGAACATTGTGGGAGTAATAGTTTCGATCTCAGTAGCGCCACGAAGTTTGCCGCTGCGATGGACAGCGCCGCTCTCCTGGATGTTGGCTTCACTGGGAATGTGTTTACTTGGTGCAACAACCAGTTGGGGAATGCGCGAGTGTGGGCCACATTAGACAGGGTATTCTGCAACGGTGACTGGATGGCTCATTTTCCACAATTTTAGATTCAACATCTTCCCCGTGTAAACTCGGATCAGTCGTCGTTCCTCCTATCTCTACCCCGCTGTCCCCCCTCCACTCCTAGACCTTTTCGCTTCCAAAGGATGTGGATGCTTCACCAAGGTTTCAATCAGGTGATTCAAGACGCCTGGCGGGATGATCTGGACGATCAGCCCATGACTAATCTGCTGCTAAAGCTCAGGAAGGTCAAGTGTCGTTTAAGGGAGTGGAATAGATCCGTCTATGGGAATGTGTTCCAAAATCTCAAGGCAGCAAAACAGTTTTTATCTTCCTTGGAGCATCAGGCTCAACTTGCTCCTTTGGAAGTCACCTAGTCCTCTCTCTCGGAAGCTCGA
This sequence comes from Magnolia changhungtana, assembly GCA_030180095.1. Taxonomy (NCBI): domain Eukaryota; kingdom Viridiplantae; phylum Streptophyta; class Magnoliopsida; order Magnoliales; family Magnoliaceae; genus Magnolia; species Magnolia changhungtana. The sequence goes on from JASAUF010000664.1 coordinate 840,083, forward strand.
AATCATCTGGCCAATATGGAGTTAGCTAAAGAGATCTTCTGGAAGCAAAAATCCCGTAACAACTGGCTGTTAGAAGGGGACCGAAACACCAAATATTTTCACATGCAAGCAACAGAAATTCCAGTAGGTCTGTCATTTCAGAGATTCAGCTTGACTCCGGAGCTAACATAGCTGACCAAGCACAGATTAAAGCCATTGCAATTGAGCACTTCCAGCTCCTTTTCCAATCAGAACATCACATTCTCGATGATCGACTTCTGGAGAACATCCCATGCCTGCTGTCAGCAGCGGATAACGAATTTTTATTACACCTCCCCTCTATGGCAGAGGTTTGAGATGCGGTCAGGGCCATGCCAACTGACGGGGCTCCTGGCCCGGACAGCTTTTCCATTTTTTGCGGGGTGCTGGGATACCATAGGTTGGAATATCCTCCAGGCACTCACGTATCTATTTCGTGGAGGCGACCTCCCCCTGGCGTTCTCCACTTCTTTGATTTGTTTGATCCCGAAGTTGTCAGGTCCCAAAAGATTCTCCGACTTCAGACCGATAAGTTTATGCAACTGTGTGTACAAAATCTTCGCGAAGGTCATTGCCTCTAGGCTGGCCACTCTCCTCCCCAATCTGATTTCGCTTGAGCAAGGGGCGTTCGTTCAGGGTAGATCGATTGCAGAATGTATTGCCCTGGGTCAGGAGGTGTATCGCGACATTGGTCGAAATTTCGTGGAGGGAATATAATCCTAAAGCTTGACATGGAAAAAGCTTATGATAGGGTTGAGTGGGACTTTCTAAAACGGATTTTGGAGCGTTTTGGTTTCAGCCACGCTTGGATCAATATGGCGGAGAAATGCTGGAACAATGTTTGGTTCTCTGTTCTGGTTAACGGGGAAAGTGTGGGTTTCTTCAAATCCTCCAAGGGTCTACGCCAGGGAGACCCTCTTTCCCCCAGTCTCTTCATTCTAGCAACCGAAGTACTTAGGCGTGGGTTTGCTAATCTGGTGGCCACTGGTGACTGTTCCCCTTTCAAACTAAAGCGAGGATGCAAGAAGATCACTCATCTTCTTTACGCGGATGATACGATGTTGTTTCTTAACGGGGGTAGGTCTTCCATTGCAGCTATGGCCGCTTTCCTCTCTGCTTACCAATCTACTTCAGGCCAAAAGGTCAACCTCTCGAAGAGTAGTTTCTACCATGCTCCCTCCCTCCTTCTCGCTCGGAAGTGACGAATTTCCAGGACTCTTGGCATGAATGGATCTTCGGCTCCCTTCACCTATCTGGGCGTCCCCCTCTTCAATGGTCAGAACAAGACCTCTCACTTCCTCCCTTTGGTTACCAAGATCGATTCCAGAATCCTTGGCTGGTCAGCTCACTACTTGTCTCAGGTCGGTCGCAGTACCCTCATCAACCACGTGCTCTGCAGCATCCCCATTCACGCCATGGCAGCAACAACCATCCCTTCACAGATTCTGGAGAAAATTGAGAAGAAATTGGCAAATTTCTTTTGAGGCTGGCAGGATGGAAGGAAAAAACTCCATTGGATTAGATGGAATAGGATCGCCCGTCCAAAGGAAGAGGGTGGCCTGGGAATTCGTAGTCTCAAAGACGTCCTTAAAGCGTTATGTCTGAAGCTGGCCTGGTCGCTCCTATGCAACAACGCCACTAGTCTATGGGCTAATTTCCTATCCTCAAAGTATAGGATGCAGCAATCCACTTCTTCCACATCGGTTTCTCGATTGGGCGTCTCTCCTTTCTGGAAGCAGATTACAAAAGTCTCCCCCATTATTGAATCAGCCTCTCAATGGTTCGTCGGCCAGGGTGAAATGAACTTCTGGAGCTGTAATTGGACGGGTCTTGGTCCTTTGCAGAATCTCATCCCCCATCCCATTCCCACGCTGCTCCATTCTCTGTTGGTGAAAGATGTCTTAACTCACGATGGGCCACAAATCCCTTTACAGGTCTCATCTTTTCTGCCTGACGAAATTCTCCACCATGTTTCAGTAAATGGTTTCTGTTTATCGTCAGCCCCTGATGAGTGGTTTTGGCCCCTCGATCGGACGGGCACCTTCACTGTCTCGTTTGCCTGGAATCTTACCCGTTCGAGGAGCAACGTGATAGCGGGAGCAGCCAAAATCTGGAACCGCCTACTTCCTCTTAAGATTTCATTGTTTGTTTGGAGGCTATCTCAGCAGGCTGTTCCAACGGATGACAGGATCCAGCGGAGGGGTGTCAGCCTTGCTTCGAAATGCTGCTGCTGTGAGCAACACCACTCTTCGTCTCCTCCTCATCCAGAATCTATCAACTATCTTTTTATCAGTGGTGGCCTTGCTAAAGGTGTGTGGGCATTCTTCAACGGAGCTCTATGTTTCCATTTTCCCCACCGAAAATCTGTTTCGGAGCGCTTATCTTCCTGGTGGGCCAGCCAACCCTTTAGTCGCAGGCCCTCTTCGCTTCAGTGTGCCATCCCCAGTCTTATTTTCTGGGAGATATGGAAGGCTCGGAATGCGGCGCGATTCGACAATGTTCGCCCCTCCATTCAATCGGTAGTGCACAAAATTTTCTGGTGGCTCTCGATCCTAAGCCAGGCCGCTCCTGGGGTCAGATTCCTCAGTCGGTCTGATCTGTCTCTCCTCCAATGGCTCGACATTCGGCAGAGCTCCTCCTTTCCGACGAAATCTTTGCACGTCGTCAAGTGGTCCAGACCTAAAGGAGGGTGGATAAAGGGAATATATATGAGATTGGAGCCTCTGGCATCAGCAACTTGAAGGGCTATAGCAAGAGGAGAAACAAATGCCTCAATGACTTTATTTCCCTCTATGGAACTATGCCTCTTGTATCAACAAATGTGAAAGCAGTAGACGCAAAGTATGAATGGTTCTGGTAGCCTTCTCTTCCTCCTTGCAACTTTTCAGCTCTTACCATTCATCTCTTCTCTTGGAGCATGCCCAAGATCTCGGCAACATGTCTCTGAATGGAAATACCTCTCTCATTTCGAATTGGTGGAGCATCAGAGATATCACTTCAATAGAGTATGAACTACTGTTTTGCTTCTGTAGAAGCTTGGGCAATTATATTGTCATGAATATTTTGAAATGAGGTTGATTTTCTTTAAGAAAAAAAAATTCCTAGAATTTATGATACCACCAATGTTACCAGTATCGTCAAGCTAGAGATACGTATAATATCGAGGATACTCCGAACAATGCCTCTACATTCATGTGGTGTGGCCCACCTGAATTTAGGTCAAGCTGATTTTTGGGATGTCCCTTCATCCTAATTAGGCACACTTAATGAATGGTTTGCACATAATATGCACAACACAATGGGGCCGAATAACACAAGTTTCAATGATGGGCACCAACCTCCCCATTATTACCTTGATTATGGCCAACAAGAGTTTTCGTTTAGGTTGATTTTTGGGCTCTCGTAATGATCTCGGGGTTCCGAATATGTGGAGTTGTGTGTGGGCACTCTATAGCAATTGAGTTGTGTGGGGCTCACTGTGACGTGTGTGTAAAACATCCAAACCAGGCATCAGGTGTGCCCCTTGTGAAAATGGGAGGCCCTAGAAATATGGCTGGTGCAAGACTCCAGTGGGCTACATTAAAGAAAATTAATGCCACACCATGGCGCTAACAACCTAAAGATTTTAGTGGTGGAGCCCGCCTGATGAATATGTTGGCATGATTTTTGGGGGTCATGTTTTCGTGGTGGGTGCACCACTTGGATGTTTCGATGCCAAAAAATGCACACAATGGATGTCAGCATAAAATAGAGCTTTCAACTGGTTGTCTTTGTGTGGCCCACCTAATGATTGGATTGGCTAATTTTTGGGACATCCTCGACTAATGATTGGAACTACTTGCAGCAGGTTGGATGGCATGCACACAGAAAGGTGGGCCCAAATCCATCGTAGTTACCAATTATCATGGAGTAGAATCCACATGTTTATTATCCCAACTCCCCATATATGTATATGTATATGTATATATATATATATATATATATGTGTGTGTGTGTGTGTGTGTGTGTGTGTGTACATATATGCATAAATGCATAAACAGAAATAGGAAAAATTAGAACTAAATTAAATTTATCGTTTTCTTCCTTTCTCCTTCCATAGGAAAGCTTAAAACCAATTTGTGAATTCTCCCTTTACTTTCTTCTTTTCCTTTGTCACTACCAATAAAAGCTCCTAAGCTGAGAGTGGACAAAGTTCCAAAAAAATCTAGATTTATCCCAATCTAGAAACCCAAGAATTTGGAATGTCTTTGGAATTAAAGAAAACCCAAACAAGGCTTTTAGACACCCTGAAAGAAATTACTAGTAATTTATCGGCATTGTTGTTCCATCTTCCAACATCAATCAATGTTGTAGTCACCAATGGTTGTTCTTAGATTGTTTTTTTTTTTTCTCTAATATTTTTTTAAGGAATGAAGATTTCATTAAAAAGGAAACAGGTGTACATCCTACAACTTCGGGCATGACCCACCTAAAGAAAGACACGAAACCAAAAGCGACAACCTCATGACTTATGCATCCTGATTGTTCATAACCCAACTGCATCCATAATCAATAGGCCACTAATGTGACAAGGAAGATCGGCTCAGCTGTAATAAATGCGATTGGGATAACCCCGACTGCCCATCTTAGCAAATGCATCTGCTATCACATTACCTTAATGGAGCGTACAAGAGACTTTGCAATTGATAGGGGATCTTATTTGGATGATTTTACCCAATCAATACCAAATGCTCCATGACGTCACCCATTTTAAGTTGGAAACCGTCTCAGTGACAACCTTAGAATCCGATTCAATCCAGATATTAGTCAAACCCATTTCAACACTTATCTCCAACCCATACACCACAAGGTCAACTCAATTATGTTGGAATTGAGTTATGGAAAGTGTGAGATAGCATTTCACATTGTTAAACTTGTCGATTGACAACAAGGTCAACTCAATTATATATGTTGGAACTCTAAAGCCGAGCTTCGGGCTATTTATAATGGCTTGTGCCTTTGTTTGCAAACGGGCTTCCATCGTATTGAGATCGAGTCAGACTCCACGTTGTTGGTGTCAATTTTGAACAGTACTTCCAAGCCGAACTGGCCTTGGAAATACTGGGGTTACAGAGGATTCATAGGTTACGTATGAGGGCTGTTGTGTCCGTTGCTCACATTCTCAGGGAAGGTAACAAACCGGCCGATAGGATGGCCCGTAGAGGTTCGAAAGTTCAAGATTTCTTCTTCTCTTCCTCTTCTAGAGACCTCCCCTCAGAGATTAGGGGTCCTTTCTTCCTGGATAAAGTTGGGTTAGGATTCACGTGGGGGTGGAGGGTAGGTGGTTTTTTTTAAGTATTAGGATACGTCGTTGTCCTTAGGTCCTTTGTTTTCCCAAGCGGGCCTGAAGTGTGGGTGTGTTGTATAGTTCAATTCTGAAATGAATATATCTTCACTTAAAAAAAATAAAAAATAAAAATAAATAAAAAAACTCGATTATGTTGGAATTGGTCAATGAAACTCGGTTTGAGTCAAGTCCTTTGTGTGTGTGTCTGTGTGTGTGTGTGTGCGAGTTTGAGAACATCCTCTTAACATCTCTCCACTTTAGCTATAAATAGAACCACTTGAGTGTATCTCATGCGGAAGAGTTTTATAACATTGGTTTGAACTAGGTTTTCAAAGCCACTTTCTTTAGGTTAATTCATAACTGATAGAGCATGGGAATTAACTAACACTTGATGCAAAGGCTATCAAACTATCTACATGTATTGCACAAAATAATCAAACTGGACATGTTAGCAACATCGTATAGTAGAGGTGAAGGCAATTCTTGATGGTATTAAATATAACAAAAACCTTGCCTACAGAATATTGATGTGGAGTCATTCTCTAAGGTGGTGAATGAATGCCTAAAGATTCCTACCCATTGCCATCTTAATTAGCAAGGTCTAATATGAAATGTGGGAAATCGAAAGAGAACTAGCTAGCAAGAAAAATCAGCTATTGTCTAACTCGGTAGCTAATGGCTTGGCTAGTGAAGGAGGTAATATTGTCCAGGAGAAGAGCCAACCTCCCTAGAGAGGGGTTACCCGACAATGGACAATGCAAGGACGTGAATCATGCATTGGAATTAGCTGGGTCCCTAAAGCAAAGAGATGTTCAAGCTTTGCATCCATTTTGTAGATCCTAGCTTAATTGTATAGTTTTGGTGTTGCTTTTAAAATTCGCTTGCCATGCTTGGATGTATAAATTTGGTTTCATATCAATAAAATTATAGGCCTTGTGCTTTACAGGGGGGAGGAGCTACTAATGGAGCACACTGTCTATAATTGATTGATAAAAGAACAACATCCACAGAGATAGAGAGGGGTGGGAAAGATGAAAGAGGCCTTCTAGCCTCTTGTCTGTTTGGATTGCTTTCTATATGTTTCAATTCAATTTTGTTCTTTTGATAAAAAGGAAAAAGAAAAAAGAAAAAAAACAACATACACAGTAATGGTAGAGGCATGTATCCACCATTCAACCTTCCAAAAGCCTATACACAAGATCTATCAAGAGACTAGGCAAAGCAACAAAACAAACTGACCTCAAAGGATGCTACAACCGTTCTCACAAATCCAAATTTAATCCAAGCAGAGGCAGTTAACTATTTCTGCAAGCTGCTGACAGACGCACAGCAAGCTGACGCTGATATGGTCCATGCCCACATTCCCGGCTTGATCACAGAGGAAGAAAACGTTGCTCTGATGCGCGCCCCGTCCATGGAGGAAGTGTGTCAGGGGGCATTCTCCTTGCCTTCAGACGGCGCCCCTGGACCAAACGAGTTTGGAGGCTCTTTCTGCACAGGGTGCTGGCAGATCATGGGCCCTGACATTCTAGAAGCAACCACTTCCAGGTTTAAAAGGGGGGTTTTACTGAGGGCGTTCACCTCCACCCTGATTTGCCTCATTCTGAAATCTGTTGCCCCCTTGTCTTTCAACCATTTCAGGCCCATTAGCCTCTGTAACTGCGTATATATGATCTTCTCGAAGGTGATTTCTTATAGGTTGGCTGCTATCCTTCCAAATCTCAACTCCCTAGAGCAAGGTGCATTCATCCATGGCTGGAATATCACAGAGAATATTGCGCTGGCTCAAGAGGTCTTCAAGGAGTTAGACAGAAAAGTGAGGGGTGGAAACATTGTTATCAAACTCAACATGGAGAAAGCGTATGATAGGGTCAACTAGAGCTTCCTCAAGCTGGTTCTTCTGTGCTTTGGGTTCAGCAAAAGATGGGTCAATTTGTTGGAAAGATGCTGGAACAATTGTTGGTTCTCTGTGCTAGTTAATGGGGAAGCTAAGGGCTATTTCAAATCCTCGTGCAGGCTGCGGCAGGGCGACTCGCTGTCCCCGAGCCTTTTCATTATAGTAGTGGAAGTGTTCAGTAGAGGCGTTAGAGCCTCATTCAGCCAAGGGATTTGTCAGTCGTTCAAGCTCAAGAGGGCCTGTCCACTCATCTCCCACCTGTTATATGCGGATGACACCTTGTTATTCACCAATGGTAGTGCAGCTTCACTGGCGTCGATTAAGGATTTTTTGATCTCCTAACAGCGTGCTTCGGGCCAAAAGATAAACCTCTCCAAGAGTGCATTTTTTTGCTCCGCCAAGCTTCCTCTCGGTCCTGTAAGATACATTGGCAACTTCCTAAATATCCCTAAGGCGACCTCAGCGTCTCATTATCTGAAAGTCCCATTCATGAAAGGCAGGCCCTCTAAGGAAGCCTTCAAGACCCTCTTGGACAGGATCACGGCCAAGGTGGATGGCTGGAACGCCCAAATCCTATCTCAGGCTAGACGCGCTACTCTCTTTAAGTAAATCCTTGGTAGCATTCTTGCTCACATGATGGCGGCCACCCCTATGCCTGCTTGGTGCCTGTTAGAGATGGAGAAGACCTTTGCAAACTTCTTCTTAGGCTAGATGAACAGCAAGAGAAAGTTGCATTGGACTAACTGGAAGAAGATTGTGGCCCCAATCTCGGAAGGCGGTCTAGGCATTAGGAGGTTGCGCGACATGATGGCAGTGCTGAGATTGAAGATGTCTTCGGCCCTTTCCCATGGCAATAGCAAGAGTCTCTGGGCGACGTATATGAGGGTGAGATACGGGGACCCTACCGCTGCCAACCATGCACAGATTCGCTCCAGGCACAACCGGGCAACGTCCTCTCCTCTATGGAACAACATTCTCCCCTTGCTGCCCTTCCTGGCAGCTAATGTATGCTACTTGATCGATAAAGGTGACTGTAATCTCTGGGAGGCCGATTAGACAGGGCTCGGCCCACTACAGGACATTGTTATCAAGCAAATCCCGCACACTCTACGAAGTATGAAGGTCATCAATTTTATTGGCAGACAAGGTTCATTCCTGCCTTCCTCCGTCCTGGAGTACTTACCGTAGGAGGCTATTCATCATATTCTTCAGAGTGGCATATGCACGTCTGACGCCGAAGACTCCCACGTTTGGCCTTTCACCCCGTCAGGCAGCTTCTCAGTGCAATCAGCGTGGTCCACCATCAGACCGTCTGGAGAAAGGCGGGGTTGGTTGAGGTGGGTGTGGCATTTTCTAGCACCGCCAAAGATATCAATATTCATTTGGAGGCTCCTTGCAGGTGACGACCATTTTGGATGATGCTAAAGCAAGTCATATTTTCTTACTCATTAGGAAGAAAACTTGAGTGTGATAGAATAAGAAATTATGGTGCTTCTTCTCAGAGTTTTGGGTATGTTTGGATATCACCGTTTGAAATGTTTGGATAGCAAAGAGCATAAAGGATTCCACAAAGTAACCATTTCATTTGTACATAGTATGGATTCTCTAGCACTAGAAACTAGGTGAGTGTTGTCTCACAACTAAGAGATTCCACTTGCTACCCAGACAAGACCCCCTAAAATTGGAATCTCTGTTTTGATAGTGCTCAAGGAAATAATTATTGCCTAATCTTTACCATTCCTTCTATTGTCCCTTGGAATACATCTATCCAAGCATGGCCTTAAAGATTTGGAATCATGTTAAAGATTTGGGATCATGTACCATTTCATTGTTATAACACATCTTCTTATTTGAATAAGTTAATATTTTATTAAACGCAACATGGCAATAACCAGTGGAAAATCAATTTTTCACAGCATGATGACTAGAAACACTAAAGAGGTTGAGACTCTCATCTAGTGAATAGATTGCTAAGAACATGTCTCCTTCAATCCATAAAAAGGGGGGAATATTCAATTTTAAATCTAAGTTCATACCATAGAGCCCTGATCATAAAATGAAGGTTACAAGTTGTTCTTATATTATAAGATGATTTTGACAAGTCATTATCTATCTCTAAACCAATTTTGATAAGATGATTAGGCCGATCTCGTTCCTACCTGACTGGGTAGAAACTTCAATTCTTTCCTCCCCGTCAAGGGTTCGAGATATGTGCACGAGAAGGAGAGAGAGAGAGGATAGAGAGAGAAAGAGGTATTCTAAAATACCTTGTGAAAAGAAAGGATGAGAGAGAGAGAAAAAAAAGAAGATGATTGGGCCCTTCCCCTTACAGGTATATTTCTTTTTTAATACATGCCCGTCCCCTTATAGATGAATTTCTATTTTGATTTCTAATAAAAACCATAATCATACTGAACCACCTCACCGAAAAAAAGAAGAAAAAAGGCATGCTTATATAGACTTCAAGAACAATTTTTTAAACCACATCCCTCGAATAAATTATAAATTCCAACAAAGTTTCTAGCATCCCTATCCTTCCATATACCCCATATGGTAGAAGTAAAAGAGAAATATGCCAACATGAATTTAATCATTGCAAAACAAATTTATTCATTACATAAACAATTAGTTGTCACCAATAAAACTAAGAGTCAACCAGAAGACTCAAATAAAAAAGTTATAACTACAATGAGCAACTAAAGGAAAAATATCCATACATGTTTCCATAATTCACAATCACTAGAAAATGGAACTTGATTCTTTTAAATTAATACCGAAAACAAAATCAATTATTGGGAATGGTCCATGCTCACGGCCTTGATATATATATATATATATATATATATATATATATATATATATATATATATATATATATATATAAGGCCAACCCGAGAAACGCATAGAAAGTCCAAGGTGAAATCATGGGAGCAAATGAAGTCTCTCATGAAGGAGGCACGCATTTCTACCCATTGACTATATACAATATCTTTTCCAGTGATTACAACATATCTAACAAGAGGACATGACTATTGAGGAGTACACGGTAGAGTTCCATAATATGGAGACCCAAAATAATTTATCCAAGACCGAAGAGAAATTGGTTACTCATTTCATGGACAAGTTATGACCCACTATTGTAGATCAGTTGGGGATTCAACCAATATTTATTGTTGCAAAAGCATGCGTGCTAGCCACCTTAGTTAAAAAGAGGACTAAAGCTAGGTATGGTCACATGGAAGGTTTTAATCGACACACTTGTGTTTTGGGTAGCAATAGTAAGCTTGTAGGGGATTCAAGTCAAGAATGTCACTCTATCATCTGGGCCACAAATTTTAAACAATGGGACAGCACTACAAACAAGTCAGAAAAATATTTCGTGCTATAAATGCAATGGGATTGGGCATATTTCTCTAATTGTAGGCAGCAACAAGTCAATTTGGTTGTTAGCTCCAAAGTAGTGGTGGAAGAATAGTCAGTTACAGATGAAGGTGAGACCATAAAGGGAACACAGAATATATGGTGATGGTCTATAAACGTTGGTGATCCAAAAGGCTCTTTCATACCAAAGTTGCCTAAGGAAGATGATTGGTTCCAAAACAATACCTTCTACACGAGCTCATAACGAATGGCAAATTATATGGGGTGATCGTTGATTGCGGCCTTACTGTAATTCGCTAGGTTTCACAAGAATTTAGCACAATATCTACCCTCCATATACCTTGCCTAAATAGAAGCACATTTTCATTCTGAGAATTTTCATGGCATCCCTTAGTTGCCTAATTCCCAGTCCACCTTTCAACGTGAAGAGGCATATTCTCGACCAACTCAACCAACGTTTCTTCAATTTGACTTCATGTTCTCTCCCAAAAGAACTTTGCAAATATCAATTCCCTCTTCTTGCACGTCGTGGCTAGGAGGTCAATGGCCACAATGGAATGAATTGAGTAGTTCACAAGCATGTGATTGGTGAGTGGTGAGTGTTAATCTTCCCACAAAGGAGAGGAGTTTCGCTTTCCATCCAACAACTTTGATGGCTATTATTTGGACTAAGGGTGGAGATGAATGGGAGTGCTGCAGCGTTTCAGCAATATCAGATTCTAGAATCGGACTCTAAGCTGGTTGTAGATTTGTTAAGCGGTGTGACTAAGCCGGGCTGGAAATGGAAGGCTTGGTTGTACAGAATTTTTCAACTGCAAGGTTTCGGCAATATCAGATTCATGCATGTGTTGAGGGAAGGGAATTCTCCCGCAGATCTCATGGCACGAATTGGGAGTGCTACTCAATCTTCTGTTTCTTTCGATCAGCATTCAGATCTTCCTCGTCAGGTTAGAGGTTCTATCTTTCTAGATATAGTGGGTTTGGGTTCAATTAGAGTGGTGTGATTCCCAATGCTATTTTTTTTGTAATTATTTGGTGCTTTCTTTGGTGGGCCCCCTGTTTTATGTAAAGGGGTGCTCAGTTGTATAGCCGGTTTTTGTGAGCTCAATGGAAAATACAAGATATTGTTGTTAAAAAAAAAAAAGGGGTGGAGATGAACGGTCCTCAATTATCCCTTAGTGATTGGGACCCCAACTATATCAATGGAAACTTGCATTGTTAGAACATTGTTTCTTATTCTATCATACACAAACAAGTTGGGGATGCTTTCTTCAAAGATACTAATTCAGTGAATTTGTAATAGAATAAAAAAAAGAATGGGAGAAGAAGAAATCTGTTTTTTTTTGAAACGTGTTCGTTCATTCCTACTACTTATCTTATCATATTAATTTCTACTCTACCTTCCTAGAGGTCATTCTATGGAGAACTTCATTTTAATCATTCCAGTGAATTCCTTCCAATCTCCTTATTTGATGATCTCATTGGAAATCATGTAAAGACAATTCCTATTTGATATAGCTATTTGTGCAGGTATTTTACGATTAAGAAGCAACTGCCTCTTGTACAGATCATGTATTAATCGACTATAACTATAGGATACCCTATTCTCACGAGTTACTGCATTTATCCGAGTGATCCACAAACGACGAAAATCTCTCTTTCGCCTGCCTCTATCCCGATGAGTGGACACCAAAGCTCTCATTTTCTGTTGAGTAGTAGAATTTTTGTTTAATGTCTCCGAGCAATATATCCTTTAAGGGGCCCAAACAACAACTGATCGACTAGCTACACCAGTATAAAGTCTGAATCTAAAACTGCAAAACATGAAACTAAAAACAGACCATACGGTTTCTAGGCAGATCTCCTCGAGTATCCTCAAAACCCAATGATAGGTAAGTGGGGACAAGTAAAAATCCCTACCCAACCACACATTGGCAGGATGATGAGGGTCCAGTCGGAGAGATACCTGACCCACTATTTGTCTGTCAAGACTCTCTACTTGGATCTCTGCCTCATCTTTCAGCGCTTTCTCTTTAGCCTCCTCATACACTTCTTCTTCCACTTGACCCTCATCTTCTTCTTGTTATTCTCTGCCTCCCTTCTGAGCAATATATCCTTGTCTAACTCTAGTCATTAAAAATAGAGGAAGTATTGCAAATTAATAACGCAATGATACATTTACACAACTTCTACTCCAAACACACTAATGAAGCTGTAGATGGTGAAGTAAAATCCAGTTCACAAAATAATTTGATCTATGGACAACATCATTGTGGTAAAGATCGTAATGTCAAAGGAACCATTACCACATGACATAGGGGGGACGGCATAAGTGTCTATACCATAAAATTAATTTTCAACAGAATGAAAAAGACACATGGTAGAATTGTTTTGTTACCTATTCCATTAGGAATCACATATTTTTTTGGCACATCACATTCATGCATTTACGATCCAAGTGACTGTGTTTATACTACTTAAAGGTGTTCTATTTTCTTGTGGCTCACTTTTAATACCGAATAAAGCAAATCTTGGTTTTCATTTCCCTTACGACAAACCTAGAAGAGGAGGGACATATCAAGTATCTACCTGGGATATGTAATCTTAGGTCTATTCTAGATGTACGATGCAAATTTAGTAGTCATATTCCATTTTAGTTGGAAAATGCAGACAGATGTTTAGGGCAATATAAGTAGAGTTGTACACAAACCGAGTTAGCTCAATTAACTTGCTCGACTTGACTTAAAAAGCTTGACTCGACTTGACTCAAAACTGGGTTTGAACAGAGTCGAGCTGATTTTTTTAGCTAGAAAAAATTTCAAGTCCAGTCCGAGCTCGACTCAACTCAGAACTCGACTTGAACTTGACTCGGTTCGAATCAATTCGACTCAAATTGAGTTCACTTTTTTTCTTTTTTTTTTGGGTTAGCTGGTTAGTACACACACTCCATGTTAGCCACCCCCACTAGGGATCGATACCAACAAATTGAGTTCACTTAATATATTTATTTCGTAAATAATTATATATTTAAATAAATATATATATATATATATATTAAAAACCTAAAACCTAAACTTGAACTCAAGTCGTAGGCTTGAAATCGAACTCGACTCGAAAGATCATGCTTGAACTCGGCTCGAGTTGGCCCAAGCTGTTGATCAAGCCGAGCAAACCAATCAGGCACGAAGACCGAGCTGAGTTCGAGCTGAGGTAGCCTGCTAGACGATCCAAGCTCGACTCGATTCGACTCGTGTACTACTCTCAAGTATAAGTGATCAAGGGGTGGTAACTCATATCACGGGAGGAAACTTTGCACAGAGTTCCATTACTATTAATGGGTGGCTCCGGGATTTTTTATGGGCACAGGCATCTCAGGTAATTCAGTCTTATGGTTCTTCATTATCTGCATATGGCCTCTTCTACTTGGGATAATGTATTTTTATACAATGCTCACGGCTCTTGGCTAATTAGTAGGAGAAACTTTTAATTTGTTATGAGCCCAAATGATGGATTCAATTAATTCTTGGTTGACATTTATAAAAAGTATCTACTAAATTGTGATTTCAATAGATCCTAATTAGCATAAAGGCAAGATATTCTTTGCTCATTATTGGACAATCACTAATTTACAAACCTCATGTAGGGCTAGTAGTTCTCATTTTCTATTGGCCTTATCCCCTTCTAGGGGTATTTTAGTGATAGGTTTTATAGGAATTGGACGATCATATTTGGTGAAATACCTAGAGACAAACTCCTATGTTCCTTTCATTACAGTATTTCTGAACAAGTTCTTAGATGACAAGCCTAAATCTTACTGACAATATCAATATTGATGATAGTGACGGTATGGATGATGACCTTAATACAAAGTTGCCAACTATGAAGAATATGCTAACTATCTATATGACATCGAAAATAACCTGATTTGATATCACCCCTCAATTAGAATCAGCAAAAGCAACATCCCCTTACATAATATGGATTCTAAACATTCATGATTTGAATGCGACCAAGTCAAATTACATATGCCTCAGAATATTAGTGAACTATCTCCCAATCTATTAGTGAATTATCTCTCCAGAGATTGTGAAAGATGTTTCACTCGAAAAATTCTTTGGCTAATGGAACTGATGGAGTACTGTAACTAGTATCCCTATGATCAGTTCAACGGATACTTTCTTTTACAGTACTTATTCTAACTTACACTCATCCCTATAGTAATGAGATGAACTGGATTGTCGACATGAAAAAGTAAGAACTCAACAGGACCTTACCCCTCGAATCAGACAAAGGGGGGTAAGGTCCTGTTGAGTTCCTAAAGTGGTTAGTTGTGACAAATAAATAAGTCTCTTCGACTTGAGTTGGGTTAAAAGCAGTGTTGTCAAATCACATATGCAATTTTGTATGGTCCACCATGTGTGAACACCTAAGCATTTGCACATTGCTCGAGATTTTTTTAATTAAATTTTTTTAAAAAAATAGAATTAAAAAAAAAAAAAAAAAAAAAAAAAAAAAACTGGTAAAGAGACTAGCTAATCCAAATTGGTTTTCTTATCTACTTCAATCTAACTTGTGCGCTACCTAAGTTATAATAAGTTAACATCCATTAACCACCATGCAAAAATTAACAACAAGTCAACACCTAAGTTATAAACATTTTATTGACAAATGAAATCTTGAGGAATAAAGATTGATGACTATTGTATACATTATTTACAAGTCACAACTTAGAAATTATACATTTTCAATACAAGTAGACAACTTACAATTATGTTTATAGGTTACAATTTACAAAATATACAAACTACAATATGCATTGATCTCTTTCCCATTGTGGCACATCACCACCATCATCATTGTTAGAGTCATCTCATTCTTCAATGTACACTTCATCCTTTTCAATTTCTTCATCATCTATCTACACAAGTTACTCATCCACGTCCAATGGTCGAGCATGTTCTTGTACTTATACAATATTAATCTCATCGTCTTTGCCTTAATTGCAAGTAAGCCTCGTGCTTCTTTTTTTTTTTTCTTTTTTTTGGGAAAATGGTGGAGAGGCCCACCAAATGTCATTCATGAAAAGGAATGTACAGCCATTCGGGCTGGCCTCGACAAAAAGAACCGGGCCTCGCCTATCATATGAAGAACAAAGGGCAACCGGGCCTCGTGCTTCTACTCGTCCCTCTTCCCCACCTTTGAAAACATTCACAACTTGAATGTCTTGATAAAAGAAATGAATAACACTAATACACAATACAAAGATACAAACGAATACAATAAAACAAACTAATGTTGGGTCGTGACTCTTGAGTCTTAACTTGAATATCTTGAGACTTGACTCTTGAGTCTTAACTTGAATATCTTGAGACTTGACTCTTGAGTCTTAACTTGAATCTCTTAAGTCTAGACTCTTGACTATTGGAATGGGAGAGAGAGTGAGAGAGAGAGAGAAAGAGAGAGAGAGAGAGAGAGAGAGATGAAAGAAAGAAAGTGAAAGAAAATAGAGAGATGAGAGTGAGATTGAGAGAAAAATTAAGAGGAGAGAATGAGAAATATAGATAAGAGAGAGAGAGAGAGAGAGAGAGAGAAAGTAAGAAAATAAAAGAGATTAGAATAAAATATGAATGAGTCTTCATTTTATATATTTGAATGCTTGAAGTTTTGCTTCTTGAATCTTGAATGAGGAATTGAGAATTGGTAATTGCTTTGTTTCTTTCCTTCTTGTCTTATTGCTTCTTGCTTCTTTGCTTCAAGTAAACTAGTGAAGTGAGTGAGACTTAAGAGAGATCGTGTGTTTAGGCTTTAGAATGCTTTAGAATGAGAAAAATAAAGCACTGGATAGTATTAGAAAATGTACATTACAAATGGAGAGGGGGAGTGCCTTTTTATAGGCTAAAGCTCGGATTTCAAAAAAAGAAAAGAAAAAAAAAAAAAAAAAGATGTCCAACAATCGAATTTCTAACTGTTGAAGCATCGATCACAATGCCAATATGTGATGCATATGTGATTATGTGACTGTAGATGCATCGAATTACGCCATATGCGATCACATATGAGCCACATGACATATGAGACCATCGCATATGCCACGTGGCCATGGCTATGCAATTGTGCAATTGCATAATCACATTATGCGATTACACTTGACAACAATGGTTAAAAGTAAGAACTAAGCCTCTTAAACTTGAGTTGGGTTAAAAGCACGAAATGGTGACAGTCGAATTTCTAACTGTTGAAACATCGATCACAATGCCAATATGTGATGCATATGTGATTATGTGATTGTAGACGCATCGAATTATGCCATATGTGATCACATATGGGCCACATGACATATGAGACCATTGCATATGCCATGTGGCCATGGCTATGCAATTGTACGATTGCATAATTGCATTATGTGATTACACATGACAACAATGGTTAAAAGCAAGAACTAAGTTTTTTTTAGGGGCTAAGCAATGAAGCCAACATTTTACTTGAACAAAAACGTAACCCAACAGCCCACACTAAATTTGACTGACACATGTGCCTTTTATGTGCGTAGCTCCCCTTAAGAATTGAGTCTGATAATCATAACTCAAGTGGGCCACACCACATGAAATGGGGAATGGGGTCCACACTTTTTTTTACAGGAAAGGATTTTAGGTGCACACGGGCAAACAATAAGAGGCCCTGTACCGCCTATCGTGTGTCTATACAAAAGGACGATGGAGAAGGAAAACAGAAAATTAGCTCTCTCTTAATGCTCCTATACCCGCTCTATCGAGGAAACAGAGCCCCCTGATTAGCCTAGGGAGATCAGCCACTTATCCGCCTGAAAAGATCCTTGATTGGCCACTCCCAAGTGAACGAGCCCATCTGCTGGACCATTAATTTCCCAAGGATTAAGAGAAATGGAGAAATTACCTTCCTTTTACAGATTTTTTATTCTCGACATCTAGTAATCCCACTTCCAGTGAAGGACCGACGTCCCCTTGAAAGCATCCACCACAAAGGAAGAATCTGACTCAATGAGCACATCCTGCAAACCTCGCGTTATACTTAGCTGCATCGCATCATGAAGGGCTCGAAATTCGGCCCTATTGTTTGAAGCTTGTCTGTAGCCCGAATAGAAAGCAAATATGAGATTACCATTACCATTTCTGCAAATGCTACCACCCCCACACGGGCCAGGGTTACCAACTGCAGCCCCATTAATGTTAAATTTTACCCTGCATGCCTGTGGTCTGGACCACTTAACTACATGACTAGAAATAGGTGCAATGGACCTGTGGTAGAGACCAAGGCGGAGAGCAATCGAGTTCGGAACATGGGAATCATGGAAGATCCTCCCCAGCAGCCATTTGACATTACTGATGACCTCATTGCTGGAAGGGACGGTCCCATCAAACTTGGCTGAATTTCTCATCTTCCAGATTTCCCAAACATTGAGACACAGAGTTATCCGACGAAGAAGATGTGTTTTTCTACCAGGATGTGTGGGATTCCACCATGAAGAGAAGAGATCTGCAGTTGAAGAAGGAGAAGAGAGCTGGATACCGAAAATATCCATGAACTCTATCCAGACAGTGGTGGCAATCACCCCAGAATACAAAAGGTGGTCCAGCATCTCCGGATGAGGAGAGAAATTTTGTTCGCTAACGCAGCATATGCACTTGGATGCAAGGGAGATACCCTTGATTGAATCCTATCATTCGTGGGAACGGCCCAGTGGAACAGCCTCCAAGTGAAAATGGAGATTTTGTTGGGGAGTCTTTGATGTCAGATTCACTTGGCCCAGTCAAAAACCTGCCCTGCAGATTTGCAAAGCGTCCAACTTGATTTAACTGAGTAACAACCAGTCTGATCGAGGGGCCAGATGCGGCGATCAGGCTGGTTCGACGTGCATATACCAGAGTGGATGATGTGTTCCTTGATACCTGTTGGAAGAAGGTTGAGAGCTGGCGATCAAGGATTGATGTCGTAAGTCGAGATCAGATTGCTAACTGTCATGTGTAACAGATCAGAGGGAATCAGCTGACCTATCAAGTCCATTAAGCGCCCCTTCCCTTTCCAGTTCTCTCGCCATAAGTTCAGGGAGCCACGTCCCACCTTCCATAGAATGTGGCTATCAAGAACCGGGGATAGCGCCAGAATATGTTTCCACATGGGGGAAAAGCAAGAACTAAGTCTCTTAAGCTTGAGTTGGGTTAAAAGCATGAAACGTATTTGCATAATCACTTGAATCTAATCGTTGTAAATAGCTTTACGCACTATCCCCCTTCAAGCCTTTGAGAAAATTTTGGCAAAAGAAAGGAAAATCCATGGACCGACCCCAACATCTCCAACCTAGGAACTACAAAGGACACCTTCAGCATATAGGAGTCATAGACCGAACATAGACCCTATTCAATAAGTGGAATGCATTAACTATTCGTCCTTTGATTGTTGCTTCCCTTCATTGAATACTAATAAAACTTTTAAATTTCCTTTTCAAAAGATTCACTACTTGTTATGGGGCCCCTCACATATTACTTATGTTCAAAAATTTAAGTATTGCATGATTTTCGTTGATGATTTCTATCGATTTAGTATGATCTACCCCTTAAATTTTAAATTTTGACTTGTATGACTACTTCATTAAGTTTTAAAAATTGGTATAAAATCAATTTAATTCTAAGATCAAGATATTTTAGAGTAATGACAACGGAGAATTTACCTCTTATGATTTATTACCCATCTAGAATGTTGTGTCATGAAGGGGTTTGTTTGGTGCATGGTATTAAATGTGATTAGGTGGTACAAAATTGCATTCGGTCTCATGCGAATTCCATCTGGTGTTTGGAAACAACGAGAAGGATTGGATTAATCTCAATATCACATATTAGAGAAAAAATGATGGATACTGCATGATTTTTGGTAGATTTCAAAATCCACTACATTTGCGGGGCCCATGTTAATGTGTGTGTTTTATCCATTTTCTCCATCCATATATGCCCTTCAAACGTTATATTCAAGTTGAATGTGTACAAGTGACTAACATTAGTTATGAAATGTGGTATGTTGATTACAATTCCATGGTCCACCAAACACACGTTTCACTTAATATAGTGTATTTCCCAAGGGAAGAGTCTAATCCCAATTGTGGGATTGGATAGTGAAAATACCATTGTATATATTCCCAAACAAGTAATCATTATGCAATAATGGTGTTAATTCCATCTAATGCAATTCCATGCCATTTAATATCGTTGTCCAAAAACTCACCTACTAACTTGTATTATCCGATCCAAGTTGAAGGCTTTGTGACCCCCTTACTTTGACTAGGCGAATAGTTCAATGGAAAGTCTATAATGGACCTCACAAGCTATATTACCTCCACACATAGTCAAGCATTCAGTCTAAAAGTATGCCCATTCACTGCTTAGTTGTGACAATAGATCCATCCAATGTCTTGGCTACCCTGGATAGAGAGACTATTACTTCTTCTAGGGATGGGTTAGGGAAGAAGGATGTTGCATTGGGGCAATCTTGGCACCACGAGGCTGAAGGAGGTGCTAAAGAGTTTCATAATTAATGAAAATTGTGTGGGCTGCCCGGTTCTCCCAAAACAAAAGCCTCTGGACAAATTTCTTGAAAAGAAAATGCTTTACGGATTTCATTGAAGGAAACGATGATCAACCACAACTCTCTATGTCTCCGATGTGGAAACAAATCTCTAATCTCTTTCCCCAGCTTCAGTCCAAGGCTCGCTGGCTGATTGGGAAAGTAGATTGTAAGGTTTGGTCAGGTGATTGGACGGGCCTGGGTCCTCTTAGTTAGTGGTGCTTTAAGCTAGTTCCATAAGCCCTCCAACGACTAGAGGTCAGGGACATCCCGAACAACAATGACCTTAATTGTGATTCCCCCATCCTCCTTATGTTACCTCAGCAAGTGCTTCTTCATATCCTCAAGGAGAGCTTTTGCTTGTCGACCTTAGAATATTGCAATGTCTAGAGGCTAGAAAATTAGAGGAAGTTCACGATTAATTTGGTGTGGAAGTCTTGTCAATCAGAGCAAACTGCAAAATCTGGTCCAAATGGGATTGGCATGGTAATCTACCTCCAAAGTTGTCTATTTTTACCTGGAAGTTGGTGCTCAGGGTGGTCCCGATCAACAAAAGAATCCAGTCCAATGGAAACTCTTTGAGATTAATACTTTAATGAGAATTCCAACCTCCACCTTACAACCCAAAACAGCGCATCAACATGGCTTAATTCAACAAGTAAGTGTCATTGAGTGAGACCATACTCTATTTCCTTGTGTAGGATTGAGGTAAAAGTTTATGACCCAAATTCAGCGGGTTCTTGTGTAAGACCTAGGCTATTGTGTATGGCCGAATTCACCAGACATGGGTGTGTAAGTGTTAGTCTCTGTGGTAGACTCCAATGGGATTAAACGTAGGTCTTTGAACTAGAACCGAGGTTGTTGGTTAGCAGATAGAAAACTAACTCAAGTCTCTTGAGCGAGTTTCCGGTGGAAGTATATAGTTATAAGTTCTTATGTAGGATAGAGGTTCATGGCGAGCCTATAAAAACCACGTAGAATCTCTTACGGGAGTCGGTCCTTATGTAGGATTGTAAAGATTAGAGGTGAACCTTTTTTTTTTTAAGCTGACATTTGTATTAATGTATAAGAAAAATTACAATGTTTGCGGGACACCCCCGGGGCTAAAAACTACACCTGAGGCTACCTATCATAAGGGCCTATACAATGACTGATTCTCTAATGGAACCTAGCCCCACCCTGTCAAGAAAGATCCTACCTCTAATCAGAGGAGGAAGCTCACTACCTTCACACGCCAACCCATCAACCGTCCCGTTAGCTTCCCTCTTGATGATAGCAAAACGAAACATGCCTAGACGATTGAGGTCAGCGATCTTAGAGATCCAGTGATTCCATTTCCAGCGTGCTTCGGACGTGTGATTCAATACACCCACCACTAAACTGGAATCTGATTCGACCACCACCTTCCCAAGACCCTTCATAGTGAAAGCTAGGAGGCCATCATGAATGGCGCTTAGCTCGGCATAGTTGTTGGATCCCCGCCCATAGCCAATGAAGAAAGCAAACAACATCTTGCCATCAGCTCCCCTGTAGATCCCGCCTCCTCCTGATGGACCCAGGTTCCCCCTAGCCAACCCATCTACATTCATTTTCTTCCAATTTTCATGAGGCCTGGACCAAGACACCACCTCCCTTCTCATAGATGGACGGGGCAGATGGGCGATGCCCAGAATAGACATGTGGAGACAGCCCACCCAGGCTAAGGAGGACAAAATATCGTCCTCTTTGCTTACCCACCTCAGCCACCATTTTGTTCAAGCAATGAACGCCGCTGGAGATGCACAGATACCTTCGAACTTAGCAAAGTTTCAAGCTTTCCAAATTTCCCAGGTCATAAAATAGGGGTCCGGCCCTCTCAGCTAGAGGAAGGACTGTCTTGGCATCATAGATCTCTAACATTGACCCAACCTAACTTGGATAGAAGGGGAGTTCGCTAGAAAAATCCCAAAAACATCGCTGAAAAAATGCCAAACGTCTTTGGCCAGCGACCCGCTGATGAAAAGGTGGCCCAACGATTTCACCCTGGGGCAATGGTTGACGCCCTGGGGACAGCAGCTACAAATGGATAACATCGAGATACCTTTCCCCTAAATCCTCTCATCAACTAGCAGTGCGTTGAACATCAACCTCTAGATGAAGGTCGAGATCTTTGGAGGCAGCTTTGTGTGCTAGACCCATCTAGCCCAGCCTCTCTTCTGACCGCTGAGACTATCCCAACCTGAATTAATTGAGAAGTCGCCTGAATGAGAGAATGGCCAAATAATTAAATCAGCCTCTTCAAACGTGCAGAACCCCGCTTGAAAAATATGGAGGATGGCTTCCTAAGAAAGATAAATTGGGCCCGAAGAA
Organism: Magnolia changhungtana; assembly: GCA_030180095.1. Lineage (NCBI taxonomy): Eukaryota > Viridiplantae > Streptophyta > Magnoliopsida > Magnoliales > Magnoliaceae > Magnolia > Magnolia changhungtana. Next base: position 862,645 of record JASAUF010000664.1, read on the forward strand.
AGAGGGAGTGGGCCTTGTTTCCTGATGAAGTCCATGACCTTAAGGGAAAGAAGGTCATCTAGGATTTGATTGATTACTATGTCGTCAAGAGGACCAAGACCTGTCCAATTTACAGACCAAAGGTTACACTCACCTTTACAAATGAGGCAACGAACATTGCTATCCAGAAAAAGGAGCAGTTTTAGGATGCTTTTCCAGATAGGGGAAGTCGCAGCTGTGACCTCTCCACTCGAGGTACCCCTTCTAGCTGAGTTCAGGCCACCAAATTTTGTAGACATGAAATTCGCCCCCAAGTAGTTCCTATTCCCATATTTCACATTCCAAGCCAACTTAAGTCTAAAAGCTTTCATCACTTCCTTGAGTTTCCTATTACCCCGCCCTCCTTTTTTTTTCAAAAAAACTGGACTTTATTGATGAAACAAACAAAATTTACAGTCATTCAGGCGGGCCCAAAACAAAAAGGATCCAGGCCCTGCCTATCATATGGGACAACTAACATAAGGCTATACAGAAAACTAAATAGAGGGCAAAGGCAGGCCAACTACAGCAGCCTCCCAGCTTGCACCAACAGAAAAAGCAGAAAAAAAGAGGACAGAAACTAAACCGAAACAAGCCTCATAAAAGAAAACACAACAACCAACCAGACGCCTGGCCCGAGCGAGCAAATTCCCAACAAAGCTGCAACTACGCACCACAATAGACAACCCGGAGAACGCTGCCACCACGGCATAGCAAGGACCCCCACTACAACTTGAGCGCACCAAAACTGGCGAAGACAAGCACCAAAGAACCCCAGGCAGCCTCATAATTTTCGAGAAAAAGGAAAATGCTTTACAAGGCTCAAACCAACCAACAGCCCAGAAAAGATAAGGGATCTCTGTCAACTAACCGATCTGAGCGAGTCAATCCCGGTCCTATCCAAAATGATCATACCGCGAATAAGAGGAGGAAGGGACGAAGAATGAAGATAAGTCATGGACTGTTGAAGATGGCTCCCTTTCCGGGTCATTCCATCTACCGGACCGTTACCTTCTCTGAGGATATGAGCGAAAGAGAAATTCCCCATCCGGCATAGATAATTAATTCTAGATAACCAATGTTTCCACTTCCAAGGAATATTTGATTGCGAAGAAAGAGCTTGAAAAATTAAATTTAAATCAGTTTCGACAATCACCCTATCCAAACCCTTATCCAAACAGATCTTCATGATCCCGTCGTGAATAGCGCGGATTTCCGCCATGTTATTTGAACCGACCTCATATGCCACAGTGGAGTTTCCTTTTACCGTCAACCCAACCCCAGAAGAAGTTGGCGAAGATCTTCTCCATGTCTGCCAAAATGGGAAGAGGGAGAGGATATGCAACCAACTAGTGAACCGTGATGCTTGACAAGAAGTGCTTAATAAAGATGGCTCGGCCTACCTGTGAGAGAATTTTTGCCTTCCAACCATTGATCTTGGCAGCCATTTTTTCCACCAAAGGCAAGAAAACTACCCTGAAGGCTCCCCCTATGATGATGGAGACTCCCAGATATTGAGCTCCCACTAATTTAAAACCTCCGATAGTAAAATCCGATGCTCTCATTGGTTGAGTGAGTCCGTTGGGAGTAGAATAATGAACTATTATACATACATGTGTTTGGGATTGTCTTTGAGCATTTGTTTAATTATGCTTATGTAATTGAATTCTTAATTATATGCAATGTTTTAAATATCATTATCGAGTAAAGTATCATACCCTTAGGATACCGATAAATATCGGTTATTGCATACGATATATTGGTTATATCGCATAATGTATTGCTGATGTTGGGAAACATGGGAAAATTGTGAAATTGGTCGAATTTTTCAATGAAACTTCAAGGATTGTTAAAAAGGACATCAATACACACTTAGAAATCAAAACAATACAAAAAGTATTTATAATAGGGGTTTCCTTTGTATGGGGTCCTAATAAATGTGCTTTCCAACTAAACTAATACAAGTATATTCAAAGTCTATTCATACAATTTATAAACGTAAGAAGACATGTATTAAAACAAAAGCAAAAGAAGAATCACTAGATTAGGTTACATACATGTTTATTTTTGGATTTGGATATAAATATTATAATTGATTTGTGAGAAATTTTAATTTATCTCAAATTTTCACAACTTGACCCATCTCCCCTAAATCTCAAAATCAAAGTTCCAAATCCATAATTTTTCATGGAAAACATGAAAAATAATAGATTTGCAACCATTTGACACTGATTTAACATGGTTTACAACAAAAACATGGATCGAAAATTGACAATGTTCATTGAATCGAATAGGTGGGATATATCGGCACTACTTATGTGTTTCATATCGCAAAGGTGGGATACAAGATACATTGTGGGATATATTGGTTGATATCGTCGATATTTTAAACACTGATAACACGTTTATATGATTAAATGAATGCTAAGAGTTACATCACACACACACATATGTACATTATCATGTTTATAGATTAGTTGAAGTTGATGGATTATCTATTTCCAATTTTGACATATTTTGACCAAGAATCAATGATTCAAATAGGCAAACAACTGGTGTTATGGAGAAACCAACAAGTGTGGGCACAGGAAGGTACCAAGGAGTGGATGCTCAGAACATATATGACGGAGGGGGAGGGTGACTGGGGATGGTGGTGTCAACTGTAGGATTAATCATGACCATTCGTGTCAACCATGTCCACCATTTTTTTTTCAACATCATTATATATTCCAAATTGGAAGAGAGCATAAAGGTTGTACAATGTGCAGTTCGGACAGGGGCAACAATAAAAGGGAGTCAGCCCCCCTATCATGTATGAAAAGAAAAGAGAAGAAATGATGGGGTAGGCCTCACGAAGGTAGCCTAATCCAACTCTGTCAAGGAAGAGCTAGCCCTAGAGAATGATGGGTTTGACTTTAGTGATTTGAATGTTGAGTTTATTTGGTTCATGCTGCCTATGCGAGCCAGCCCATCAACCACTGCATTGGCCTCCCTAGGAGTGTAGATGATCTGAACTTTCATGCGGCCTTTCAAGGCTTCAATCTTCTTCCTCCAGTACCACAAGGACCAAGATCCCAAGGTTTTGCTGGAGAGGGCAGCCACCACCAAGTTGGAGTGGCTGGAAACTTCCTAAGCTCGGCTTCCCTCTCGCCAAGCCATCAACGTTCACTTTGATCCAGCCCCAGCCGGGGTCTAAACCACTTCACTACCGATGAATTTGGCAATTTGGGCGGAGGGACGTTGATCCCTAAAATGTTAAGGATGAGGAGAAAAGGGAGTTATAGGGATTTGGGCCTCAACAAGATGGGACCCTCTAGGCTGATCCAGCTAAGGATGTTAGAGATGACCCTGGAGGCTCACATCTCACAAGTTTCGAATCTCATATTGTTCCTTGCAATCCAAAGCTCCCAAAAGATAAAGGCAGGGATGAGACCTTTGAGGAGTAGGATTGAGGTCGAGGCGGGAGAGGACGCCCACCATTGATTGGCTCTGACCATAGTTGAGGAGCGAGGGGCGAGGCGCACATTGAAGGTAGTGTGCTGAAGAACATCCACACCTGAGTGGCGGTGCTGCTCAGGGCGAAAACATGATCGATAGTTTCAATGCTTGGCCTGAGTGGAGGGGAGAAGTAGGCTCATCTTGAGACAAGTTGAATGCCTTTTTTTAAAGGTAGCTATCCACAAGGATTGCTTTTTGGATTATCTTCCAGGACAGAAGAGCAATTTTTGGTGAGAGTTTAGCGTGCCACACCCACCTTGACCATGGTTTTTCTCCCGCCCTTGGCAATTGCCAAGCCTGACCGACTGATAATTCCCCACTATCTGAGCCCTTCCAGATACATATGTCCTCTGCTAAGGAGGTGCAAATGCCCTCGTCTGAAATGTGATTTATCACATGCTGCAGCATGAGGTTTCTGACTTTCGATGGAGATTTCCAACCCAAATCATATCCTGAACCTTGAGATTTTGAAGACCAGCGTGGGATGGGCCTAGTCTCCAGCTATAGAGAGGGCCAAGGCCCAACCAATTCCTATCCCAAAAATCGATATCTCCTCGGCCCACTAGCCAGCGGGTGCGCTCAGTCACTGTTGGAACAACACTGCAAACTTGTTCCCCCCCCCCCCCCCCCCCACATGTGGGGGCTTGGGGGAAGGCATTCTGATACCCAAAAGGTTGAACGGTTGAACCCATGCTCTTCTAAGCCTATTGGGAGAAGGCAATAGGGGGGTGACGAGAGTGATCCAGGCATGAATCCCTTTTATAATCCATGATGTGCACATGTCGTTGTTTTCAAATTTGGAGTAGTTTCTAGCCTTCCAAAGCTCCCAGAAAATGAAGATAGGGATGAGACCTCTTAGGGGGTGGGGTGTTTCCCATAACAGGGGAAGCGGCCCACCACTTGAAGGTATGATCAGTTGCTGAGACGGGAAGAGGAAAGTGGACGTTGAAAGCACAATAGAAAAAATTTCAGACCTGCATCACAATCCTACCTATAGAAAATAAGTGGTCAATGGATTCAATGTCTAGCTCAAAGGGAAACTGGCAGCAATGGCATTTGGAGACGATGGAGACCCCTTTTGTTGGAGACTGACATCCACAGGGACAACTTTATGGATGATTCTCCAGACGAGGAGCGAAAGCTTTAGAGGGATCTTCGGATGCCACACCCACCTGGCCCAGATTTTCTGAGGGGCCGCTGACCTTAAGCTTCACCAAGTCAGGCCCACAGATAGCTCGCCATCAGCTGAATCTAATCAAACACATCCGTCTTCAATAGGGGAGGTAAAATTCCTTCCGTTGAGACAAAATCAATGACGAACTGTGGAAGAATGCCCCTAGCTATGGGAATAGAAGACCAACCTATCGGCCTTATCAGATCTCTCACTTTGGTAGGCTGGGGCGCTAGAGAGTTGGGCTGACTCGTCCAGTCTTGGATTGGACCCAGCCCCATCCAAACATCTTTCCAGAAGTCCACTTCACCATGGCCAATCAGCCACTGAGTGCGGGCAACAACGTGTGGGTTGACCTTGCAAATTTTTCTCCAAAGAGGAGAGGCAAAGGCTAGACGACTAGAGTCACCTGCTGGCGAGAAGTTTCATACGGAAGGCCTTCGAAACTGACTTAAGGCTCATGAGGCCCAATCCCCCTTTCGATTTGGGGCGTGAGACAGATTTCCAGCTCACCCAGTGACATCGTTTCCTAACACCTTCCCATCAACAAAACAAACCCGATGCAGTAATCGTGTGGATAGGCACGCTAGAGAGAACATGGTTGATGAGAATTAATTTACAAGCTTGAGACAGGATCCTATATTTCCAACCTGAAATCCTATTCAGAATTTTTTCAATCAAACCTTGAAAGTATATCCCCTTGGGTCATCCCTAGAAGATGGGGATCAGAAGATATGTGAAAGGAGTGCTCGACTTGTCAAAACCGAGGATGTTTCTAACTGTAGAAATCCAATTTTTAGCCAACCTTGCGGACAAGATGAAAAAGCTCTTGCGCGCGTTAATTTTTTGGCCCGACGCTAACTCATATTTCTTTAGGAAGTTAGAAATCTTCTTGAGGGAATCCCGACTACCATTGGCAAAGAGGATTGTGACGTCGGCAAAGAGGAGGTGAGAAATGAGGGGGCAATCTAAGCACGTTTTGAAAGGTAGACAGAAACATCTCTCCACCAACTGTTTAAAACCCCAGCTAAGGACCTCCACTGCTATGATGAACAGCCCAGGAGAGATAGGATCACCTTGGCAAAGACCTCTAATTGATTTGAAGAAACCTGCAGCCTCTCTGTTGATGAGGACCGAGAACCAGGCGTTTGCCCAACATTTCTCAACAATAGCAATCCACTTCCCATCGAAACCGAACCTGGCTAGCACTTTTTTTAGGAAGGACCAATTTAGCATATCATAGGTTTTCTCCATATCAAGCTTCAAGAGAATATTGCCTCCACTCACCTTTCTATGGATGTCTCGGAATGCTTCTTAAACAAGCACGCAACTTTCCGCAATGGACCTACCCTGCACAAACGTGCCATGTTCAATGGGGGGGGGGGGGGGAGGAGAAGATGATTGTTTTCAACTATCGATACCAGAGGTGGAATGGTATCCAGAAACTCACCGATTCGGCAATCTGATGCGTCTTGTAAGAGATGCTGAAAAAAATTTCGTTGTTGCCCGTTTGATATTTGTGCTGTCAGTAAGCATAGTTCCATCATCCTGCTAAATTTGTAAAATCATGGATTTCCTTGTTCGAGTAGTAGCTGTAGCATGGAAAATTTTCGTCTTTCGGTCCCCTTCCTGCAACCAATGGGCCCTCGATTTTTATTTCCAGAATATTTCCGCATGGAGTTCTAGCAAGGCCATTCTATCTCTGGCATTATGAAGGGATTGGAGAAGGGTAGGGTCAGACGAACCTTGGACAACGCTTTCTAGATGACGCAGGTCTGATTCAGCAATCTTCATCATCTGAAATATGTTACCGAACACATCCTTGTTTCAGGTTCTTAATATTGATTTTACAATCTTGAGTTTTCTAAGTAACACAGTGCTCCAAGCATTGTTGATCAAATCCCGGAAGCCTTCGTGGAGGGTCCACATCCGTTGGAATTTAAAAGGTTTAGGAAGGGAAGCCAGAGGGGGCGGAAAGGCTAGAAGTAGCGGAGCATGATCGGAGTTGACCCTTGGGAGATGCTTGACTTGGAAGGAAGGGAATGATTGCAACCAATGGTCATTGCAGCACACCCAGTCTAGCCTAGCTCAAATTTTAGGAAGACCTTGCTGACTATTACACCACGTGAATTTGCTACCCGTGAACATGGCATCCACGAGGCCAGCATTAGTCTGCCCTTTAGCAAACTTTGACGCACGATGGGCATCAAAAGAGGTAGATCTCAGTCTTTCAGAAGGAGAGAGGACTGCATTAAAGTCCTCACATACAGCCCTATCCCAAGTTAGGCCATATCTTCCCACAGTTGCCTACGTAAGATCCTTGAATATTTGGCATAGACACAAGAGATCCACACTTTGTTTGGGTCTCCAATCAGGCCAACATCGATGAACAACAACTAGCTTGTAGTAGCAAGTACCTCAGTTACCATAGATGAGGCAGAGAAAACCCAAACTTTGCCCCCTTGGGCGGCATTCAAACAGGAAGCATGGTACCCCAATTTAAACCCGATCAAAGTTCGTTTCTCATCTCGAATCATAGACTCTAGAATAGCTAGGATGCCAGGGCGATGGAATCTGACCAGTCTCTTCAGAGTTTGGATATTGGGAGCATTACCCACCTCGCGCGCGTTCCAAATTAGGACACTATACATTGGCACATTGACCTGTTTTCTTGCCCCAACATTTTAGCCTCCTGAGTCTTCCATACCAGTTGACCTCACTAACCCCTTTTAACATTGTTTTCCTTAGCTTGACCTGAAGAATATTGAGCAAGGGGCAGACGAGCATGGATTGATGATGGAATTGGAATCCTTATTGACTACAGCCTCTAAGGGATCCAGTGAAGGGGGCCTGTTGTCCACAATCCTTGGCATGTCATTCGCTGAATCGCATGGACTGACATCAGGTCAGTTGACTAGCTAAACGATGTCTTTATACCGAAGCTCATGACTAGCTAAACGATGTCCACCACACACTTTGCCTCTACTCATGACTAGCTAAATTAACGATGTCTTTACGCCGAAGCTGTATTGTGTAACCATTTTCAAATGCTAAAGTCTGCTAAAATTCTAGTTGAGAGTTCTCCACCTTGATCGGGTTAATTTCGAACTAATAAATCATGGGAATTAATTGACAATTGACAGGTGATGCAAAGGCTATCAAACTAGGATGCGATATGCCTATTGATGACTCACTACTAGATAGTGCTCTGTGGGCCCCACTATAATGTGTGGATTTTATCCATGCCATACATCCATTTTCCCAGATCATTTTAGCGCATGAGCACAAAAATGAGGTAGATCAAAACCCAAAATGGACCACACTACAAGAAACAATGGTGATTTAACCACTATTAAAAACTTATTGGAGATCAAAAAAGTTTTGAATCAAGATGATATTTGTTTTTCCCTTCATCAAGGTCTTTTTGACCTAATCAAATGGCAAATAAATAATACAATGAGCCCTAAGAAGTTTTGAGCACTAAATCACCATCGTTTTCCTGTGGAGTGATCAACTTGAAATTTAGATTCGCATCATTTTTAGCTTATGATTTAAAATACACATCTTCGTGGGGCCCGTATAAACAAATGGACAACATGGATAAAACACGCATCTTTGTGGGGCTCATATAAAACCATCCAGTAGCAACGTCGTTGCTTATAGCAGTGTACAATCCACATCCATCATATCTATATGTATTACTGGCTCATGCTACACTACAAAACATCCAAGCCTCACAATTTAGTTTGGATCTCTAGGGATTTTTGTTTATGTATTTGACGACTATTTAAATTGGGATAAGGCTTAGATGATGATAATGATGATGATGATGATGATGATGGAATCACTCCAGTCATGAGTGGAACAATTTTATAACCTTAGTTTGAACAAGGTTTTGAGAGTCACCTTGGTGGGTTAATTCAGAAATAATAGAGCATGGGAATTAAGGGGGAATCGGGGTCACCTACGGATAATCTGGGTCTCCCTAGAGGTGGGGATGTATGCAGAGGTGATAGGGGCAAATTTATTTTTGCCTTCTTGGAAGGTTATGGGTCTGGAACTAACACTAGAGCATGGCAAGCTAACTTTTTGCTTCTTCTTGGGTCTTTCCAAAGTGGTGGTAGAATCAGATTCCCAGCATGTAATAGCAGTTCTGAATGATAACGTCCTCCCAAGCTGGAAATAGAAATATTGGTTGGCCAGAATCCAGGGACTAAAGTTCAGAGGGCAGGTTCTTTTTGTGCACACATATAGGGAAGGTAATGGGCCAGCAGATGGCATGGACCATTTGGGTAGCGAATCCCAATCGTCTGCGTTCATCCACAGCTCCAGAGATCTCCTGGCCCAAGTAAGGGGCCTCCTCTTCGTGGACTCTGTTGGGCTAGGTGCAGTGAGGACGAGCTCTAGCAGTTAGAGCCATTTCTGTCTCACACTATGAGTGTTTTCGGCTAAGGGCCCTGCTCCAGATTTTCTTTCCATTTGTTTTTTTCTTCCTTCATTCCATAGATGTTTATGATAGGCTACATCCAGGTCCTTTTTTTACTGGACAAGTCCGAATATCCTCCTCTTGTACATTTTGCTCTTGATGAATGAAGGAATCCTTTAAAATAAATAAATAAATAAAATAAAATAAAATAAAAACACCTGATGGCTAACAAAAAGGCTATCAAACTAGTGCACAATGTACCTAGCTATTGACAACTCGATACTAGATAGTGCTTTGTGGGCCCCATAATGATTTGTGTGTTTTATCCATTCTATACATCCATTTTGGCAAATCATTTTAGGACATCAGCGCAAAAATGAAGTAGATCAAAATCTCAAATGGACCACACTACAGGAAATAGTGGTGATTGAAAGGCCATCGGTTGACAAAAGTTTGGATCAAGCTGATATTTGTTTTTTTTCCCTTCATCCAGGTCTTTGTGACCTATTCAACAGATGGAAAATAAATATTATAGTGGGCCCTAAGGAATTTTTCGATGGTGAGCATTCAATCACCACTATTTTCATATGGTGTGGTCCACCTGAAATCTGGATCCGCCTCATTTTTTTAGCTTATGATCTAAAATAATGAACCAAAATGGATGGACAACGTGGATAAAACATATACATCATTGTGGGGTTCATAGAAAACCATCCAGTAGCCATGTTGTTACTGACAGTAGTACTCAATATGTATTGCACAAAATGGCGCATGCTAAACTACAATAACATCCAAGCCTCACAATTTAGTTTGGATCTCTAGGAATTTTTGTTTATGTATTTGACGACTATTTAAATTGGAATAAGGCTTAGCCGATGATGATAATGATGTGTTTGACACTATTTTCCAGTTAATCTTCATAAGATCTACATATTTCTCCCTTTTTTGCCATTATTTTTATATACCAAGAAGAAACCATGACTAAACCGATACCAAACAACAAAAGCTTGAAATTTCAAGCGTTCTTCAAAAGAATCTTGATGAAACCAGAAATCCAAATATTGCATCCTTAAATTCGGAATAGGATTATGACAAGAGAACATGACATCTAATGGCACAGCCCGTTCATGGTTTTTTTTTTTTTTTTTTTGAAAGAAAGGCTATATCATTAATATGGGCAAAAGAAAACTGTACATCCTACGCCAATTTTCAGGCCTTTCGGGCAGCCCCAGCTGCAAAATGATGTGGGGGGCCTATCGTAAATGGGGTCACAATCCGACCGCCTGTGGTTAATTGTTCCAACAGCAACAATATGGAAAAGGCTACAAGATAAGAACAAGTCCTACAGCAAGAAAGTAATAAACTATCTACAAGAAGAAATACGTAGACTATCATATTCTGTAGAACCATATTCTGTAGAACTTGGAACTCCCAATCTAACTTTTTTTTTCTTTGCAAACTGAATTTTCATATAACAAAGGGCTTTACAAGACTTGAAAAAAATAAAGATGGAAAGCATAGATACACACATACAGCCAAATGCAAAGCAACACCCACCATTCTATAAATTACCATTTTTTAATGGATTACATTAGCACGCCTTTATGCAAATTGGTTTCTGCAATGTTCCCCAAGTAAACCATTAAGTAAATCTACAAACATTGCCTGCATAAAAATAATTTCCCACTAGCAAAATTATAGATGGGATGATGAATATTGGAATAGGGACGTGGAAAGACATGAAGGACTTCAGATAATTGAACTCTCTTTCAATAATGACTGTCTTCAAAAGAGAAAAATCGAAGCATGCACCCAAATCAAAGATATCAATGAAATAGAAACAATCTAATAAACTAACAGAATGTTGTCTTTGATGATCTAACGCAGATAATAGACAACTAAATACACAAACACACACTAAAACTTCAGTCCAGCATGGGAGAACAATGACCTGTGCCATCTGGTCTTAGACAAGACCAATTCAACCCTCATCTTCAGCTCAAACGGATCAAATTGTATGACGTTTTAGTTAGTTCACAAAGACAAATAAAAAAAATTATTAGTAATATATTATACTTGTAATTTGAAAAATATTTATATAAATGTTTCTTGTATGCTATAAAAGTTGGATTCACTCAATGAGTAGGACGTGATTCAACTAAAAGTCCAGAACCCAACATGAGTCAGCACTTGGGCCTTTTGTCTCTTTTTTTAACCACTAAAAACATCCAAAAAGCTTGATATAATCAAAGCCAAGATAAATGTTGACAAAACTCAAAATGTTACAAATTCCATCAGTTACATGAAACATTTAGGTGTTTGGACTCAACTAGGTCATAATCCGAGTCAAGTATTTGAACCTTGCATCAAATCATCAATAAACAAGAAAACATCCTCAGAACCTTGCATCAAATCATCAATAAACAAGAAAACATCCTCAGAAAAATAAGCAGCAATTGAATTTTATCGGTTGAAGGAAGAAAACTACAATTTGGTTATTTACGTTTTATCAAACAACTAATCGCAATTGAGTTTTACTGGGGAAATAAACACATACAAAGCAATGGCAGTTTGAAGCCCAAGCCCTCTATGAACGTAAGTAAATGATAATTCTTTTACTTCCATTGATTAGAGATCCTATCGTAATTCAATTTGACAGTGCATCGAAACATGCCCTAATATGGTTTTGAGAAAACCTAAAATGTAATAAAGATGATAATATACCAAAACTGTCTGATTCCTTCAAGCAGGCCCCCCAAATGATGAACTGCTCCAATAGTTGGCATTTCATGCACATATGCAAAAGAAAGAAGAACGAACAGCTTTGCCACTGCTTTGCTGAAAAAATTGAATGACGACGAGAGACAGCACGCATGTAAACAGCCATGTATGCTCACTTGAATGCCAACAAGCGTGCTCTCTCTCGTTGTCAGGCAATGCCAGGACAAAGCAGAAGAACAAAGGGAAAAATCTGCAAAAATAGAGAAACAAGAACAAGAAAGAAACATCAAAAATCAAGCAATGTCAAGACAAAGGATAAGAACAAAGACAAATCTACAAAAGTAGATAAACAAGAACTAGCAAAACATTAAAATAATAATAATAATAATAATAATCTAAGTAGAAGAAAATATAATAAAATCCTATGTTTTCTTGTGAGAAGAGAACATTACACAGTTCAAATTCAGCACTCCAAGTTCTAGATCCGGCAAGGGAACATCCTAAAAGCTCCTTCTCTCCATAAACAAGTCCTGTCCTGCAAAATCGATGGGCCCATACGGACGATAAAGAACAAGATGGCCCATCTAATGGCTACAACTACCAGAAATTTAAGAAAACAAAAGGCCCATCAAAAGATGAAGAATAGGATGGCCCAACAGATGGCTGAAAATACCAGAAATTCAACAAATTCAAATAAAATCTACAAAATAAAATAAAAAGCAGAATAAAGAGAAAGAGAAAGAAATCCAACTATCACGAAAGATAGAGAAGAAAAGAACAAAAGAAACTTCAAAAATCAGGGCCTAAAGATTTCACTCAAAACTACCTATATTCCAAGGACATGAAAAACCAACAAAAACACAACATTCTTGTTCTCTCAAGACATTAAAATAATAATAATAACAGCAACAACGACAATAATAATAATAATATATTTTTAAAAATATTCATCTTCTTTCACCACAAAACAAACAAAAAAAGCTTCTTCTTCTTCTTCTTAAATATAAAAAAGAAAAATTCTAATATCAAGCAGATCTCTCCTAAGAAAAATTTCAAGATATAGAGCACAAAACCAAGATATTAAAAAGAAAAAATATAAATGAGAAGCTTTCGACCCAATAAAAAAACAATTAAAAAAAAATAGATGGGAGAGAGATTGCCATGTTTGTGGGTATTTATAGAATGGCACCTCATTTTCTCAGTAATTACAGCCTTGAAACGGATGAATTACTTTTAAATGTCAATTAACTTTTTACTATTTACGGAAACACTCGTAGGGACCGAGGAGATATGCCGCCAGAGAAATAGCAGAATTACCGTGGAGTAAACTGTCCTGAGGAGTACTCAATCGCGTAATCTGAGCCGTTGGTCTAGTTGTACCAAATTCAAAGACAAAAGACAAAGATAGAAGGACCCACATCAACTAGGGGACCCACTACACGTGCAGGTCGCACATGTCATTTGATCCAGTTCGTTGGTCTAGTGTGTTCCCAAATGTGAAACCGCTAGGATCTTTCCGCTCTCCGAACTGTGGCCCTTCCAATCAACGGTTTTGATCATTTGTGCGCCCCAGGACGATTCTTAACTCATCGGCCCAGGACCATAAACTTCGTCCGATGAAAGATAAATACGGAGCGAGAGTCCGTTCCACGTTCGAACGGACGCGGATTGTGTAGTGAGTAACTCATCACGTTATCGCGTGGTGAGTAAACTCTGTGGGGTTCACCTTGATGTATTTGTGATTATCCAAGCCGTCCATCCGTTTTTCCACATCATTTTAGTATGTGATCCTAAAATTGAAGAATATACAAGATCAAGTGGACCACACCAAAGAAAAAAGTGGGGAAAATGACGCTGACCATTGAAACCTTCCTAGGGACCACAGTGATGTTTATTTGTCATCGAACATATTCATATAGTTACAAAGATATGGATGAAGCGAAAACACAAATATCATCTGATCTAAAAATTTTGTAGCCCTTCAAATAATTTCAACGGTAGGCTTTTAATTACCATAGTTTCCTTTTGGTGTGGTCTACTTGAGCTTTGAATATGCTTCAATTTTGTATGATTTCGTAAACTTATCTGAAAAAACAGATGAACGTCATGGATTATTCACATACATCACGGTGGACCCCACAGAGTTTAGCGTGATGAGTTACTCACTACACAATCCGCGTACCACTGGAGCTTTGATTGCTGGTACTCCTTTCAGATGTCTACTCTTGAGCCCTGCTAAGGAGACTCGCGCGAGGGACGCGGATTTCCTGCTAAAGCCTTTCCCGAAGTTCCTGCGCAGGGATGTTTGTGATAAATCAAATTCGTCTATCCGTTTTTCGACCTCAATTTAGTACATGCTACCAAAAATGAGTAAGATCCAAAACTAAAGTGGGCCAAAGGAGATGAAACAGTGGGGAAAGAAATGCCCACCGTTGAAACCTTCCTAGGCTCTACTTTGCTGTTTATATGCCATCTAAACCGTTTATAAGGTCATTTTCACTCGGATAAAGTGAAAACACGAAAAACATATACCGTTACAAAACTTTTATGACCATAAAAATGTTTCAACGGTGGTCACTAAATATTCACTGTTTCCTCTCGTTTGGCTCACTTGAGTTTTGAATCCTCCTAATTTTTGGTCTCACATCACAAAACGAGCTTCAAAAACTGATAGAGGGGTTGGATTTATCAAAAACATCTAAGTGCCCCACACAGAAACCTTGCGCAGCAACTTCATGTGAAAGGCTTTGGCAGGAAATCCGCGTACTCGCGCGAGTACGCTTTCAAGGAATCGGCATCGTACGCGTCCCAAACGCTCCCGTGCATGTATCCAATCAAACCATCAGTCTTTTCCCAACTATGCGTCGATGTCCCGGGATTCGGTTTCGGTAGTGATCCTTCCTGTACCGAGCTCGGTGCTTGTCCTTACTAGAAAAGTGCTATGAGCCCACCGTGTGATGTAAGTATTTTATCCACGCACCGTTAATTTACTCATTTTAGGGCATTATCTCGAAAATGAGGTAAATCCAAATCTCAGCCGACCACACCACAGGAAAGAATCAACATCCATCATTGAAAACTTCCCGGGTACCGCTGTAATATTTTTTTGTCACCCAACCTGTTGGTTATGTCACATACTTTTTTTTTTTTTACCCACGCACACACTCACGCCACACGCACACACACCCCACACACGCACGCCGTGGGAACTCGAACCCTTCACTCGGTGTTGAAACTCCGGGGAGTCACCACTGTGGGATGTCACATATATACTTGAATGAGGGGGGAAATAAATATTCGCTTAGTCTAAAACTTTTATGAACTGAGGAAGTTTTTAACGGTGGGCGTTCAATCACCGTTATTTCCAATGATATGAGATATGGATCTGCCTCATTTTTTACATCATGTGGTACAATGATATAGAAAAGTGGGTGGACAGCCGTGTACGAAATAAATACTTCTCAATAGGGCTGACAAAGCACCGACCAGTACTGAGCTCTCCCTACAGGAGGGGTCACTTTCGAATCCGAGTCCCGCTGTAGTGTGGGAAGTGATGCGTGGCCCACAGAGATGCAGTGAGAAATTCATTCCATCCATCAGTTTCTCATACCCACTATAGAATAAGAATCTTAAATAATAATAAAAATATTACATCCAAGACCCGAGATTCTATGGAGTAGACCACACAAGTTGCGGGGATTAAATGCCCACATGGAAACTTTACAAGGCCACGAAAGTTTTGGATCAGGATTATATTTCTGCGTACTGATTATCTATTTGGATGGTATTTAAATACCATAGTCAGCTTCCCGAAGGTTTTGGTAGACGTCTCTATTCTCATGGTTTCTAGGTGTGGCCTAACTGAATTTTAGATTTATCTGCGACTTTGGATTTGGATCTGTCTGATTTTTAACTTCTATCTAGTTGTGAGTTTGAAATTTTGATGGATGGACTGGATTTCTCAGGTATATCTCTTGTAGAGATAAATTTTGCAAGTCAGAGGTGATATGGTTTGTTGTAGCAGAGTCGACAAGCTAAGGTTGAGAAGCAGAAAATCTGGTGGCTGTGTAGTTGGTTGTTGGTTTCAGATGGGAGAAATGACGAGCCTGAGGGCATCGTTTGGCAGTATGGCCCTATTGATCACATAGTTGACAAAACCCTTTGTAGCCACGGCCTTAAGAGAAGTTGGTCTGCTGATTTGGATTGTATGAGTTCCCTTGATTGGTATGATCCGAGAAGTGATTGGAACGATTGGAGTTGTATGGAGAGCCTTAATTAGCAGGGAACCAAAATTGTTGGGATCGACCGCGAGTACCACCACGATTGGTGGGAAAATGGCGAGGAGAATTGTTGCTTGTACGGTGAGTTGCATTGGCGGAAAGCACTGGGGATTCACTGCGGGCTTCTTGTCGTTTGAGATAGGCTTCATAATCAACAAGTTTTTCATATAGATCTTTAAAGGAGATGGGATTTTTACGGGCACAAATGTCGGTAGTGATTTTTTTGAATTCATCACCAACTCCATTGAGGATGTGAATAACAAGATCATCATCAAGTAGAGGAATATCAATGAGAGTTAACTCATCAGAGATGGCCTTGAGGGTTTGCAAGTATTCAGTAATAGACTTACTATCACGGGGTCGAGTGAGTCGTTCCTTGAGACTCATAACACGTGAGCGAGAGCGATTCGCATAGAAGCCTTTGAGTTTGTCCCACGCTTCTTTGGAAGATTTGTTAGATGCAATTAGAGTCGTAATCGAGTCAAAGACTGAGATACGGATAGCATGTAACAGAACTTGATCTTGACGCTTTCAAATAATTGATGTGATTGAGTTGTCCGAAGGACATGGTTTTGAGCTATCTATGTAGCATATTAGGTCATAACCAATCAAGAGAGAATCAAATTGGGCACGCCATGTTGGATAGTTTAAAGGCGTGAGTTTGAGAGGGAGTTGTGCATTAACAATGGCATTCAACGACACGTTTGAATCAAAGGAAGCTACAGCGGATGTAACCATAGGCGTTGTGGTGATTGATTATTGTGAAGGCCATTGATGAAGAATCAAGGTTTCTCGTTAGAGATGAAGGCTTTGATACCCTAAAAGGACAAAATATTGTTTGGCTAAATGAATTATTTCATTACGCTTTGTGATATATATACACACATGTTTACAGATTTTACAGAATCAATCAAATATTATCCTAACTAAGGCCCCATTTGTTAAATCTGAAGTCTAAAGCCTGAATCTGAAATCTAAAGCTGAATCTGAAATCTGAAGCCTGAATCTGAAATCTGGAGTCAAAAAAACTTGTTTGATAATTATGGCTTAAGTCTGAAAATTAAGTACTGAATTTGAAACAATTTTTTTGTTAACAAACATCTAAAATGTCTGAAATATGTTAATTTGACACATTTGCCCCTATCTCCTGTTTAGAAATGTTTTACACTTGATGTAGATTTCCCGCCAACTTTGATCTCCTTTAAACCATTTGTACAACTCAGAGCTCAATGATCATCAGCGTTATATAGCTACTGTTTCCTCTCGTGTGGCCCACTCGAGTCTTGGATCCACCTCTTTTTTGTCGCTTGTACTAAAATTAGCTTGCAAAATAAATGAACAGATTATATTTCCTAAAAACATGGTGGTGGGCCCCCATCCAGTATCCTTGCGCTGGAACTTCCTGCGAACAGCTTTCGCAGGAAATCCACGTCCATCCAATCCACGCCCAGTGTACCACACGGAAAATTAATTGATTCCTTCGTGTGGACTTGAGTCCTAAGCTCATGGGCTGGACTTGAACTATGCCTTAACCCAGTGCAACAAGTACTTGACCAGTGCACTCCGCTACATACCTGAATCACCAAATCAAGACAGAACCTCTCTAGTGAGCCATAGATGAAGAACTGCACCAATTTTATGGTTTAATAGCTGTGAATTAGAAGCCTAACATGTGTTGGTCTACTCCTATTTCTATCATTTTATTCAAATTGGGTCCGTTGTTGGCATCAAAGCCAATAAAAGTCCACATTTGAAAATCCTAACACTTAAATTAGAGGGCATCAACCAGTTAGTTACAAAACAAATTAATCAACGGTCCATACCCAGCAGGGAAATTGATGGAGATCCAATGAACATGATACCCAACAGGGAAATTAATCAGTTACATGCCATCCATACCGTTCATAACGTCATTCCTACTGGAATGAACTGAAAACACAAATATTAGCATGATTCAAAAATTTAGTGGCCCTACGAATATTTCAATTATGGACGTTTAGTTATCACGTTTTCGGCCCACTTGAGCATTAGATACGGTTCATCTTTGGCCTCATGTTCTAAAATGAACTCACAAAACGGATGGACAGTGAGGATTTCTCACAAACATCCCAGTGGCCCCACCTGCGTTCCCAGCACAGGACCTTCCCGCGGAAGGCTTTCGCAGGGGATCCGCGTCCTGGACTAGACGGAAACGGATTGACTACTCCCCCAGCCACCATGGTCGGTGCTCTATTAGCCCCTCCATGATGTATGTGTTTCATTCATTACGTTCATCCATTTTTACAAATCATTCTAGTGATTCACCTCAAAAATTAGAAGGATATAAATCTCAGGTGGACCACACCATAGGAAAACAATAATGATTGGATATGCATCATTAAAATCCTCCTAAGGCCCACTGTACTGTTTATTTGAAATCCAATCTTTTTATTAGGTCATACAGGCCTAGATGAAGGGAAAAAACAAAGATCAGCTTGATCCAAAATTTTTATGGCCCCCGAAAGGTTTTTAATGGTCGACGCTCATTCAACACTGTTTCCTGTAATGTGGCCCACTTGAGATTTTGATATACCTAATTTTTTGTCCCATACCATGAAATGATCTGAAAAAATAGATGGATGGCATGGATGAAACACATACATCATGGTAGGGCCCACAGAGCACCGACCACATCCACTCCGGTGGCAGTGGGAGTAGCCAATCCGGTGGTAGTGGGAGTAGCCACTAGCCAGTATCGTGTTTAACGAGGACGCTTGATGCGTGTACTACCCCCTGCCATACTGGCCGAGCAGCGATTCGTAAGTAGGCGGGCCCACCGTGATGTATATGTACATCCAAACCATAAATCCTTTTTCTCATATTATTTTAAAGCATGAACACAAAAATGGATCCAACGCTCAAGTGGACCACACCAAATAATAATCTTGGTTGCATTATAATACACCAGTTGCATTAAATGCAAGAGTCATCTGTGATGTGGTCCATTTGATTGTTAGATCTACCTCATTTTTGTTTTGATGCCTTAAAATAATATGAGAAAAGGGATAGAGGGTTTGGATGTACAGATACATCACGGTGGGCCCGCCCACAGAACTGCCCGTTCGGAGCTAGGGACGGGTGGGGGTATTACGCAATCCGCGTCCCATTGTATGAACGGTTCAAAGAGATCAAAGTTACATGGCCCACTGTGATGTTTTTTTACCATCCAACCTATTCATTAGGTCATGTAGACGTGGATGAAGTGAAAACACAAATATTTGCTTGATTTGAAACTTCTCCAGCTCTTAAAAGTTTTTATCGGTGGACGTTCAATCTCCACCTTATGGTCCAATTAATCATTGGACCTGCTTCTTTTATTGGATCACATCTTAAATTATCTGAAAAAGTTGATGGACAGTGTGGATCAAACACATAAATCATGGTGGGGCATAAAGAAGTTTCACAGGTTAAAGGTTGATTTTGTATTGCGCAAACAAATGGAAAGAAAAAATTTCCGTTGTAACTTGAAAAGGGGTACTTTTGGAAGCAATAAATTTTTGTTTTATGAAAAATCACGAACGCATTCTGCGTTCACCATTAAGCTAGACTCCTATCACAGAAAGAATTCAGTGAAAAACCACATAGTGCTTTCCGTCTTCCGCATTAACAAACACGACTAAACACGAAAAATTTTTCTCATTTCGCGTTAAGTGTAAAAATTCAGTGTTAACAAACACGGCCTAAATATAGTTACAGATAAGCATAGAAGAGATTTTATAGAATCAATCAAATATTATCCTAACTAAATATACTTACAGATAAGCATGGAAGAGATTTGTTGCTAGCCGAACTGATTTGCTATGCTGGACGTAATCTTGGATGGTGTATTCTCTACATCTCTTGGCCCCACATAATTTCCAAGCAATTCATGTTCCTAACTAAGAAGGATAACTTCCTAACATTCAGTACTATTCCCTAATCCTTGGTACAACAAGTCTCCCACTAAAATGTGACATTGAGGGATATTTGGATTACCAATTAGCATTGATAATGTGAAAGAAAAATGTAATGATTATAAATCTTTTTACCTAACTTTTTTATTTTATCATCATTTTTGTATTTAGTGTATGATTTATAGAATTATATCAATGAGCATTTTTATTATTTTAATATCCAATCATCATATTGATATACTTGAAATTATGTGAATTGTTTACAACGGTACATGAAAGCTTGCCGAAGATATATAATGAATGATTGTTTCCGGAAGAGGATGATGAGGACCAAATAAAAATTATGCGAAATTAAAACACAATTGCTCCTAATACTAACCTACTAATAAAAATAATATATGGGTCGGGATTTTAGCCACTCGATATGGGTTTCCTCAGTCATGGATGACTTTCGTACGTACTATGACTCCCACATTTGATTGGGAATACCCAACAAACAGAAACCTCTATCATTGAAATATTTGGACCGTATATTACAGATAGCTTGCTAAAACCGTCCATATTCAAAGGACAAAAGTAAGGCAATCAAAAGTTCTGAAAATTTTTCGTCCAAAAAATTTGTGCTTTTGATATTGTTTCCAAGATGAGGTCCATCATCTGAACGGTTGGGATCATTTAAATATGAACCGGATTCAAGGTTAAAGTACCGAAGTATCTCACGGCAGTGGGTGAGGATATATTGTAGCCAACCTCCTTATCTCTTTGCGAATGGCAAAGGTAGTGAACCGAGGTCGTCCACGTACTAACAGGGACATGAGGCCCGTCCTTGCAGTGACACGATTCCCTATGCAACCGGGTTTTGCAGGAAAGGATTGCGTGGTGTGCCACACACTACCGACCTCGGTGGTGTGTTCACATTTCCACTGCCTTCCGTGGTGCGGTCAACAAGAATGAGAGAGGGATTATTGAATATATATATATATATATATATATATATATATATATATATATATATATATATATAATTTGAATAGTGGTTGGTAGAGTTATACACGAGTCTATTCGAGTTGAGCTTGGCACAACTCAGCTCAGCTTGGCTCATTCCTCAAGTCTGTCTGGCCAGGTCTGGTCAACGGCAAAGCTAGATTCAACTGAGTTTGAGCCTGTGTGGCATTTTATCAAACACTTGAAACGCTCCTTAAATTTCTCATATGATACAAAATAGTAACAATATTTTACAAGTATTTCATCAAACATATAGTGTGCAACATCAAAATCAAATACCTAGCGTGCTGCATCAAAATCAAACAAAATCTAACACTCAGCAGGTAGCAACAAAATCAAACACCTAATAAGTAGCACCAAAATCAAACATCCAGCATATCCATTCTTTCCTTGCCAATAATTCATTAAGTCATTTCATCAAACACTCAGCGAGCAACATCCATATCAAAATAACTGAGGCACCAATTTGATTCAATCAGAGTCGGTTTGGGTTGAGGTTCAATATTCCAAGTTGAGTCAAGATCGAACTTAGCTCAAATTTTTCTTGAGCTCCAAAAACTAACTTGACTGGATCCTAATCTAACATCAAGTCGAGGAGAGTCAAGCTTTTTCAAGTTGAATCGAGCAAGCTAACCAAGCTAACTCGACACGTGTATAGCTCTTGTGGTTGGATGGGCTTGAAAGGTGCCTTGAAGAGGCACTTATTTGATTGCAAAAGATCACTTCTATATCTTATAAGTTTAAATTAGGAATATTGTTATAATTTAATCATAATAACCAACTTACCCAACTTGGTTAACACCCTTTTAAAGTACCTTGGCTGACTGTTATCCCAGCTGCCACCAGAAATTGCCACGTCATCTAACTGTACACAACTATTACGGGCCTGCGTCATAAAATATAATGATCAACAAAAAGTCAACCGTTGATTGAGCCATCGATTAAGCTTTGAACCATAGATTATAAGCTAATGTATGATTGACAAAATTTTAAGACCAACAAATTGTGAAGCTCCTTGGGCCCGTTTGGCCGGTCGGATTGGAAGGGATTGGATGGTATTGGAAGGGATTGGAAGTTAAATCCCGGGATTGGCCGGCGTGCCAAACAGAGTTGGTGATCTGATCCTAATCCCATGGATCTTAAGACAATCCGCTGACAACACCATCATTACCTTTAAATCTCATCCAATCCACTCTAATCCATTCAAATTTGCCCGGGACATGTTTGGTTCGTAGGATTGGGAGGGATGGAAAGGTTTAATCCCCGGACTGGCCGGGCATGCCAAACAGACGGGATATAGCAATCCAGGGATATAGCAATCCCATGGATCTCAAGACAATCCACTGACAACACCATCATTACTTTGAAATCCATGCCATCCACCCTAATACCATTCAAGCCCTTTCAATCCATCCAGCCAAACGGGCCCTTAAGGTCTAGGAGTGGAGGAATCAGAATTGTCTCCCTGCTGATGGTTAGTGTGGTGGCCTTGTCTGGTAGTTTTGTATGCCTATTGAGGGGCTGTTTGGCATGTTTTTCTCCTTTTCAGTTTCTAATTAGTAGATATGAAAGGTGAGGCCCAATAAAGTTTTGTGTGGAGCCCACCCAAAAGTATTCCTTATACGTTGTCTGTTCTTTTAACAAAGATGCAGGGGCATTGCCCTCCTGAAAAAAAAAAAAAAAAAAAGGTGTCCAAGCAACTCTATTGTCCACTACCCACACTATGCGTGTATGTGCTTATCATTCTTACTAGGGCTGTAAATAGGGCAGGTTGGCCCACCTTGAGCTAGACTTGGGTTGGAGTATTAGGCCTGAGGGTTGAGCTTGGGGCTTAAAATTCAAGCCCCTTTTTCAATTGGTTGGGTTTGAACCAAGTACAACAGCCTGGTCGGCCTATTAGGGTTTGTCAGGGCAATTTTATAACACGAGAAAATAAAAATAAAAATTTCCCAAATCTCCCCCCTCCTCAAACAAGCCATCTCTCTCTCTAGCTGGAATGGCCTCAGCCCCAACAAAAATATTTCCTCTGGACAGTTTTGGCCTGTCAGACAGGTGCGCCTAGGCACATTGAACAATGCAGGCAAGGCTTTAACATAGCTTGGCCGCCCGTGTAATTACACAGAAAATTTCACACACATGTAAATATGTGAGCGACTATCCATCCGTACAACCATTTAAGTTCCATACTCAATCGATCATCAATTCAACCGTTGAGTACACTATTTATTGGACAAATTAAACTATCTAACCGTCTACTCTTAATTTTGAATCATCTCATTATCATTAAATGGATGAAGAATCCATCTAAGCTACTTATACCCAATCATTCATAACTCTATATCTATCATCTTAACCCTAATATACTAATGAACATTTTACATTGTTAAATTTCAATTCTAATGATCATTGCAAGTATACTATGGATCATCTAAAGTTTTATATGATATTATATGTTCTTACCCACACTATTCTTCAAAAAATCTATTTGTGGGTGTCTGATGGCGATGAAAATTTCACTAATGCTTAATTAACCTAGTTGAACCATACATCTGTACCTGGACACCCCAAGGAAGCTCATGGACGCTGGATTTATAATCCTAAAAGAGATATGACCATTAAAATTCAAACCTAATCCTTTTTAACCATACGATCTAGAATATACTGATTGGAATCGGCTTGTAACGATCCAAAACCGCTTGATGGGTGGACCACTAAAATGTACGATCTATAATCAACTTGAGAGGCCAATAACATGCAAATCAAAGCAAAGGAATCCAACTCGTGTGCATGCGTGCGAGATTAGGAAACTGTCGTTTCCGCCAACTATTCAAAAACGAGTTCTCTTCCAAATCTCTTCGCGTTCGAAACCAACTACAATCCAAGAGAGGCCTTCTCTGAATGATCTGGACCATCATTTGATAGATCACAACCGTTCAATTCCGAGGATCATTGTCAACAACCACCACAACCATCGTCGCTGCCTGAAAAGAAATTAATGAATTATCTTCTTTTGTTTTGATTGTTGTTTCCCAAAAACAACGTGTATCTGGATTAATCCAGACCGTCATATTGGCATCTGAACGATCCTAGGATTCTAGTTAGATTAGAAGGGGACCGCGTACTCCGTTATTTCATGTTTTTAGTTGAGATTCTCGATATCGAGCGGTGGCAGGAGAAGAAAGTTCCTCTTGCGTGAACCACCAGCCAAACACATATAGAGCTTCATTCTTGGGTGTCCACAAGCTTTATAGCCTCAATCTAAGCCGTTCAAAAGCAGTTGAAAGAAGAAATACAAATTGGGTTAAAATCTACCATTAACAACCTTCATCTTCTCTGTTGAGAAAACTTGATCGTTGCTTCTTGTATAGCCATCAAATCAGGATCCAAACCATGCCTTTTGTGGGCCATCTAATCACAATTTGATCATCATCTTTCCAGACAAGATCATTGCAACGTGTAGCAACAACGAATAAACAAATCCATAGTCAGAACCGTCGCTAGAAACTTCCCATCGTAATTCTGTAAAGCGTTCTTCGAGTATGATTCTAGACTTTCAGAATCAGAGAGAGAGAGAGAGAGAGAGAGAGAGAGAGAGAGAGAGAGAGAGAGAGATGATCGAGTGGTACAACTGAGTCTGCACTTAGTCGATTCATTAAGGACTGAGTCAAGGCCGAGTCAGGCAGAGTTTGAGTCAGATTCGGACTCAGCTAGCAACATCGAATATGTGAGTGATCCTCTCAATTTGAATTCCCTCCCACCTTGTTTTACTTTCTGAATTTCTTGTTCTATTTTTTAAATTGCCTTATTCTTCAACTTTTCAATTCTTTTTTGTTGTCAATAAGCTAAGATCCTAGGTAAGGGATCTTTCGTCATCTTTCTCTTCAGTTGGATTCTTTACGTCTTTAATTAGTATTTTCTTGAATTTAGTTATTTCACCTTAGGAATAGCCCTTTTTCTTTCTTTCTTTCTAAAAGATGATGGGGACATCACACGCGCAAGCACGCCACCCCTCACACATGTAGGCAAGGAGAGGGAGGACCCCACCATCGATCTAGCTCGATGATGATGTCCAAGGAGGGTATCCTAGTTAGAAGACGGAGTTTTGGTTCAAGAGGGTGGGCCTGATAGCCAAGTAAAGCCCATCATGGGATATCATGATCGTGGCCCACTAGTCGGATTAAGTTCATACTTTAGGTTTTGCTTATTTATATTATTTAGAACATCATAAATGCTTTAGATTTCTTTGATCATTTTCTATTTTAGTTTACTTCATTATCAAGTAATAAATTGTGCACATGACGCGAGTTTTGGAGTATAAGGTTTTCTTATAAATAGGCACCTCTTGTAGTTTTTTTTTTTTCATTCAAGTTAAATAAAAATTCCTTCAAGTTTTTTTTTCTACTCTCTAAGTTTTTGAGTTGTGAAAAAATTCAAATAGGTGCGAAGCCCTCCCTTTTTAAAGTGCTAAATTCAAGTAGGTACGAAGCCCTCCCTTTTCGAAGGGCTACGAAGCCACGTTTATTCCAATCTGCTCCTCCATCTTATTTCATACATCCTTCGATCATCTTCGCCTCAAATCCACTTGTTTTGCAGCTGTTTACCTTTCTACAACTAGTTTTCAGAATCTGGCCCCACAGAAAGGCTGAAACTTCAGTAGAGCACCGCACCTCAACCGTATATCGGATCCCCATCAAATTTGGAGAGTTTGGAGACCCCCCTGGCCAACCAAGGCCAAGAAGTTCCTTTTGGGATTCGGGTCTCCTCCACACATGTGGCCCCCTACTGCGCACGTGCGCCAGTACCCTATCCCGCTACCCGCACGTAGGATCTGTTCCAAGTTCAGGATTTTCTTCTCTTTTTCTTTTTCTTACCTAATTTTATAACCCTAGTCCTAGTTTGCATTATCCATAATTTGTTTTCCATTTTTTTTTCATCCTAAGGTTCCTCAAATTGAAATTGAGGAATCCCTTTAATTAGGGCTGATAACTATGCATGTGTGGTTGAATTCTATTTCCCTTTAAGTATCGTTTGGCTTACAATTTTTATTATTTCAGCCCTAGCCTGTGTAGGCCTGGACCCACATAGATTCCCCTTAAGTGAATGTTTGAACTATCATGTGGGATATGAAATTTGTGTAGTTGTTTATGAACTAATGTGATCTTAAGCCTGGATTCTTGCACATCGTATTTGAATTTCATGTCCTGCATCATAGGAGTTTCCCTTTCTTGCTTTTACTTGATTTTTAAGGGTTTGGATATGTTCCTTGGGTTATTCGTTGTAACACCTCGGGTTTTCAGGGGCCGTGTAGGAACTCAGCTCCCAAATTCCCAAGTGCCATGGGTGCCCTAATGGGCTTCAAATTTTAATTACATTTGGATGATCTCATAAACAATGAAGAGTTTAGTAAGGCATGCAGCATAAGTAAATCATAAAGCAGTATCGAATGCCACTAAATATAAATGTATCTAAACCACAAATCTCAAGTCATCTAAATAGGGAACTAGTCCCACCCATACATGACCCAAAGCGACTAGAGCCCTAGCTTATACCCCGCGGTAGACCGAACTCAAACTAAAAAGATCCGCCGAAAGTCTAGAAGAGGGAAACTCCTCAACCTCATCCATGCTCACCTCGCTCGGCTCATCGAGCTCCACCTCACCTGCATCTAGTAAAGGGTCTAGTTGGTATTTTAAAACACCGTCCCAGAGTAGGAGTAAGTAGCTAACTCAGTGATTACTATTAGCCTTAACTTACAACAAGCAGCAATTATATGATGAATTTAATGAAAGGCATACATTCACAGATCTCAAACTAGTCTTGTTAATGCATGTACATGTATTATGATATGATGCATGACCTCGCAACAACACTCCCTCGAACGACTTTGTCTAACGATCGCGCATGACCAACATTCCCTCGAGTGACTTCGTCTAACAATCACACATGACCAACACTCCCTCATTGCGACCTCAACTGCCGAGTCATCAAATCTTAACTAATGCGATGCATGAATAATATTAGCTGAGTATTTAGTTAATTCCGTTCATCCAGTAGATTGGGAAAACTGGTACACCCCACGTATCGTTGCCCTCAACTGGTTGCGAGGCCAAGGCCCTTCAACATGTGAGGCCACGACCCCGTGATCCTTAATCCCATTGGGTTCCCCATCCCCGATTTCAAGTACATGGGGAGTCCTGAGAAGCGGGATTGCTCGCGGTCACTACGGGGAGGCTCATCACCCCAGCGTATAGGCTGACATCTTAGACACAGTGTCCCATTCCACCATGCCTGGCTCTCAAGTCAGTAGATCAGTTTCAAATGGTTATCAATAGGCTTCAGTGGTTGAAGGGTATTCTAGGTTCCATACAGGCGTGAGCAGACATGGTTAACAAACATGGTTGATCAGTGAGTGAACTAGACCATACGAGTTCAGGCGAGTACGTGACGGACAACATCGAGTACAAACGACCCATGTAGTCTAACTACTGTCGTCCATTTGCATCCGCCCAAATTCGCTAGTTTAGTCATAGGGTGGTCCTATCGACGGGACCACCTTCTTCCACCTCAGTTCCCTGACCAACCTAGGGGTTTGATGACATTCAATAATATTCTAACAATTCCATATTCGTCTTCTAACGCAAGTCATGCACTCATACATCCAACATAAAGATTCAGATTTTTTCTACAATACAACTACTAACAAAATACGACATTAATGTGTGTGTGTGTGTATGTGTGTTGAGTGGGGTTACCGAAGATACTAAAAACTATACATCATTCATAGGACAAACATACAACAAGGATTAATGTAATCATGCTTGCCACAAGAAGGGTTATACTAGGATCGCATATGAGATGAGCATACCATACCAAATCAAGCCTAATTATGTTGGAGAGCACATAAACAACACTCAATCATGTCATGGAATTTAGTAAAATCATATATGGGATGAACATGCCACACCAAAATCAAACCCAATCATGTTGAAGAACAAATAAACAACACTTATTCATTTCATGGGATTTAAGGGGATCTATTATATAGGGTTTTGGCTAGGTTCTCTCTAGATTACTCAAACACATCATCCTAATATTTATAATCATTAAACTCATAGTAATATTGGTGCTAGGCTACTTGAGAATAATAGTCCGCACCTTGTGACGATCCGCTCGATTCACGGCGCCTGTAGGGTTATAGTGTTAGGAAATCATTGTTAAAATGTCTAAATAAGCATACAAGCTTATAAGAATTAGAAGGAATTTAACTCAAGACCTAAACCTACAAACATAACTCCATACTTACCTTCAATCGTCGCCGAATCGACACCAATGAAGGACGATGTTACTATAGAGGAGATAAGAGGGTGAAGGTGCACAAATCCTAATGCTTCCAAGCTCTCCCTCTCCCTTTCTCCTCTTTTCTTCTCTTTCTCTTCTCCCTTTCTCCCTTTCTTTCTTCTAGGGCAAATTCATATGGGGAGAGGGGGTGCCCAAATGAGGCCCTTTTATAATGCCAGATTTGGTGCAAATGGCCCCAAGGGTTGGGTTTGTACTATACTAGCGCTATGGGAGGGTTTTTCTAGCCTTTAGGGCCCACTATAGGGTATACATATTGATATACACCGTAGGATAGTTAGCCCTAATGATGATCTACGTATGGATATGATCGTCCCGCCGTTTGAATGCGCCGATCGACAGATATGATTAGAAGTCTGTTCAACGGTCACCGATAGTTGATCGGGGCCGCGGCTATATGGATATAAGCAGGGAAATATCCTTACTCCACGTGTAAAGTTTGATCATAAACCAACGGTCCAAAATCCTCAACTTTGCATAAGAGTGGACGACCCAATTTACTTAAGTTTCAACTTCTTCCTTTAGAGTATTTGCACTTCTCATGCACTCGTCATTTGGCTCAAGTTGAGCAGTTATAGGCAGTACCCAGGTCCGACTCCCGCAATGAATATCAAGCCCAGTAAGACGGACATTATTCTATAGTTTTGGAACTAGTGGCCCACCAACAAGCGGTCTAGAGCTTGTTCAAAAAATCAGGGCATTTCTGGAATGAATTAGGTATTGAGATTTCTCATGGGCAATGATTAGGGTTTGGACTAACTATGTTCATAGTGTGGCTCATTTATAGCTAGTGAAAATGGAGATTTGCTCATGTTTACTCTAAACCGTCGGTTTTAGACTAAAAGAGTAACAGGATTGATTTGGTCTATTAATCAAGATTCGGGCCTTATCTGACTCAGCTTCAGTTAGATCTTTAATTTTGTTATGATTGCCTTGATTAGTTAGCGATGGGTCGGTTAGATTTTGGGCCCTATGTGAGTAAATCATGGGGCTAAACTTGATGTTCAAGTAATCGGGCGGATTCGTTGGCTTCCTATAGTTGATTAATCAAATTTGTGCGGTTCTTTACTAGTTCCACCCGGGTATAAACTAACATTGAGTGCTAATGGTTAGTAAGTGATAATATAAGTTAATTACATAAAAAAAAATTAAGAATTTTTAGAAATCCAAAACAGTGAAAATTTAGGAGGTCACATCCATTTACTTTAGAGTTAGCCTTTTTGTTGAATAAATTGAATGCTGAATGTTTGGTGTAATTCTTTTTGAAAATCTGACCCTTGTAATGTTTTCTTGATTTATAATGTATTTCTATATTGTATCATTTCATTGCATTGATAGTTCTCCCATTAAAATTATTATTGAATATCGTTTTCTGTTAAGTAGTCTAATCATAGAATCTACATACATTATATCATAACATGCTTGAAACTTAAGTTTTTTCGTTGTATTGTAATCATGGAATGCTTGAGGAATTTAATTATTTGCATCATCATCAAATATCTGGTATTTGGTTTAGATATTTAGAATTGAAAACTGTGAATATTTAAAATTGGATTTTAGTTGGATGACGGATGAGTGAGCATGTCGGGATTGCTCATAGGCGTGCATGTACTCGGAATTACTCATCGGCGTGCGCATGTCGAGATTATATGCCTTGCTAGACTAATTAGGTTAACATGGATGAATTGCAATAGATTCTGAATATCGGAGTTATGCGAGATCTAGTTGCTTCGTTGGATCGATGAGCATGTTGGGATTGCCCATCGACGTATTGTACGCCTCGTCGAACAAATTAGGTGAGCATGTTGGGATTCCCATCGACATGTTGTATGCCTTGTCGGACAAATTAGGTGAGCGTGTTGAGATTGCAACAAGTTCATAATGTTAGAGTTGTGCCAGATATTAGTTCACTACCAAAAAACGACCTTCCCCGATGGATTTTAACCATCTGCAAAAGGCAATGCCGACGGCTATATTATAGTTGTTGGCATATGTTAGGCTATGTGACAGACTAGAGCTATCAATATTTCATTACAAAGGATGACAACTTTCATCTATCCGTAAAAGCCTTTTGATAGCAATGGTTTGAAGCTGTCACAGTTAACAAATCAACCATCGATTTTGGAAGTACTTTCTGTCATGCCCCAAACCTGGAAATTGGATTCACAGGAATCCCGATCGCCGAATCCGGTGCCGACAACCTCCGTAGTACCCTAAGCTCGGCTCCTAACGTCCATGTGCTAGATTCCGATCTTGGAATCCTACAAGTAGGATTTTTTTTTTTTGTGTACATTTAACTCGTAATAAGCATAACCACAAGTATACCTAAATCACAAAGACAACATCATCATCACATATCCACTAATATAATCATTTGATTACAATACTGAAGGGAAATGCATAAATTGAAAATCAAGATCCAGAAGACCGCTGCATGCTCCAAGCTCAACACTGCTTCAACCTAACATCACCTACACGCATCTATCATGCATAAGCTTATAGAAAGTTTAGAGGGTGGTATAAGTATGTGCACAAGGTAAGTGTCAAGTATTCAATATAATGTCATCATCATACAGTACTGAAAATACTGGTAATCCATAAATCGTACAATATCGGAATAAGCAGAATTACTAACAAGATCATGAATTACTAGAGTAAGCAGAAATACTGACAAGAGCAGGAATTATCAGAGTAAACAGAAATACTGGAAAGATCATAAATTATACGATAATAGATCAACTATATAAATCAGAATACGCGATACAAATCAACTATACAAATAAGGAGTCATAAAGAGTCAAATATCAGATGTCGTATCTAAACCATATAAATGCAGAAACAAAAGTAACCCAAAATGTCATATGCTGCGAATGTAATGCAATATGCAGTGCGAATGGAATGACTATGTTGGAGCGTGAAGTCGGGATGATAGTACGTAGTATCACAGCCTATGGAGTCCATCACAAGGGACTTCTATCCAAACTAATCCCATACCTAAATTTGGATAGTCAAAGTCAATGTGGTAAACTCCTGATCTCAGGTTAGTCGCGCGCTCCAACTGAAATTCTGGTCATTGCAAAGGTACACGTAACAAATAGTTGCGCACCACCAGCCCGAGTGGATAGTGAATGAATGAATGAATGAGTATGTAACTCCTGCTCAATAAGTCCATATATCAATACGGTTCCTCTCTAGGATCATCACAGAGGTTTAGTACACTCCAAATGTCACTGCCGCTCTCCCAGCCGCACAGTCCAAGTGAGCATAAGAAACCTCACTATCCGCCTGGCCAATAGTCTGTCAATACCTATCTGGCACGTCGATAGCGGACCCATTCACGAGCTCGTCAAACTCAACCTAGTATTACTAGAGCTGGGCATCAGACCGAGTCGACTCGAATTTGGCCCAACCCGACCAGATCTAACTTTTTAATGTCCCAACCCGAACTCGGACAGAACCGGGACCGAGTCTGACTCAACTGACTCGGACATACCCGAATACATGCTGGTCTGACCCGATCCGAGTCCAACTCAGTCAAAAAAATCGAGTCGGATCGGATTGTGCAAGGTTCGGATCCGTAGTTTTCCTGTGGCCTACAAATACTTATTCATCACTGTTTTTAGTGGAATGGTTCACCTGATATTTGAATCTTCTTGAATTTTGGTATCTTGTCCTAAAATGATATGGAAAAAAAGATGAACAGTGTTGATATGTAGCAAATACATCAATTTGGGCCCCACGCAGTTAGGGAAACTGGGTAAGTGTGCCTCTAGGCCATATCTAAATATTCAAAAACCACCTCAGGGAATTCATCCCAAATTACAGTCCAGATTAAAAGAATTCATGTTCTTTTAAATATTAATTGGCATACATCCAGTAAACATATTCATAGAATAACCATTAGTCATTATGGGCTAGAAGTCTATATACTTGTTTCACATGAACAAAACTGTTGACTGTACACAAATGGGATGAACTCTCTTAATTGAATGTGAACAGTTTCCTGAGATTGTTTAAACCGTTGTGGTTTTCAAACAAGTCTCACTTCCTATCAAATGCCTAGAATCATCTGAAAGGTTTCATGACTGGGCTTGCATGAGAAGTAAATTTCCATTAAAGGGCTACTTCCTAATTTTAAATACATGGAAAAATTATTTCAATTTGGTCATTTCCTCTCTATAGAATTGAATTTTCACAATTCAGTACGGTTTTGCATCCTGCACACA
This sequence comes from Magnolia changhungtana, assembly GCA_030180095.1. Lineage (NCBI taxonomy): Eukaryota > Viridiplantae > Streptophyta > Magnoliopsida > Magnoliales > Magnoliaceae > Magnolia > Magnolia changhungtana. Next base: position 895,278 of record JASAUF010000664.1, read on the forward strand.
GCTTTACATATAACATGTACTTATGGCCAGTAGTGACTTCAAAGCATGGATAGAATGCAAACAAATTCGAATGCATTAGCTCCTTAATGAGTTCTCTGTATAAAATAAAAATTACACTACTACAATTGAACACTATACATGTTGTAACACCACTAGATTAGGTAAAACTTTCAATCATTCAATACCCTCTATATGATGAATGCCTTTGTGGCATGTAACTAAATGAACCTTGTCCGTAATAGTAACCACCTCCTCCACCTCCACCTTCATCGCCAGATTCATCCTTCGGTTCTTTTTTGACTGATTCAACTGCAGGAAAACTCTTGGGTGACTCCGAGCTGGATGTGTCCAAAAGAAGGCAGTTCACCTCTGTTGAATCAGATGGTGGGGATCCCTTCCCATCGTCCTCATTCAAAGATGCAAGAACTTTTTTCAGACGCTTTTTATGATCCGATTTGTACGGGATTCCCAATAGCCTATAAAAGCTGCAAGACTTTTAACAAACTTTGATGGTTTACTTGTGCCTGCTTCAACATCATGTTGTCTTAGAGGTGGATGTTATTGTCTGGTACTTCTTGATCTGTATGTCATTTACATGCTTTCTTTGATGGCCGCTTTATAATCCCGTTCCTCTTGCTCCCTCAAAATTCTATCTTGTTCTTCTTCTCTACTAATGGTGGTTGTGGAAGGCCGGGAACTAGAGCTAGAGGCAGTTGTAGTTCCTCTGCTAAACCCTTCTTCATTTATAACAGGCCTACTTCTATATATTCTTTTGTTAGTTGTATTGGTTGTAGTTATAGGGTGAGGAGTATGGGAAGTCTTTGTATTAGAATCAAGAATGGCTCCAAATAAATCTCAGACCTCCTAAGAAGCTTTGCAACAAGGTGCGGCGTCTCCTCCCCGACAAGCCAAATATAATTTAAGTCGATTTATTTTGTTGACAAACCGTTTTCCACACAACTTACATTTCAGCTTTATCTTTCCATCCTGGGAGTAGGTTTGGACCCCATAATCCCAAATATCTGCCAATGCATCATCTTCCGATGACATATCTAGTATATATCTGGTTACCTTAGGACAAAAAAAAAAAAAGAAATTAAAGTTATGAATGAACGCAAGTACCTAACAATATAATAAGAGATTTAAACAACATTATCTAATTGAATATTACTAATGAAAAAAGAAAAACATTCATCCACCCATAAAACATAACCATAAAACTTCAATGTAACTGTTTTAACAAAATTACAAATAACATGATATAACAAAATTAGAAGGCATCAAAATCATATTACAGCTGCAGGCACTGTCTCTTCAATCTTATCACTCTCTTCTTTATTAACTCCTCATCAATAGAGGTCTCTTTTCCCCACATCGGACGCAGCCAATCCTGGGTACAAATAAGCGCTTCAACTAATTCAGTTGTAAGTGAGCTTCTATACTTGCTTACGACCCTACTCCCCGTACTGAAAGCGGATTCTGAAGCCACGGTTGAAATTGAAATTAATAATATGTCGCGTGCCATTAACGAGAGCACAGGTTACTGAACTTACTAGATCTCGACCTCCACCACTCCAAAACATCAAAATCATCGCCTTTGTTTAGAACTAGAATATCCTCCTTGAGATACTCTTCAAGTTTTGATCTATGCATTTATACTTGAGTCCCTTTTCAGCTGTGTATAGTAAGACATGAAATCATCTGTCGTGTCTTCTTCCAATTCATCAACAGCAGAACTAGAACCCACTTGAGGAGATTGTTCTTTTACGGCACAGGCATACAAATTGTACAATTCACTGGTTGCACCAGAAATCTTTTCAGCCTCAGCAACACCCATTATATCATATAACTTATTACATATGTAGCCAACCATAAACATCTTGTACCGGGGATCAAGAACGACCGCAACACTCATTACCAGACTACACTCAGACCAATACTTATCAAACTTTACTTGCATACCCATGGTCATGAATTGTAAAAAGTCTTGTCCACTACTGCTTTTGCGCAATGCATCTTTTACCTTCCAAAGTTTAGGTAGAAATATATTGCTGTTGGATACTTGCAGCCTAAAAATTTCTTCGTGCTGTTGTAAAAAACAGAAAGGAACTTACAAACTGATTTAGCTTTTAACCAATCATCTTCAGAAGGCAGCCAAATATATACACTATCACGCTCCGCGTAGTGAGAGAAGGTAGGTCTCAAATCTATCGCTGAATCCAACATTTTAAAAGTTGAATTTCAATGTGTCGTGACATCCAACTTCATCGTTTTCTGAGTTGACAAATTCAACCGATGAGATCGTGAAGGCGACCCCCATATGTATTTCATACTCTCTCTTATGTTTTCGATCATGGGATCGATTGTTTTAAGGCCTTCTTGTACAATCAAGTTTAGGATGTGGGCACAACACTTAACATGAAATATCTTTCCACCAAAATACAAGTCACCGGTGGCCTTAAACTAGTTGCGCTGGTTGCGCAAATTCATTATCACACTATCATTTGCAGAGGCATTATCTAGTGTAATTGTCGAAATCTTCTTCTCAATTCCCCACTCCATTAGACATCTGTGTATGCAGTCTGAAATCATCAAACCTATGAGGCGACGCAGGATAATAGAAGTTTAATATTCTCTTGCAAAGCCTCCATTCGGCATCAACGTAGTGAGCAGTTAGGGACATATACCCCTTTCGTTGATTGGATGTCGTCCACAAGTCTAATGTCAGGCTAATTCGGGAAATCGTGGCCAACTCTCCTTTCAACTTGACGTTCTCGCCTTCATACATCTTCATACACACCCTCCTGATTGTTGTGCGAGAGACCTTCTCGTATCTGAAGTTAAGGGATTTGGCTAGTCCAACAAAAGCAAGACTCTCTACCATCTGAAATGGTCTTTCATCTGAAATAATTAACCTGGCCGTCCACTCATTCACCGACTCTTTGTCATACTTGTAGATGGACACTGACGGACCGCCTGCAGATTACGAAAATGAAAGTGTTTGTTGCCTTAGCCCACCTCTCACTTTTTAAAAACACTTTGTCAGATGTTTCTTCAATGTTGTGGTCGAACCATCTACTTGCTTAGTGTACTAATTCTTGCAGTGCTTGCATTGTATCTTCGCTTGCCCGTTCTTCAGGGTTACTTCCTCAAAATCTTCCCACATTGTCGACCTCTTTTTCATATTTTTCGTAACATGTGACTGTATGGTACTAATATCAACTACGTCGACGGGCACCTCTCCATGTTCAACACATAATCCTTCATCTTCAAGGATCAACGGTGATGTAATTGATCGACCACCGGGGGTCGGGGACAGGGTATTGGAAAGACCCTTGTTTTCCATCTGATAGTTAAAATATATTAAATCATATTAGCATTAGCAATCTAATGCTAACAGAGTTATACTAAATCCTAAATTAGTTACCCATCCAATTTTGGATAGATTGTAATACTTTCATATTCCCATTTAAACGTCCACGCCGAAAATCCGACAGTATCTCCCCATGCCTCTCCAGATAAGTTGATCTTACGTTACATTCCGATGCCAAATATCTGAAGCAATGTGAAGATATTTGGCATTGGATACGAAATGAAAGAAACATATCTAGAGAGAAACGAGGAGATAGACCGCGGATCAGGCATGAACATTTCATAGGTTATATGAAAGCATACTATTTATCTAACCTTGAACTGTCCAAAAAGGGACAATTTGAGCGATTTCTATGCCACCAAAAATACACTATATCTATGTATGGCCACATAGAAATCCTCAAATGGGTAACTAATTATCTAACTTACAAGTAACAATTAAATCCTAAATTAGTTACTCATCCAAAGTTAGATAGATTGTAATACTTTCATATTCTCATTTAAACGTCTACGCCGAAAATCCGGCAGCATCTCCCCATGCCTCTCCAGATAAGTTGATCTTACGTTACATTTCGATACCAAATATCTAAAGCAATGTGAAGATATTTGGCATTGGATATGAAACAAAAGAAACATATCCAGAAAGAAACGAGGAGATGGACCGCAGATCAGGCATGAACATTTAAATAGGTTATATGAAAGCATACTATCCATCTAACCTTGAACTGTCCAAAAAGGGGATAATTTCAGCGATTTCTATGCCACCAAAAACACACTATATATATGTATGACCACATAGAAATCCTCAAACGGGTAACTAATTATCTAACTTACAAATAACAATCATAAGTCATAACTATAAACTAACAAGTCACAATAATAATTTAAGGAAAAAAAATGTCACAATCACAACTCAGAATCACAAGTCACAACTATAAGCTAACAAGTCACAGCTATAAACTAACAAATCACAACTATAAACTAGCAAGCTAACTATATAATGAGAAAAGCGAAGAAGATCCACATGGTTTGCCAAATATTGAGCTGTTATAAATGATAAATAAATAAATAAATGGGATCCTAATGGAAAAGTCAACTAACATGCTTCATCAAAATCAAGGTACTGTGACTTGGAAAAGTCAGCTCATACAAGCCTCGTGTTAGGCCAAGTTACCAAAAAATCACTCTCATCAAATTCAGGTGGACCACATTATTGAAAACTGTGTATAGGGCAGTTATCGCCCTCCAAATTAATTTCCTTGGCATGGCTTATATGAATCATGATTGGGCTTCACATGCCTAAATTTAAGTGTGGCATCTAATGATGGGAGTGGATTTCATATAATAATTTTGGTGGACCCTGGAAAAATCAAGGGTCCTCCAACTACTTTCTTTGTGTTGGGCCATTTAAATCATGCAAGTAAATTTGATTTTTTGTTTTAGCCTAAATTAGGATTGCCATCTAATGGTCAAAGTAATTGCTCATACAAGCCATTGTAGGCCATGCTAAAAATAAAGTCCCGCCTCCATCACGAACGGTAAAGAGAGCATTCAAGAAGGAAAATATGGAATCTATGTTTGTCTTGATTTTAATGGGCCCACCATAACGTTTATGTAAGATCCACTCTGACCCTACGTTATGTAAGATCCACTCTGACCCTTTTTGAGAAGATGGTGATTTTGGTGGGAACTCGTTCATAAAATAAGTATAATGCCGAACCACATAAATTTGCTTTGTTTTATATGTTGGTTTTCTTTGTTACATACATTTATAAGAAAAAAAAAATTAATAACTTTACACTTTAAACTCTCTCTCTCTCTCTCTCTCTCTCTCTCTCTCTCTCTCTCTCTCTCTCTCTCTGTTTTACATCATAAGTGCAAATTCAAAAAGGAAAAAAAAAAAAAAAAGAAGACTTAAACTAGTTCCATGCCTAATCCTTGTTTAAAAAATATACCAGGGATTTGTCCAAAGAAATGATTGCATGGTCAAAATTTTAAAATGCATGGTGCCCATTGTCCAAAGATGAAAGATGTTGTGGTTCAAGCAACAGACTTCCAATGCATGTGACCGCATAAAGTAACTGAGGCCTGAAGCAAGAAGAAAATGATGATACAAGGATAATGGCCTTTTCTTGAGACAACAAGTGAGTGAGTATAAATTTACTTGTTTTAAGGATAGCATTCGAGGAAAAGAAGAGAGAAGAAAACCAATAGAATTACTAGCAAATGAAGATTGGTGGTCTCCATTTCTTTGAAACTCTTGTTTCAGTGTTGCTTCACACATGTTAGTGCTACTTTAGTGCTTTATTACATAGACATCATTTTTTTTTTTTCTTCTTATCTTTTGAGTGTGTGTGTGTGGTGTTGGGAAAACGTGTCATTGCACCCAAGTCAAAAAGGTTTTTTAAAAAATAAATAAATAAAAAGAACCTTGTCTTAATATAATGTCCACAAAATACCCTTTTTGTTGCATGGGATGGTCCCAAATGCAGCATCAGACTTATGGGTGGTATGTAAATATTAAGGTATCTCATGGGAACTTGCCAAAACATGTGACATGCTGGAGAAGTTGGGTGTGGTGATATCATGGTTTGTAGAAAGTTGCAAAGGAGGATTGATTATTCTTCATGGATAGAATTGATGTGAGATGACAGTCAAATGGAGATGGAGAAGAGATAAGGGCACAATGGAAGTTGGAGTATGACATATGAGAGTGATTTCAAGCATTGGACTTCCAAATGCGATGCAAGTCAAGGCCTTAGTGGGTTATGACATGAGATTCAATAAAATTCAATCGTTGGGTTGATGAAAAAGGTATTGATGAATTCAAATGATGAAAAAGGTATTGATGAATTCAAATCAAAACGTAAAGGTTCCGGTGGTGATATTAATTAAGAGTGTGTTTGGATGCACAATGAAATTGAATTGCAATTTTCAGTCAAATGAAGTAAAAGTAAGAAAATCTGTAGTTTCCTCCCTTGGCATTCATATCAAAAGTCTAGTCTCCAAATTACAATTACATTAGTGGAGTTTGAAAGAAATGTAAGTAAAAGTCAAGGTGGAAATTTCTCTTTTCTTTTCGACATTCCTCCCTGTTAAAGGAAATGTGTCCACTTCGGTTCATTTGTGTTCTGCATCCAAACACAGCTACCTCAAAACTATAATAATTAAAACTTTTACTAATCAAGGTGAGAGAATAAGATTGTTCAAGAAACAATAATTTTATCGAATGATGCCCTAACCCGGACAGTTAATAATGAATAATAAAAAATCAACGGGTCAAAATCAACAATTTTTTTTTTAATTTTTTAAAGTAGTTCTCAAAATCAGAGGTTAAAATCACCCAATTAGACATACTAAAAAATCATAACCTATCTAGAATAGGTTCCATGATTTGGACGGTTTAGTTTGAAGTCCATAATGCCATGTGTACAATATCCAAGCGCCAGATTCCCAAATACATCCAATAACAGATTTCAAAAATCAAAGAGCAATGAAGTACATGAATAAAAATCAATGGTCAATGAGCAATGAAGTACATGAATAAAAATCAATGGTCAATGTTCAAATCAGATGGACCACAAGATGGAGAGTCCTCGTAACTAGAAATGACGTACTATGAAGAGGCATAGAACTATGCAGATACCTGCATTAACATTCCTTAAAATCATGGTGCCATGCCAAAAGATGCATCAAGAGCTTCTAGGCTAATCAGAAAATTCCAATTCGTCAAGCATAGGATTAATAAAATTAAGGTTGGTGTCTTAGTGATCCAACGATTTAAATGGATTCTAAATTGCTTCCAGCTCAGTTTTATTCTTTAAAGTTGTTAGATTCTGAAAAAGAAAAATAAAAAATATAAAAAATATAAAATAAAATAAATAAAATAAATAAAATAGAGGTAACGGGTCCATCCATTGCTCTAAATCAAGAATCCTCTGTACCATTAGACTTAATCCATATACAAAAACATATGATTGATTTTTCTACACGATGGAAGTCCTTGAATAGGTCAGACAGAAGTAGCATCAAAACCTTATATTCCACTAGAAAATTTATCCACACTAACAAATCATCGAAATTGTAGACACGAAACCCATGTACCAAGATCTGTTTGGCTCCTTATACAATGAAAGTAATTTGCAACTTTTGGCATTTCTACTCTTTAGTAGAAATAGCAAAAAAGCATGAAAGATTACTAGTGCGGACATGAAATGGCGCTTTTCCATACAACACTAAAGAGCCCCAATTCATAAATTTCCAAAGTTCGATTGATTGAAATAAGAATTTCTTAAACCAAGGAAAGGTTGGACAAAAATGGACTGTGTGATGAGAGATCTACCTTAAGACATACTAGAAAATAAGAGCATCACAATGGACTTACCAACATTCAAATCATCAACGAAATAAAAACTTCCACCGAGTAGCAAACATGATGAATATACATGTGTACATATATAGGTAGAAAAATACTACAGTGATAACAGGTAGTTATGGGGAGCATCCATCAGTTGCGCCCCAATTGCTAGAGGAGCCTAAAAATTAGGCTAATCCAACCATCAGACAAGCCACAACACGGAAAACAATGAAAAAAAAAACACAACCTACAAATTCAAGTGGTGGGGGCCACTTGAAAGTTGGATTGGGCTGATTTTTTGGTGGGTAGTCAGCATTGTAACACTTGCCGACAGGAGAGTCTGTCTCTCCACCCACGGTAAAAAGAAAACAGTCATTCGATTTCACATTTCCTCACAGTAAATATATGGACAAGATGCTCTGCATGGCCCACCATGATGTGTGAGTGACATCCATTCCTGCCTGAAAATCAGACCATCCTCATTAAAATACTACTGTGGGCCACAAATGTTTTGGATCTTATCAACAAATGGCTAATAAACATTCAGTGGCCCCAGGAATCTTTTAATGGTGGTCATTCAACCAACCACCACTGTTTGATGTGGTGTGGTCCACCCGAGATTTGGACATCCCTCATTTTAGGGGAGCTCTCAAAACAGGATGAACGGCGTGGAAATCTGTCAAAACAGATGAATGGCATGGATATCTGTCAAAACAGATGAACGGCGTGGATATCTGTCAAAACTAATGAACGGCGTGGATATAAGGCAGATCAAATGCATCAGATTCACTCCACAGTCAGGGATTCATTAGAATAAGAAGAAATAAGAAGAGGAGGAATGAGAAGAAACTTTCAAAACAGAATCCTCACCAAAACCTGATTCAAACATGAAGGAGGAGACTGGCGTCGGACAGGCAGCAGAACGAGTGTTGAAGAAGAAGAGACTGGAGAGGAAGAAGATCGTCCATCGGGCAGCGATCGTCCGTCGTTCGGGTTGGGTTAGGCCGTTAGGGTAAGAAAAGATGGGAAAGGGAGAGGCGCTGTAAAAACTGGTAGGGTAAGAAACTTAAGGTTTTAAAAAAAAAAAAAAATTTATTTTATACTACCCACTCAACCTCTCGGGTCGGGTCTATTCGGGTCGGGTCAGGTACCTCCGGGTCGGGTCGGTGCGGACAGAGGTCTATCCGGACCTGACTTGAAAAAATACGGATCTGGAATTCCAAACCAGATCAGGCCTGATCTTGGCCGTTGGTTCTGTTTGGAACCGGCCGAATCGGGTCTGATCGGGTCGGATCCAGCGGATCGGGTAAGAAATGTTCACCTCTAAGTATTGCCCCATACCCTCGGGCGGGTAAGGCCAGACCCCCTCCCAACCGACCACGATACAGTGGAAGACGCGGCCTCTTGGTATTCAGCACTTGGGCGCTCATGTATCCACTCGATCTCGACGTTAGGGCGTCTCCTGGCCACGAAAGTTTAGGGATTTTCACTCAGGGACATCTATGGCGCCCATATGCTAGAACCAAATATTTCTGGTGTCTCATCCGGCCATCCACGATATGCCTGTGGAGGCTACGGCCCTGATGTCGCTATGGCGTACAATAGTCATATCACAAAATGTGTAATGCATAAGTCATACAATCAAGTCATACATCAATCATGCGCACACCGTGCACTCATGTGAGATAACCTAAGCCTATCAGGGAGTCTCATAACAACACGCTCAATGACATATGCAATGGTCAACCACATCTCATAACAAACATGCAGATGATGCGTATGGGCATGTATCATGATGCTATGCTGTCACATACTCATAATCGGTATCAATAACCGGCATCAACAATCGATCTCAACAATGTGGACATTTAACCAACATTGTCCCAAGGAATGACCCACATAGAGCCTAACATATAGTGGACCTATGGCCTCACACAAGGGCCAAATATACAACACCATGGGCCTCTCACATGGGCCTAATATACATCATGCTGGGCTCCATCACCTAACCCTCAAATGCATCACAATGGGCCTCATCACATAGGCCTCATATATATCACATTGGGCCTTACACACGGGCTAAATACACATCGCAATGGGCTTCCAATACGGGCAGTATATACATCACACATGCCGAATACACACCACAATGGGCTTCAACTACGGGTTGCATATACATCATATAGGTCTCGACAATCGACCTCGACAGTTCGGAAATCGGCCTCGACAAATCGGAATCGGCAATCGGCCACAACAAGCAGAATCGACAATTGGCCACGATCGGTAATCGGTCACGATAATTGGTAATCGGTCAATTGGCCACGTATATGAGTCTCGAATACATCAAATGGGTCACGCGTCATGGGCCCAATACATATCACAATGGGCCTTGCCCAGGCCACAAATACATCACAATGGGTCTTGCCCATAGGCCTTGATCGGTAATCAGTCACGACAATTGGCCTCGATCGGTAATCGATCATTTGGCCACGACAAGTAGAATCGGCATTCGGCTATGATCAGTAATCAGTCACGATAATCAGCCTCGATCGGTAATCAGTCCATTGGCCACGTATATGAGTCTCGAATACATCAAATGGGTCACGCGTCATGGGCCCAATACATATCACAATGGGCCTTGCCCATAGGCCACAAATACATCACAATGGGTCTCGCCCATAGGCCTTGAATACATCACAATGGGCCTTGCCCATGAGCCTGATACATTTCACAATGGGCCTTAAATACAAGGCAAGTGGGCCCTATCACATGGGCCTCAAATATACATCAAGTGGACTGCATTAATGGGTCTCATATACACAACAGGTGAGCCCTGCACATGGGCCTCAAATACACAGCATGCGAGCCCTACACATGGGTGTCATATACATCAAATGGGCCACGTACCTGGGCCTCAAATACATCAAGTGGACTGCATTAATGGATCTCATATACACGACAGGTGGGCCTTGCACATGGGCTTAATATACGTAACAGGTGGGCTCTGCACATGGGCCTAATATACGTAACAGGTGGGCTTTGCACATGTGCCTCATCACATCAGGTTGGGTCGTGTTAATGGACAGCACCAACGGGCCTCATGTACAACAAGTGGGCCGCATCATTGGGCCGTACTAATGAGCCCCATAAATATTAAGGTAGGCCACACAGATGGGTCACAAGTTTATCAACATGGGCACCTCGAATGGACCACAAAATACATCAAAGTGGGCTTAACGGATGAGCGACAAAGTACATTGAAGTAGGCCTGACAAATGGGCCACAAAATACATCAAGATGGGCCCGACAAATGGGCCACAAAATACATCAAAGTGGGCCCGACAAATGGGCCACAAAATACATACATCAAAGTGGGCCCGACAAATGGGCCACAAAATACATCAAAGTGGCCTCATGATCTGGACAGTCTGGATATAACATGTGCCTCAAGGGAGGCCACACATCCAAGGAGTGGACGATGGAGATATACAATACATGTATCAATGGTAGGCCCCACATGGCACCATTCCGTGATGGAAGGTGTAAATATAGAATACATATATCAAGGTGGGCCGCATTTCATAAGATGGATGGCGTGGATAACAAATACATTACGGCTGGCCCACATGGATGGACGGTGTATACAACACATATCATCAAGGTAGGCCACACAGATGGATAGCACAGATAAAACACTTACATTATGGTGCATTCAGCACCGTCCAAACAGTTGGGTGGTGTGGATGCAAAACACATATTAGTAGGCCCACCATTCCAGGGCACCTGGACGGCAGGGATAAAACACATGTATCTAAGGTGGGTCCCGCATTGCACCGTTCAGGACGGACGGTGTGGATTTAGTCCATACACCACAGTGCCATCGCAACGTTCAAACCATATGGGTGGTGAGGATAGAGAATACATGCAGCAAAGTGCGTTCCATCCCCACACGTGTCACGCGAGTGGGGTGCGCCACACCTTAAAACGGTTGGACAATGTGTATACATCAGGTGCATCCCACCATCGGACGGTTGGGATATAACCCATACATCATAGCTGACGTCATCACAGCAATCTTATAGCTGGTGTAAATGTACACCAGTCCATCCCTTCCCACATAGGTGGGTCCCATGTAGAGCCCACCAAATAGTATTATATAGTATAATACATATATATTTTATTTATTTGAAGAGCACCAATGGCGCCTGGATGTAAGACACATCCCTTACGGGTCCACATGGACGGTCAGGATTTCACATAAAACATGGTGGCCCTGACGTCACTCCAGCAGCTGGAAGGCTGGTGGATGGACGATATGCATTAAACACATAAATCACGTGGGTTTCCACCGTCCAGACCACCGGACGGTGTGATTGAAATGTATAGATTATAACGGGGTCCACTGCACGGACGGTCTAGATAGACCACAAACATCAAGGTGGCCCCACATCAACGGTGAAAGTACAACGCACAACAGATGTCAATACAGCAGCTATTTAGCCGTGCAGGTACGTCAGCCAATCCACTTCCAAAAAGGTTTGTCTCATGTGGGGCCCACCATGACGTTTCTTCTCCATCCGATCCGTCCATGAGGTCACAGAGACCTGAATCAAGGGGAAAAATAAATTTCATATAGATCCAAAACTTCTGTGAAAACTAAAATGGTTTCAATGGCAGACGTTCAATCACATTGTTTCCTGCCGTATGGACCACCCGAGCTCCACGGATGGCTGATTTTTGGGAGGGAGCTCATTGCCTAGGGGCTTCATCACATGCACGGTGTTAATGGTCTCACACATCACGGTGGGGCCCACAGCTGGTACCGGTGGTCCCTTCCCGTCCGTCCACGGCGCACAGCGCAGCAGCGCCTGCTGCACGTCTGACTAGACGTCAGCGACAGGGCTGCTGCATGTATTTTTTTATTTTTTTTGAAAACTTGTTTTCTCAAGGTTTTTCGCAGGTGGGCCCATATCAGGTGAATCTATTTTAATTATTACACTCTATGGCTCAAGACAGTCCAAATGAGCCCAATATTTAATATGTTTTGATGCATAGAAACATCAGAGTGGGTCCTAATAGCCTTTAACGGTCAATATCACTGCTTTCCATGGTATGGCTCGCTTGATTATCAGATCAATATCAATTTTTGGCTCAACGCCTAAAATGGGCTGGAGAAATGGATAAACGGTATGGATTTAATTTATACATCAAGGTGGGGCCTATATAAGTGACCCACCCCAAGTTTCAAATCGAACTAATATTTTTATTTTTATTTTCATTCATTTTTTTTTTTACTCCTGACAGTACACGCCACTTTCAGCTCATACTTCCTGTTAAGCCGCGTCCAGCGTACCTGAACGCTGTCCCCATGCAACACATTTTAAGGTGGGCCCCACCTACCAAATGGCTAGGAAAAAAATGCATGCGTCATGGTGGGGTCCATTCGGGTGGGACACATAGCCACATTATCACATAAAATTGAAAAAGAGGGAGAGAAAGAGAAAAGCACTCACCTTTGATCGCCTATTCTTTCTTCTGCCTATGCACTCTAGAGCTCCAAGAGGATATTTTGAATGGTTTAGATGATGATCTAAGGGTTGGATTTGGTGGTAAAAAGGTGGGCCACACCTAGCTTCTCCATGGAAGCCATGGACGGTTTCTTGCTTAGAGGATGAAAGAGAGAAAATGAAAGAGAGGGAAGGAGAGAGAGAGAGAGAGAGAGAGAGAGAGAGAGAGAGAGAGAGAGATGAGGTAAGGAGAGAGAGATGGGCTGTTGTAAGGAGGGTTGACTTTGGGAATGAGAGAGAGAGAGGGGCCATGCCTTGTTAGTAAGAGAGGTATGGATGTTGTACTTGTTGTACTTAACTTGATTGATGTGATTGATTTGATAGATTCTCTTGGGATTTGCAACGCGCTGTGTTTTTTTTTGAATTAAATGTAGGCCCACATCTCCTGGCTTAGGTGTCGCCTCAGCGCGTGAGACGCGGCGTCAGAACTGCGGCGATGGTGTGGTCGCAATGATACAAGTTTCAAATCGAGCTAACTCTAATATGCAGGACTCCACTTAGGATCATGGCAAACGTCGGATACAGGTCGAGGGTCGCCGAAATTCGACCAGGATAACCGTGGAAGCATACGGAATAGTACGGGCTAGGATACGGGTCTTACACTTTCGCCAACGGTTAACATTCATCGTGATTAGAGGTAGACCGTCACCTAAAAAAAAAAAATAATAAATGCCGATGGATTTAGACCTTCGATAAAACTAAAATTAAAAAATATGGTTAGCCGATTGAACCTATGTTTAAAACCTGCTAATCATACACATGTTATTCATACACACATCCTATTAATCAAATATACACAACCTACTATTCAAATACACACATCCTGCTAAACAAATATACAAAACCTGTTAAACAAATACACACAACCTGCTAATCAAGTACACACATCCTGTTAATCAAATAAACACATCAAGGTGGGCATTACGGTAATGACCGCACCTCAGATCCAAATCTCAGGTGGACCAATCTGTCCATCTGTTTTGCAAGACGATAATATAACAATGAAATTTGAAATAACAATATCACTAATTAAAAGAAAAACATTTAAAGAAAATAAATGAATTGTACAAAAATCAACCTCACAAATCATGTCTAGTGGCAATGAGGATTATAGAGAGAAGGATGCCCCATGTAGTTCAAAAGAAATAAGCAAAGATCAATATGCATAATAATAGCTTATCATCCATTTGTTAGAAAAGAAAGGGACCTGATACATGGGAAATTAGATGATGATGATGATGATGATGTTAATAAGCATTAGTTCAGAAATTTTGTTAATTAGGATGTGTTTGGACACCGGAATCCATGCCGAAATCAAAATTGTTTTCCATATATCGGCAAGACAATTGGGTTCTTTGGATACATGGATTCCACACAGTCATTGTTCTCATAGTTGGTTCGAATTCTCTGGTACAAGAAACATGCACCCCATTTTTTGATTCTTATTTTCTATGGGACCATGAAAATATTATCATTGGGTAATCAGTACGTTATCCATGGAATCCAAATGGAATACACATATCCAAATACACCCTTGGTATTTATTTATTTATGCTTCTTGTAATTTTGGTGACGCCTTAAGATACCATACATTTTCTTGTAATCATGGATGCTTAATAAAATAAGGTTTTAGAGAGAGTTAGTTATCTCTAACTTACAATTTGAAATCTTCTTCATCTCTTTCACGATATGGCCCCTAAATTACAAGAAATATAAAGGATATATATTACTGAAAATTTCATAATGTGCAATATCTGGGTCAATCATTATAGGGGGCAACCGTTAACATGACATAGGCCACAGACACATCATCCAGCTCATTAGATTAGCCCATAAGCTGGTTACATTCACTCCCGAAATGACTATGATGTAACTCATATCAAAGACAATCAATCCCTCTCTTCTGTCTAGGGTTTCAAAGCGTTAGGGTTTCAAGCGTATGCCCGTTTTCATTCCTCTCGAAGATGGTGCTGCCAAACGATATCGATCTGCTGAATCCTCCAGCGGAGGTCAAGAAGAAGAGGCACAAGCTCAA
The DNA here is from genome assembly GCA_030180095.1 of Magnolia changhungtana. NCBI lineage: Eukaryota > Viridiplantae > Streptophyta > Magnoliopsida > Magnoliales > Magnoliaceae > Magnolia > Magnolia changhungtana. Next base: position 910,609 of record JASAUF010000664.1, read on the forward strand.
GCGCCTCCTTCAGTCTCCCAACTCTTTCTTCATGGACGTGAAGTGCCAGTGATGCTTCAATATTACGACTGTTTTTAGCCACTCGCAGACTGTTGTGGTCTGTGGGAACTGCCAGACGATGTTGTGTCAGCCAACTGGAGGGCGTGCCAGGCTGACGGAGGGATGCTCTTTTAGGAGGAAGGGAGATTGAGGGTGTGAACATTTTTAGAGTCGAGCATGGGGTTTGTTTCTAAATGGAAATGAGGCATCAATGGTTTTGTTTCTAGATATATTTCTTTTTGTTGGGAGAACTTGTCATTTAAGGTATCATGGTAATTTAGTTCTATTTTGATGTGATGGATATTGGGTTTTGTTTGAACTATGAACTATATATATTGTTTTAGTGACAGCTTTGCCATCAAAAAAAAAAAGACAATCAATCCATCAGGTGGGTCAAACTTGCACGAGGAAAATAAACATTAGAAAGAAAATCACCATTCGATGTACATTCTCAAACTTGAGCTTAAAATCACCAATCAATATATATTCTTGAAGTTGAGCTGACCAACATATTAGGCCATTAACTGCCAATTAAAAAATCAATTATAATTTATAAACAGCTAAAAGAAATTTCTAATAGTAACAAAAAATAAATGAATAATGTTTTGTTTATTATATGCCCAAAAATAGATTAAATATAAAAGACAAAATAGCAAAGATCAACATGCCATGATGGCAAGAGAAGATCAGCACATCAGTATCTGTACGGATCTAAAAACAACAAAAGGAACTATAAAAAACCATAACTGCTCAAAAACCATCCGTACATTGGATATTAGAGACAATATATAACATAATAAAAAACGAAAATTGCTGAAAACCCAGTCATAGATTCAAGATTGGATACAATAATATAAGAAAGCTACAAAAATTACAAAACCTGGAATCTATAATTTTGTATAATTCAAGCTTATCTGTAAAATCAGCAATCTACATTACAGAGTATAGGCATCTAACTAGTAACTAGTGCATCCAAACGCACCCCAATTAAGATTGCTGATTTATAGTAATTAAGCACCAATATTCATCCAAATGCACCCCAATTCAACAATCATTTGCATAAAAAATATTCACCTTTATAAAATAAAGACTAATTAGAAATTAAGTTGTGATTAAATAATAATATTCACCTTTATAAAATCTGTATAAATTTTTTATCTTCAGCACCACCTTTCTAATATCTGAGTGAGAGAGATTTGTTAGAATTAAATAGTAAAAAATAGAAGAGAAAAAAATATTTGAATAATTTTTCTCTCAAAAAATATCTCCGGGGAATTTGTAAATTTTCCCAATTGTCCAAGCATTGTTTGGAAAAGAAACCGCAAATTCCTGAAGAATTTTGGAGTAAAAGTGCCTTTCAAGAAATGATCCAGTGACCTTATAACACTATAAATTACAGTGCTCCAATTAATCGATCTAGACTGTGCATTAGGTTCATCACCGATTTTACTGGCAACCATTTATAAATTTTATTTTTCAAAAAAAAAAAAACATTTGGACTTAAGAGCCCATTGAAAAGATGAATGGTCAAGATTGTTGTATATAAAAAGGGTCTAATAAACAATTGCAACAATCTAGCTACAAGGGTCCACAAGGGTTGCTTGTGGATCCAAATAATTGCTTTTATCAGGCAATCCTACCCATTCCATCCATGGTTAAAAATTGGACGGCTAATAAAAGGATTGGATTATCCGATTAGTTTGGTTTTTACATGATAGCCGATGAAATGTATTTTAGACTTAATAGATGACCTGGATTAGTCGATTGGACTTACCAAGTATCCTAATGTAGCAAAGGAGCACTATAGATAATAATGCTAGAAGCATTAGATCCTATCTCGTTCAGGGAAAAAATAAAAAGAAGACAAAATTATAAAAAATAATAATCTTGTCTAGAGAAAAATGGTTATAGAAAAAATATGCCATGATGGCAAGCAAAGATCAACACATCAATATCTCTTCAATGATCTAAAAACAACATAATCAAAAGTGCTCAAAATCCATCCAAACATCCAATATTAGAGACAATAAAATAATAAACACAAAAACTGCTGAAAATCCAATCATAGATTCAGGATTGGATACAATAACAAAAGAAAACTACAAAAATTACAAAACATTATCTATAAAATCAACAATCTGCAAGACAAAGTATATGAATGACTATAAAATCAGCAATTAGCAATCCAAACGCACCTCAATAGAGAGCAATGGTTTTAGAAAAACAAATGGAAGTGGAATCTTTGATACTTTGTCAAAATGTGATGGATGATATGTATGCACTTATCAATTATCTAATTATCAAATAGGTGGACATTTGCTGCCCGGTTAAAATGAAATATCCAACTGTCCTAACTCAAAAAACAAGTGGCCACAAATCGGAGGTTAGGATTGTTCAAACAATGGGACGTTGGGACTGTAGAGGCAAATAGCTTTATGGGACCTTTAGTCCTCAAGCCCTCCATTGAACACAGGCTCCATGTTTCATGACTGGAACCATTCATCATGCAGAGCCAATATCCAAAAGCTATACATATGACTACACAGATGAACACACACAACATTTTTTTTTCCTTTGTGCTGCTGTCATCTAAAACCCTTAAACAGTCCAATCCGTCAATCCAGACTGTTACACAAAAATAGGTCCAAACAAAAATATGATCCATCTATCTGCAAGGAGCCGTCATGGATTGCTTCTTGTTCTAAAGGAAATCACATGTAGAACATTAAGGTTGCTAATTTACAGTATTTCAAAACTAATATGCATCCAAATGCAAATTTACTTAATACCAAACCCATATGTGGAGATTAATAAGGACTATAAACGATGGTTAATAAAGATAGTCAAAAGCCCTAATTCAATAAGGCCCAAATCAAATGAACCCAATAAATATCAAAATCCCCAAATTAAGAATTAAAACACCTAAATCATAACCTCAAATCAAATCCTATATCATAAACCCCCAAATGAAATACCCAAATCAACGATCCCAAATGAAATACCTAAATCAAGATTCAAAAGAAAGGGAGAAAAAAATTAACACCCCCAAATCAAATCCTATATCATAAACCCCCAAATGAAATACCCAAATCGTCATTTAGACAGCACCCAAAATCAGGAAAAAAAAAAAACCCACAAATAAATTAAATTAAATCTCTTGTTCTAGTAAGTTGCTTCAAAAATTCATGTCCCAACTCTTTCCAGGAGGAGCACAAAATTGGCCATTCTTAAAATTGTCAATATTAAGAAAGGCCAATTTTATACTCTTGTAAGTGCTTTGGAACGTCAATTACATTACATTGCAAATGATTGAGATGTAGACTCATCTAGATCGAGCTTTGAGTACCATGGATTTTTGTATCAGTTTGATCCTGTACTCTTTCTAGCGAGTTGCTTCAAAAATTCCTACATGAATCATGGATGCAGTCTAGAAATATTTTTGCTACTCAGGAATGTCACTATGGCAGCAATTCTCTGTGGCAGCAATTCTCACACTGATTATGAACCATTTTGAGCTTTGAAGTATTTTAATTATATGAATTGTAAGTTTGACTAATTTCTTTTGATATATATGGCAACTCTCCAATCACTTTGTCTAACTACACTTTATTTTACGGACTATTTGCTCACTTTCATTGTAGTGCTCATGTATCCCTCTTTCTGATTTTCAATTCGATAACTTTCAGCGCATTTCTTCATTGTTACTGCACAGTTCTTTTTCTTCTTTTTTAGATTTTCGAATTATATCTGATGGGTATATAGGAGAGGATGATAGAGATTAATGAAATTTTCATGCTTAAAAAGAGGGCTTATCTACTGAATTGATAAGATCTACCCGTTCTGAGTTAGAGACAGGTGTGAGATAGACAATCTGCTTCCAAAAGTGTGTATATATTTTTAATTTTATAAACGCCAACGGCTTTTAACAGTCTGTGTTACTCTTACGCCAACGGTTATGGAACAGCAATAGCCGTTGGCATTTTCGATGGTTATAGCCATTGGTATTTCAGCCTGCTATCAATCGTGGACGAGTAACGCCATGCCCCCTTTCCCGACGGTGCTTCCAACGGCTAAAAGCCGTCGGAGAAATCTAATGCCGACGGTTTTTAACCATTGGTGTTGCTCTGGTTTTTGGTAGTGCAATCTACTTCTTTGAAGACAGAGTTTAGCATTTTAAAAGGGATTTTGAGTGCAATCTAAGACGGAGAGAGAGAGGGGGGCGATTTCAAGTTCAATCTAAGATGGAGAGACTAAGAGATTGAGAGAGAGAGAGAGAGAGAGAGAGAGAGAGAGAGAGAGATTGAAGGGGGGCGAGAGAGCGAGGGGGTGGGGGGGATTTAGGGTTTTCTTTCTTTCTTTTGAAAAATATGCCCCTTGATGGTATATTTCCGTCGAGGAATCATTTTAGCCACCGTCAACTCATCCATCGGCTACAATCCATTGGGGAAAAAAAAGGCGAGACCGTCAGTGTTGACCTCCCTAAATAAATTTAAGCCATTGGAGACATGTTGACAGTTTACATCCATCAGGAAAAAAGGTGGGACCGTCAAGGAAAGTCAATTTTCTACTAGCGAGTAAATTATTAAATTTAAGTACACACATCAATGGACCAGTTAAGTGAGCATGGATAAATTGCAACAGGTTTCTAATGTCAAAGCCATGTGAGTTCGTGGAAATCTAATTAATTGAATGTAGTTGTGATGGAATTGTACTATGGCTTACCTAATAACATTCATGGCATTATAGCATCATGTTTCATTCATGACATGTTCGCATAAATTTCATTCTTGATATTATTTCGTCAAGATCATATTTATTTCATATTTGTTATTGAACCATTTCATATAGTACATCTCTTATGATTCAATTGTGGCGGATATGATCTCATTGGACTTCTAGCTCACCTAATTTTATAATTCTTCCATACTCAGGTGAGAAGAAAGGAGTGATGAAAACATAATACTTAGACAACTACTTTTATTAAAGAGCCACTTCTAGTTTAATTTTATTTTTATTTATTATTTGGACAACTGTAATAAGCAAGTAAAGATACTTATAAGTGAGAGATGATGATAGTAGTAGTAGAGTAGGAATTGAATTTTAAATTTTAATTTGGATATTTTGGTCTGAAAGATTACATAGTTGCTTTGTTTTAAATATGTGATGAGTTGAATGTGGACGTGATAAGTGTATGCATATAATTTAGCTCACACCCTAGAACTTGAGATTGGGATCATTGATGTCGCAGTCACAAATCCCTTGATGTCACAAAGCGCAATTCCCTGTCATCTACCCGCTATATCTCTAAACCATTTTTATAAGGAGATCAACTTCAAATCATAAAAAAGAACCTTCTTAACTTTTTAAAATATTTAAAATTTTAGTGGAGAGGGAAAGAGATGCATCAGTGCTTTCATAGTATAAGCCATAATACTCCTGGTTGCATTTGGATACTTAGTCAAGTCAATTGACTTAAAACTATTTAAGTTCATAACACATTTCATGATCCAAACCATCTCCATCATTAATTTGGCCTTATTTTTTATGGCCATCCTTTTCCCAAGCCATGGATGGGATGATTAGGATTATTAACAAAAGTTGCTCTAGATTCATAAGCAATCCATGATGTTTCCTAACAAGTCGATGAATTATATATATTGTTTATTGGACCTATTTTGGTGTAAATGATCTCTACCGTCCATATTAAAGGCATTTGATCAAATTGTTAAATTTGTTAGATTTGTGTGATGTTTTCATGGTAGCCCATAAAATGTGTTAAACCTTTAAAAAAAAAAAAGTCTAGATCAATAGATTGGATTCTCCAGGTGTGAGAACACAACTAGGAACACCATAACTACTTATGGTGCACTGAGAGCAATAGAGCAATTTTCAAAAAAAATACACCCAAATTATATAATATTTTTAGAATATATAACTCATCTGTAATTTAGGTGTAATTTAGATCAAGGATGCATGTTTGTAGGTGTCCATCGGCTGCATAAAAAACTTTTCCTAAGGAAAAACTTCTCACTTTTGTAAGTTTTGATACTCTGGCAGAGTGTGTAGGATGATACGCAGGCACTTAGAAATTACTTGGAGCACACAAGTAATTTAAAATAAACTTGCCAAATTATGAGTGCCAATTTAGATGTGCCATGACTTAAAAAATAAATAAAACTCTTATTTCTAAAATGGGATTGGTGGACATTTATTGGACGGTTAAAATGTAAACATGTCAGATTATCTTAATTCCAAAAACAACTGTGCTCGAATCAGAGTTTAGAATTCTTCAACCAATCGTATTTTGGGACAGTTACTAACGACAGTAGATTACACGACTCAGGTGGTTTAGTTTGAGTCGATGCATGTCATGTGTATCATTTCCAAGTGCCTGCGTATCAGGCCTCATGTGCTGCCAGAGTATCAAATAACTCCTCTTACCAACCAGCACCACACAGTAAACAACAGTACTAAGATTTGGACCGTTCAAGAAGTGAGCCTCTGCGGATAGCAACTGATCAAGGCAAATGGTTGAAAAGGGCCCTTGTATAGATCCGCGTGCGCTCTCAAAAAACTAACCATCAACATCCAACGGAACAAAAAAACAACATATTGCTCAAGTGGGGTCCACCCGAGAAACGGACCTTATCACTATCATGCCACGTGTCGGATGGATAGTCGGTCGGAGGCTACTTGGGAGTCCACCATCTTCAATCGACATAAATTCTCTTGCAGACATATCCAACAATGCTCAACCATAATAGTTCAAGTTTGCTCGGGTTGTCATGATCTAACGTTGGAGCCCATTTCTGATCAATACAAACCATCTCTGTATGATGGGTCCCGTTGTAGATGGCTCATGCACCAAAATTCAAGCCTCAAGTGGCAGTGAATAAAATATAAGAAAATATAGAGATGGTTCAAATTCAAAAAAAAAATAAAAAATAAGCCAATGATGCTGATCAATTTATAGGATCTTCCATACCGTAGTTGAGAATTATTGAACAAGATTTATTGTGTTCATCAAATACTTTTATATTAGTGAGATATCAAATTAAAAAGAAAAAATTACACTAATTATTATATTTGAATTGAAAATGTCTCTAATCTGCTCACTGGATATTTAATGAATTGTCAGGATGTCTGAATTGTGCGCTCCACTTATACCAATTTACGGCCGAAAGAGGCTACATCTCTCTCTAAGCCTATGAAGACAAAACCCCATTTGCAATTGAGTTTGATGAGAATTACACTCAGTGGGGCTGGTCAATCTGGCATGCATATGTTATGTTGTGTTGAAGTCGGGCATAGGAGGACCTACATAGTAGATGTCCTACCTGGAAGTCAAACCAGCCCACTGATCAGGTGGACACGGATCTTGTAATGAGGAGCTGATCGTAGTGTATGTGTTTTATCCATGCCGTCCATCTATTTTCTTCCAGCTCAGGACATGAGCCTAAAACTGCGTCGGAAGCTCAAGTGGACCACACCATAGGAAATAGTGGGAATTGTTGGGGAACTGCGGAAGCACATAGAGATGAATCAAGTATTCTAATCACACAATCAAGCCCAATCACAAAGACTCTAAATTTAATGTGGAAAAACTTTTACAGGAAAAAAATCACGACACAAAATGACAAATATCACTATGAAAGCATAAATTACGAGAGTGAAAGCATAAATTACAGAGAGAGAGAGAGAGAGAGAGAGAGAGAGAGAGAGAGGGAGAGAGATACCCGATTCGAACAAGCCTCGAATCTTCCCTTACAAGCCCTTGAAAACCCTATGAATGAATTAGAAAGCTCTGAGATACCCCCTAATACCGATTACACCCATATATATTGCCTCTAGGTGAATTACAATCGAAATAAGAAACAAATCCAGCACTTATGCAATTCTTTGTATTTTCTACGTGATGGTTCGACGGGACTTCGATGGCATCGAAAGACCATCGATGGCATCGAACTAAACGCCAAAACATTTCAGCGACTAAATATGAATTTTTTGGATTTTACCGATAGCATCGAGCAGGCCTTCGATGTCATTGTACAACCCTCGATGGCATCGATCAAGACACCGAATGTGTTCAGCAACTAACTTGATAAATTTTGAATTTTACTGATGGCATCGAGCCAACTAAGATGACATCAAACTGATCATCAACGGATATGTTGATTTACAGATTTAAGATATTAATCAACAACAGGAATAATGACATCTACTGCTGAAACCTTCCTAGGGCTTGTAATGTCACGCAGACTTGGATGAGAGGAAGACATAATCTTTCCTATTGCCAACTAAATTGTGCCGTAGCCCTCCCATTTGCCATCCTGCATCACTATAAACTATTTCCATGCAGGAGACGGCAATTGCCGCCATTCCACCTTACTTTACAACCCCACAACCCCTCCAGACTGACAAGTCACAGTTCCCACAAGTACTACACCATGCTGGATTAACGCCACCTGCTTCACCACCAAATGCTCAAAACAGTCCCCAGACCATAGTAGCAGGCGTTCGTATTCCTGTGGCCTGAAATGTCCTCTGGATGCAACTTACAGTCAGCAGCTGAATATATATCCACATGCATGGCTTTTGCTTTTCAAATAACTCCTTTTTCTTCCTGCACCTAGGAGCCACAAACATACATCATGGTGGGCCCATAAAGCTTTGGATGCTTCAACTTTGGGCCCAGGCTCTAAAATGAGCTGGAAAAAAACGAATGGACTGGCCTGGGTGGATAAAACACATACATCATGAAGTGCCTCATAATGTGCTATGACGTGGTGAGCTCCTGATAGGGGGGCCATGTACGCACAACGAGTTTGAAGTTCTTTTTGCATCTATTTTATCTGTCCATATCAACCCACGTGGCTGACTTTTCGGACAGGCATCTACAAAGATGGGAGAATCTAATGCACGGAACCATCATTTGGAGCTTGACCATAGACCTCTAAATATAGAGAAAATGACCACTGTAGGCAAAACCTTTTACCCAGCGGTTTCTATGAAAGAATACAAACTTTAGTTACCAATCTAGACTAGCACGTGCGGACAGCGACTCTGAGGACGAAACTACCCCTCCTTTCGCGGAAACGGATTGGGTACTCCCCCTGCCACCAGCCAATGGCGGATGGTCGGTGGTCTGTGGGCCCCACCATGATGTATGCTATTCATCCATGCCGTCCATATATTTTTCCATATCATTTTATGGTATACGACCAAAAATGAGGTATATGCAAATCTCAAGTGTACCACATTACAGGAAACAGTGTTGAATGAGCGTCAACCATTAAAAACTTTTTGGGGGCCCACTGTGATGTTTGTGAGAAATCCTCCCCGTCTAAGTTCATTCATAGGTCACAAAGACCTGGATGAAGAAGAAAAACAAATTTCATAATGATCCAAAACTTCTATAACCCCTAAAAGGGTTTCAATGGTAGACGTTCACTTCCCATTGCCTTTTACAGTGTGGTCTACTTGATAGTTAGATCTATCTTATTTTTAGTCTCAAGCCTGAATATGAGCTCGCCAAATAGATGGACGGTTTGGATATAACACAGACCTCATGATGGGACCCACAAAAGGCGGTGGGGATTACAACAGCAAAAGAAAAATAAAAAAACAAAGAGAAATTTACGACTGTGGACCCCACCTTTTATCCGTTGGATATTTTTGAAACAATACAAACTTAACATACGCATTGGACCTCCTTGTACGGATTTAGAATTTCAGGACGAAAATACCCCTCCTTTTGACGGAAATGAATTCGGTACTCCCCTGCCACTTGCTAATGGCAGACGGTCGGTGGTCTATGGACCCCACCATGATGTATACTTTTCATCCATGCCGTCCATATATTTTTCCAGATCATTTTATGGTATGAGACCAAAAATTAGGTATACCTAAATCTCAAGTGTACCACATTACAGGAAACAGTGTTGAGTGAGCCTCAACCATTAGAAACTCAGTGGAGCCCACTGTGATGTTTGTGAGAAATCCTCCCCGTCTAAGTTCATTCATAGGGTCACAGAGACCTAGATGAAGAGGAAAAAAAAATTCATAATGATCCAAAACTTCTGCAAAACCTAAAAGGGTTTCAATGGTAGACTTTCAATTCTCCACTGCCTTTTATAGTGTGGTCCACTTGATATCTAGATCTGTCTTATTTTTCACCTCAAGCCTTAATTCGAGATCGCCAAATAGATGGACGGTTTGGATATAACACATACCTCATAATGGGACCCATAAAAATCGGTGGGGATTACAATAGGGGAAAAAGAAAGAAAAAAGAAGAAGATGCCAGCGAGTTGGGTCGACCGGGTTGGGACCCGGTCGACCGGGTCAAGCTGGGTCTATCGCTACGGATTATAACCGTAGCTAAAACTGTAGTGCTATGCATTTATTTCTCTTTTTTATTTTTATTTTATTTATTTTTTATTTTTTACATGGAGAACGTTTTCTCCCTTACATTTTTCCTTAATACATAATTATGTAAATATGTATATATAAGTATATAAAAATATTTTTCTATCTTTTAATTCATTTCTTTGTCTATTTATTTAACAAGTATATCTCCTAAATTGGAATGATTTACTTAACTTACCACATGATTTTGGGGTAGGAGAAGCTAATTACCAAATATTTTTATATACTTATATATACATATTTACATAATTATGTACTATAGCAAAATGTAAGGGCCTGTTTGGCCTGGCAGATTGGAAGGGATTGGAAGTTAAATCCGGGATTGGCCCGAGTGCCAAACAGACATGGTGACTGATCCTCCCATGGATCTTAAGACAATCCACTGACAACACTATCATTACCTTTAAATCCCATCCAATCCACCCTAATCCGTTCAAATTTGCCTGGGACGTGTTTGGTTTGAGGGATTGAAAGGGATGGGAAGGTTTAATCCCGAGATTGGCTGGGCGTGCCAAACAGACTCTATATAGCAATCCCGGGATATAGCAATCCTATGAATCTTAAGACAATCCACTGACAACACCATCATTACCTTGAAATCCATGTCATCCACCCTAATACCATTCACTCCCTTCCAATCCACCCAGCCAAACGGGCCCTAAGGGGGAAAATGTTCTCCATGTAAAAAATAAAAAGAGAAAAAAGAAAAAGTGCATAGCACTATAGTTATGGCTACGGTTATATGAGCGGGGCAAACATGAAAATGAGCAGGGTAGGCATGAAAAAGAGTGGGGCAAACTGAAGTATGAGCGGGCAAACTAGAAAAAAAACAAGGAGAAACATAAAAAACAATGGGCAAACTAGAAAAATAGCGGAAACATGAAAAACAACGGGGAAACATGAAAATGAGCGGGGCAAACTAGAAAAACAGTGGGAGAAACATGAAAAACAGCGCGGGAAACATGAAAAACAGCAGGGCAAACTAGAAAAACAGCGGGACAAACTAGAAAAGTAGCGGGGGAAACATGAAAAACAGCGGGGTAAACTAAAAAAATAGCGGGGGAAACATGAAAAATAGCGGGGAAAACATGAAAATGAGCGAGGCAAACTAGAAAAACAGTGGGGGAAACATGAAAAACAACGCGGGAAACATGAAAAACAGCGGGGCAAATTAGAAAAACAGTGGGGAAACATGAAAAAACAGCGAAAGAATCATGAAAAATAGTGGGGGAAACATGAAAAGTAGCAGGGGAAACATGAAAAACAGCGATGGAATCTTGAAAAATTCATTGTTGCTTAGCTTAAGATACAACTAATCACATGTGCCAATATGTCACGTATAGGATATTTGAACTATGAAGAAATGTGACCCACCATGTAAAATCAGCCCTACTCATTTATCAAGTGGGCCAAATGAGTACATGGAAGCACACCATCAGCATCTCTGATTTAAACTCTCTGTTTTTTTTTCATGCACAATGGCCTGGTTTTTTCATCAAATGATTCTTCAAGGTGAGTCCCTCCTTTAGTATGGCGCTCATGTCCCAGACAAATGATATGTTTACGGTGTTAGATGGACTGTATTGTAAGCTATCCCACAACTGGTTGTAGGAGATCATTACTCTCAAAGAAAAGATGTTCAAAGTTCCAAATTCTTCAGCAAAATCAGATAGTTTACCCCGCTCATATTTCAGTTTGCCCCGCTCTTTTTCTTATTTGCCCCGCTCATATTTCAGTTTGCCCCACTATTTTTCTAGTTTGCCCCGCTCATATTTCAGTTTGCCCCGCTGTTTTTCTTGTTTGCCCCGCTCATATTTCAGTTTGCCCCGCTGTTTTTCTAGTTTACCCCATTTTTCTAGTTTGCCCCGCTGATTTTCTAGTTTACCCCGCTCATTTCATTTTTGCCCCGCTCGGGTGGTAGACTATTAGGAGTTTCAACACCCGCTCAAGCGTTCGAGTATCCATAGGTGGTGAAATTCTGACCACGAGCTAATTGAAATTAGCCACGAAGTGAATGAAATGAATTTTCGACCATCGACCTGATGGAATCTTGGAAAATAAGTAGGTTAGTTAGCTAAAGTAGCATCTCCTACCCCAAATCCTATATGGTACGTCAAGTAACTCATTCTAGTTTAAGAGATATGTTTATTAAATGAATAAAGAACGAAATGAATAAAAAGAGAGAAAAATATTTTTATATGCTTATATATACATATTTATATAAATATGTATTAGAAAAAAATGTAAGAGAGAAAAAGTTCTCCTTTTTTTTAAAAAAAAAAGGGTACAATGGTGGAACAGCGAGTTGGGGTCGACCGGGTTTGGACCTGGTCGACCCCAACTCGCTGTCCAACCTTTTGCAATGGGCAGGCTATGGGTAAGGCTATAGCTATGGCTATAACTACGATTATAGCTACAATTATATTCCGTAGCCAAAGGTAGCCCCAGCTTCCACAAACTAAAAAGCGAAAAAAGCAGGGGCATTTTCGACCTGAGCAACAGAGCCGTACAATTGGAAATTACTCTCAAAAGGAGAGGTATTTTCGTCCTGAAATTCCAACTTCGTACAAGGAGGTCCAAGTGAGTACTCTAAGTTTGTATTTTCGTTATTACATTAGTTTATTATATTTCAATATAGGACTTATTTTTTGTATCTATGATTTTTTTTTAAAATTATATATGTGATTATTCATCATAAAGAACTTCATTTTTTTCTTTAAAAAAACAAGCTAAAATATATTACTACTCCTTTAAAAAGTCATGTAGCATAGCACGCAATCTATTTGGGAGAGAGAAATCCGGCATTCTTGTTATCTTGAGTCCTTGGAAATGACGTGGACAAATGAGACCCGACATCACCAGTGTACCTTCTACACAAACAATACACACTCAATTATAAGCTTTTAAAAACAGTCCATCCAACAACCTCTAGCTTTACCCTAATAAACACCAACACCAATCCATTCTTATTTCGAAAACACATACTATTCCTTTCCCCATAAATAGCCCATAAGACTACTATCAAGCCAACCACCACACCATCCTTATTTCCCAATCCCTCCTCCAAGCCAGGCCAAGAGAAGATCTTCAATTATCCCCAGCATTACCCACGACACTTTGGAAAGAACATGAAACCCCTCCCACTTTGAGGCAAACGGCAATAAATGAAAAGGATGGATTGATTCTGCATTTTTCATGCACATCATGTAAATGGATTGGATTGAACTAGTATTTGAGCTGGGGGCTGCGGTACAATTTTTTTTTCCTTCTTATGTGGATTCTTTTCATGTGCCACATTTGTCATATGCATGCATCATGCATCAATTTGTACACTATGCGCTATCAAGCACCTATAAGTCATGCCACCGTACATTTTCAAACGCCATATATGCACCACATGTTCATCGGGCCACATTTGCTAAAATTTTGATGCATACATGCACTAAATATGAGAGAACTCTTCTCTTTTGAAAACTTGACAAATAACATGAAAATAACTAGTCTAGGACAGCTTGACCTAAACAAGTTATTTAGGATTAAACTTTTGCTGCCACCCAAATAGTCTTAAGAAAAAATGGCATCGATGGTTGTAAAAAATCCTTCTATTTTTATTTCCCCCGCTATTTTTCATGTTTCCCCCACTATTTTTCTAGTTTGCCCCGCTGTTTTTTATATTTCCTCCGCTGTTTTTTAGATTGTCCTGCTATTTTTCATGTTTGCCCCACTGTTTTTCATGTTTCTCCCGTAGTTTTTCTAGTTTGCCCCATTGTTTTTCATGTTTCCCCCCGCTGTTTTTCATGTTTGCCCCGCTGATTTTCTAGTTTGCCCCGCTGATTTTCTAGTTTGCCCCGCTAATTTTCTAATTTACCTCGCTGATTTTCTAGTTTGCCCTTCTGATTTTCTAGTTTCCCCCGCTGATTTCCTAGTTTGCCCCGCTGATTTTCTAAGCTCCCCCGCTCAATTTCATGTATGGCTGAAAGTTTGGCAGGTTCAACCCGACTGACCCGTGACCAACCCGACATTGGGTTGGGCTCGGGCAGGATATATCGGGTCCGATCTCAAGCTTGGGCTATACAAACACCAACCTGATAAAAATTAGGTTGGGCTTGGGTTGAGGTCTCAAGTTGCTCGACCCAACCCGTACCCGATCAATATATTAGTTAATTATAAATTATAATTAAGTGTGGATTATTTGTATAGAAGGTACACTAGTGATGTTGGGTCTCATCTGTCTACGTCATTTCCAAGGACTCACGCTAACAAGATATGCCAGATTTCTTTCTCCCAAATAGATTGCATGATATGCTACATTACTTTTTAAAGGAGTAGTCCTATATTTTAACTTGGTTTTTAAAAGAAAAAATAAACTAATGTAATAACGAAAATATTAGCACGTATATTGAAATATATAAAAAAAATAAGTCCTATATTGAAATATAATAATAAGTCCTATATAATTAATAAAATCATAGATATAAAAAATAAGTCCTATATTGAAATATAATAAACTAATGTAATAACGAAAATATTAGCACGTATACACCTGACCACCCCAATCAACCCATCGAGCCCTCTTGGGTTGGGCTTGGGTTAAGATTTCCCAACCCAAGATTGGGTTGGGTTGGGTCAAGGTTTAGGTATAGGAACCTTGGGTTGAGTTAGGGTTGAGCACCAACTCGAACCAACCCACCCGACTTTCAACCTGAACCAACTCAACCGCGAAGTGATTGAAATTGACCACGAACTGAATGAAATAAATTTTCGACCATCGACCTGATGGAATCTTGGAAAATAACTAAGTTGGTTGGCTAACTTAACTTCTCCTGCCTCAAAATCATATGTGGTACGTTAAGTAAATCATTTTAGTTTAGGAGATATGCTTGTTAAATAAATAGACAAAGAAATGAATTAAAAGATAGAAAAGTATTTTTATATACTTATATATATATTTACATAATTATGTATTATAGAAAAATGTAAGGGAGAAAATGTTCTCCATGTAAAAAAATAATAATAATAAAAATAAAAATAAAAAAGAGAAAAATCGGCCTATAGCTACGGATTTGGTGGCCTCTATAGCTACGGATTATAACCGTAGCCATAGATATCACTACTCCGTAGCTATAGGTACCTTGGTCCAGGGACCCAATAAACTGGGTCAGCTAGTTGGGGTCGACCGGGTTGGGACCCGGTCGACCCCAACTCACTTTATAGTTACCCGGTCGACCCCATTTAGATAAATTTCACATAAATGGGGTCGACTGGGTAACAACCCGGTCGACCGGGTAATTGTCAATGAAAGTTGGAAATGACCGGTCGGACCGGTCGAATTCCGAATGATTTTTATGGTGATGACATTCAATCTCCATTGCTTTCTATCATGTGGCCCATTGAGCTTTGGATCTACATCATTTTTGGGTACATGAGAGTGAAGTGAAGGGGATTGACCGTGAAATGCATTGAATTGAAGGGAATTGTCCGTGAAATGAGTGGAATTTACCGTGACATGAAGGGGATTATCCGTGAAATGCATGGAATTGATCGTCCATTGAAAGGAATTGTCCTGAAATGCATAGAATTGACCGTGACATGAGGGGGATTGTCCGTGAAATGCATGGAATTGACCGTGAAGTGAAGGGGATTGACCGTGAAATGCATGGAATTCACCGTGAAGTGAAGGGGATTAAGCAGGGCAAACTAGAAAAATAGTGAGTCAAATTGAAATATGAGCGAGGCAAACTAGAAAAATAGTGGGGCAAACTGAAATATGAGCGGGGCAAACTAGTAATTGCCTGTTTGAGGTTGCTACGGTAGAATGCATTTCTTTGTCAAGATAAAACAAGAGATTTTTTATTTTTTAAAAAAAAAAATTTGGTTTGGTGAAACATGGGCTTGTTTTTAACTTGCAAAAATATAGAGAAAACTTCTTATTTTGAAGTGAATTTGGAGACATCATTTTCATCAATAGAAAAAAGGCCAAGTGGTGAAGGATTCCAAGTGGAGGTATGCCACCAGCTGCCTAGCAAGGAGCCACCTTACATATAGATGGGTGTGTAAGAGATGTTAATGGATGAGAGAGTGCGACAAGGTAGGCCATTCCTTAGTCTTCCACAGATGGATGGTTTAAATAAATGATACAGCAACAATCCACATTCCTTGAAAAATGGGCCTAAGATCAGTTAACTAGGATCTTCTGTTGTGCGAAAAATTTGGTTCATAGTGCGACCCATTAGATGACTGACCCGGATCACCAAACCATGCCTCACAGTTAAATAAACTCAAGACCCCAGAGTACTATTCATATTATCTTGTCAACGATCATCATTCCTCTTCTAGTTTTACAGTGGGTGTTTGATTTTCATGTTTATTTGAATAGGTAGGAAACCATTATGAACTCACAATCACATGATTAATGGAGAAGTTGAAAGCGATGAAGTAAAGCATGAAAATGAGAGGGCAAACTGGAAAATCAGCGAGGTAAACTAGGAAATCAGCGGGGCAAACTGGAAAATCAGCTGGGCAAACTAGAAAATCAGAGGGACAAACTGAAAAATCAGCGGAGGAAACTAGAAAATCAGCTGGGCAAACTAGGATATCAGCGGGGCAAACATGAAAATGAGTGGGGCAAACTTAACAAATAATTTCGTGGCTTAAGCCGAACAATCTAAACATATTCAATGGAACAATGTGCCTTTTCTAAGGGAAGAGATCCCAATATATGTGTACTCAAGTGGGTTCAGGTGCATGTATGAACTTCCAAATTCAAATGTAACTTCTAACAAAATCTAGTGAATATGAAGTCAATGTAGAGAGCAGATATAAAAGGCAATATTGGACCATTGACCTTTCTTTGAAGGCCATAAATGAGGAAAGTGGGGTTAGAATCAGCATGAGTGCAAGCACAATCCAAACAAATAGACCAAGTCCTCTAGGCACAGCAAAATACAGTTAGAAGTTAAGCAATTTAAGGCTTATACATGAGGCATACAAGGATGCCAATAGATCAGGTCCTATAATCCCCATACCACAGAAACATGTCCAAGCCTTGCCGTATCACTTGCAATAGCTGCACATCAAGAATGTCGTTCTTGCAAACATAGTTTTCTTATGTGAGAATCTGCAAATACAGAAGGAAAAAAAAATGTTATTCCATGCTTGCCTTTATCTTTTCTTAATTTCCAAATAACTCCACATAAAAGAAATTAATTGGTAAAATTTGGGGCTAAATTGCTAAAATTAGATGAATTATGAGCGGAGCAAATTAGAAAATCAGCGGGGCAAACTGAAATATGAGCGGGGCAAACTAGAAAATCAGCGGGGCAAATTGAAATATGAGCGGGGCAAACTAGAAAATCAGCGGGGGAAACTAAAAAATGAGCGGGGCAAACTATAAAATCAGCGGGGCAAACTAGGAAATCAGCGGGGCAAAGATGAAAATCAATGAGGTAAACATGAAATTCAGCGGGGCAAACTTGATAAATAATTTCATGGCTTGAGCCGAAAAATCTCATGTAATCTGAAGTCTGGCTCAGTTTCTAACTTCCATCTGCCGGCTTCATGAGATTCCCAATGTGATGAATGTTGCTTTAGTTGCTTTGGTAGTTCACATGGTTGGAGTTGGTTATAAAGAGTGCTCCATGTAGAAACCTCTGCCATGTACTTCCTAAAAGTCAACTCAAATTCTTAGGAAAAGACTAAGATAATAATGGTGATGATAATGCATTTGTAAATTCATACACATATACAAACATACATATAGAAATATATAGATATGCATATGCACATACAGATACAGATATAGGCAGGGCAAATCATTAAATTCAGCGAGGTAAACTGAAAAATCAACGGGGGAAACTATAAGATCAGCGGGGAAAACTGGAAAATCAGCGGGGGAAACTATAAGATCAGCGGGGCAAACTAGAAAATCAGTGGGGCAAACTGAAAAATCAGCAGGGGAAACAAGTTTGAAGGTGCCTCATCAATGAGGAGCTTCTGTCCATGTTTCCTGTTCTCTGTTTACTTCTTCTTAATTGGCGATGACTTCGAATTGTCACTTCTAGGTTTGAATCTGTGAAACCAACTCCTTGCAGAATCCATTTCAATTATAACAACATAATCTCAAATGCATGCTCTTCTTCCTACATAAGCACCAACGAAAATTTTAACAAACCATGATTCTGCATCAAATATCAACCCAAAATTGTCAAAACACGGTAAACAAACAGAATTCATCTGTTTACACAACAAATAAATAAATAAGACACGACTTTTTCATTATTGATAAGCCTAAGGTTCAGTAAGACCCCCTCCGACAACTAAAAGAGAAAGATGAGAAGGCAAAAGGGAGATGCCACAAGGTATAGAAGAAAAATAAAAGACGACCACAAAGACGAACAGCTGCAAGCGAAACAGGCTACATTTTCTCCAGAACTGGACCCCTCTATGATCTTCATCATAATTCTCTAGAGACAAGGTTGAGATCCAACATGGACAGCAATGATAAATTTATGTCTGCACTTAACTCAGAATAAGAAAAAAAAAAAAAAAAAAAAAAAAAAAAAAAGGGAAAAAAACATTAACTTCCACTACAAATCATCATCCATATGCCAAATCCCACTCCAAGAACCGAAACTAAAATTTTTGAATCAAATATTAACAAACTCCCCCAACTTAGCCATGGATACTTAAAATATCTGAAAAAGTAAGCCCTCAACTGAATTCCATAAAATACAAAAATAAAGGGCCATGTTTCGATAAACTATTGAATTGAATTGCGATTGTTAGTTTTACAAAGCAGGAATAACCAAAATGTGGTTTCATCCATTATCACTCCAATTACATTAACTTCAACTTGCAAGTTTTACAAAGCAGGAATAACCAAAATGTGGTTTCATCCATTAGCTGAATGAAGTAGATTTTCGACCATCGACCTGATGGAATCTTGGAAAATAACTAGGTTGGTTGGCTAAATTAACTTCTCCCACCTTAAAATCATATGTGGTACGTTAAGTAAATCATTCTAGTTTAGGAGATATGCTTGTTAAATAAATAGACAAAGAAATGAATTAAAAGATAGAAAAATATTTTTATATACTTATATATACATATTTACATAATTATGTATTATAGAAAAATGTAAGGGGGAAAATATTCTCCATGTAAAAAATAAAAATAAAAAAAATAAAAATAAAAAAGAGAAAAAAGTGCATAGCACTACAATTATAGCTACGGTTATAATCCGTAGCGATAGGCCTAGCTCTACCCGGTCGACCGGGCCCCAACCCGGTCGACCCCAACTCGCTGGATTCGTTTTTAAGTAAGCCCACCTATAGCTACGGATTTGGCGGTCTCTATGGCTACGGATTATAACCGTAGCCATAGGTACCGCTAATCCGTAGCCATAGGTACCTTGGTCCAGGTACCCGATAAACTAGTTACCCGGTCGACCGGGTTGTGACCCGGTCGACCCCATTTAGATAAATTTCACCTAAATGGGGTCGACCGGGTCAAAACCCGGTCGACCGAGTAATCGCCCAAATAGTTAGGGTAAGCCAAGGTCGAACCCGGTCGACCCCGTCTATTTTCCATTTTGACAGATTTCATTCTGCATTGTTTTCTATCACGTGGCCCACTTGAGCTTCTTATTTTGAAGCGAATTTGGAGACATCATTGTTTTCTATCATGTCTTTTTTTGACTTAATCCATGTCTGTATGATCTTATGAATAAGTCTGATAACAAACAAACATCACTAATGGAGGTGTCCCAAAGAAGTTTTCCTTTCTTCAAATGTTTTTTTTTTTTTTTTTAATTTAACTAATAAACTATGGGTTGTATTGTAGCACTAGAATCATGTTCTCTTCTTGATCCATCCGTTTTACAGAAACTCTTTTTGTGCATAAGCATTTTTTTTTTTAAAAGGAAAAAAAAAAAAAAAAGAGAAGAAGAAGAAGAACATGCCAAGTCGAGTGAGTTGTGTTGGGGGCTAAACCCCTTAAAATAAATGGAAAAACGGATGGATGGTGTGGATATACTACATACATTCAATGTGGGCCCAACTGAGTTTACTTAGTACAATGAGAGCGTACTGACTAGCTCAGTACGCAATCCGATTATGCTTGCTACGCCATACAATGATGTTTTATTTGTAATACATCATGTTCATCGGATTATGTAATACCCCTCATTTTTCATCGCAATATGATTATTCCTAACCCAACCAGAATTTGCTTAACCTAAAACCCAACACAATTTCAAATCAGGTTGGTGTTTTCCAACCATAATCTAACTCAAGGACCTTGACAAACCTACCCAACCCCAACCCCAACCCCAACCCAACCTGACCCAAACTCAGGTTGCCCTTCTTGCTTTAGAGAACTTGCTCAATGCAGTTCTAAGCTTTTTTTTCCTCTCGCGGGAGGTTTTTGAAGCTGCCTCTGACTTTGCAAGGGAAGTTAGTGGGTTGCTATGGGAAGACACGAAGAACATGCGACTGATAGTCCGTGGCGAACTGCACGAAGACATGCGTGACTTCCTACGCCGTCAAAAATTATATATAAGCAAATGCCATAGTAGAAAAGAAATGCAACCACTTGCATCAGTCTTCATCCATTAGGTGCTTGCATGAAATTTGGGTGGGGCTCTCTCATCAGTTTCAGCGTTGCATATGAAAAGCAATAGCAAGAAACTTCTAAATCCAAGTCCACAGATGAATTTTTTTTCCCAAGGATTAAGAAGTAACTAAAATCAACATGAATTCAAAAAATCCAATACAGGCAACGAAATGAAGAAAAGAAAATGTTTCACGAGTTCTAATGCTTTTGGTATGCGACCGTGAACTCGAAACTATTACAATCAGTCTGTAGTGATACAGATTAGCAAGTTTGTATTGCCTTATCAAATAGTAATTATGATAATTCTTATGATTTTGAATAAATTCACCAAGTTCAGTAATCAGCTCTGTATGATGCCAATGGGTTGTTATATAATATGGGGTTTTTCTATATAAATGTTCATCTTTTAGTGTATTTTCTAAAAACCACCAAGTTTAGAAGTTTATATAAATAAATGCCAACTCTTAAGCTGCAAGTCAAGAAAGTCTACTCCATTAGAAATCCATAAATATTGTGCTTTGTAAATGACCAAAAAGCCCATAGTTAATAAGTTATAGGTAACCTAGCTAGCTAATCCATCTAGCTGCCCATTCACCATGCAATCCAACTCATTCATTTGCTTATTAACACTAGGATGGAGGACACATATCATCTTCAAATCCCCAATATATCTTCTTGCATGGCCTACTTGAGTGATGAATATGCCTGATTTTATCCAGTGTCCTAAAATGCATTCGAAAACAGATGGACACTGGATATCATAGAAACATCATGGTGGGCCATGCCATTTTAATGGCCAAGCATAAGACACAGGGCGAAAATGGTCTTTTATATGAAAATTGATCGGGGTAAACTTGATATTCAGCAAGAAAAACATGAGATTTAGCGGGACAACCTGAAAAATCAGCTGGGGAAACTAGAAGATCAGCGGGGCAAACTAGAAGATCAGCGGGACAAACTAGAAACTCAGCGGGGCAAACTGGAAAATCAGTGGGCAAACCTGGAAAATCAATGGGAGCGGAAAAATCGGGAAACTGGAAAATCAGCGGGGGCAAACTGAAAAATCAGCGGGGCAAACTAGAAAATCAGCAAGGCAAACTGAAAAATCAGCGGGGGAAACTAGAAAATCAACGGGGCAAACATAAAAATGAGCAGGGCAAACTTAACAAATAATTTCATGGCTTGAGCCAAAAATTCTAAACATATCCAATGTTCAAATAGACCACACCACATGAATTTTTGAATTAAACTTCTAATGTTGATCATTTCTTAGGGGCCACAGAAGTTTTGGATCAAGCTTATAATTGTGTTTTCTATTAATTCATATCTGTATGATCTTATGAATAGGTTTGATAACAAGCAAACATCACTGTTGGGCCCACTATGGGGTCAACCAGTCACAACCTCGGCCGAGGAGTAATGCATTCAATGAGTTGGGGTCGAGGGTCGATTTCGGTCGACCCCGTCTGTTTTCCATTTTGTCAGATTTCAATCTGCATTATTTTCTATCACATGGCCCACTTGAGCTTCTTATTTTGAAGCGAATTTGGAGACATCATTTTCATCAATAGAGAAAGGGCCAGTTTCATCATCTGGTGGAGGATCTGAAGTGCAAGAGGTGGGCCACAGAAGTTTTGGATCAAGCTTATAATTGTGTTTTTTTGGCTTAACCATGTCCGTATGATCTTATGAATAGGTTTGATAACAAACAAACATCACTAATGGAGGTGTCCCAAAGGAGTTTTCCTTTCTTCATATGTTATTGTTTTTTCTTTTTTCTTTTTTTAATTTCACTAATAAACTATGTGTTGTATTGTAGCACTAGAATCATGTTCTCTTCTTGATCCATCCATTTTACAGAAACTCTCTTTGTGCATACGCATTTTTTTTTAAAAAAAAAGAAAAAAAAAAAAGAGAAGAAGAAGAAGAACATGCCGAGTCGAGTGAGTTGTGTTGGGGGCTAAACCCTTTAAAATAAATGGAAAAACGGATGGACGGCGTGGATATACTACAATTGAAGTATCCACGGTTAGGTATAAAATAGTGGCATGGCTCTGGATCATTTGGTTTTTATGATTTCGGACATATGGAGTATCCACGGTTAGGTATAATAGATGAACGGTTTGGATCTCATACATATGTGCCTTACGTACCTAACATAACTAAGATATTAGCATCTAGCACTGGATACTTGATGATTCATACAACAATGAAGCACTTTGGCATCTGCAAAAAACAAATTGACAAGTGGAATTCTGCATATTACTAGTTTGCATTGGGACAAATAACTAACCAAATGGACTATAAAATGAAAATTAAAGAATGAAACACATTGAAAGAATAAATTTTCATTAGTCAGAGGTTAAAACTTACAATTTTCCAAACTTTCTTAATTTGAAGCCCTGCCTCGTCTAAAGATGGGCCCATGGTTTGAGTTTGGAACAGTACATGTATGCCCATGATTTGAGCTTGACTTGTATTAGGTTGAAGTGTCTTTTACCTGTTACAAGTGTGGCCAGTAGTTGTAAGATATAAAGTTTAATTTGATAAGCTCTGTCAAAGAATATAGAATATAATATCAATTGTTTACGAAAAAGATGGACAGCGATTAGATGGTAAGCTACACCTAATTAGATTTGGTTGGGTTATGGCAAAAAGAGAACTTATAAATTCCTAGATGGCCAAAGAGAACTTAGATGATAAGGTACACCCAATCAGTTTCTTGTAAAGAATTTGTTTCCAGAAAATAAATTCTTTAGCAACTTGTAAATTCCTAGTTTCCAAACAACCCAAAATACAGATTCGTTACATTATATATGGATAAAGAATAAAAGATTATAACCAACTTATTTGGAAGTGTAACCAAACAGATGCATATGAGTTCTACTATGTGCTTGTAAGTAATCAGATTACATGCAAAATCATTCATGTTGATAGCTTCCAAGATTCTCAATCTGCAAAATCATTCATGTTGATAACTTCCAACATTCTCAATATGATCTAACATGAACCTTGCATGTATTTGGGGTTCTTTTGGAATGGGTCTGCTTCCATGTGTGGAATATGTCCATCCAGCTGTAAGTTAGAGCCATAAATCTAGTAGTAGTGATTTTATACTTGTATTTTTGTTGCAGCATTTGTATCTAAATCAAATAAATAATACCCCTCATCTAAACAAGGATGAGGGTCTGTAGAGCAATCTCAGTAATCATTCCACTCCAAATTCCCCTAATACCAAAGACAAATAAATAAAATTTCACATACAGAAATATAGAATTGTAACAGAGAATCAAGCCTACCATAAATAGTGATAAAGCTTGTGCAAATGAATGCTGAAAACACCAAGTTCTTTGATCCATTTTAGAAATATATAAATCATTCCACGAAACATGCAATAATGTCATAAGCAGACACACAATAGGAAGTAAATGTAAACTAGTGAACAAATCAAATGGCTAAAGGAAGCATATATACTGATAATGGTAGTTGGAAATATGAATATTTATTCACACCAGAAAAAAATGCAAATTTTGATCAGAGCTATACAAAAGTCAAAACATGGGGCCAACTATAAACAGGATATCAAAGATGACAATCATGGAACAGAAAAGTCTATATACATTTATATATGCCATAGTACTTGCATACCGAATGTTGGTGCATGCCTTATTCATTAGTCACCAAGGAAAAAGTGCAAGATGCCTTCTCTACTTGAGAGGTTTCAATATATGGCAATGAGGTTCTAAAGGTCTATCGTAAATGGAAGACCCCTTATGGATTCAGTGATGTAAATGTAGGTAGAAGTAAGACGGCGAGAGCCAGTCATTTAAAAAAATCAAAGACACAATCATTCATCAGTTTTCTTTACCAATTTTGTGCAATGATGTGCTTCAGTAGATAAGCTAGGATCTGTCTCATGATCTTAAGGTTGAGACACATAGTGCCAGTCCAATCAAGTTACAGGTGTCATCATAGTCTTAGTAAGAAGTGTTTCAGAACACAGAAAGAAATAGCTATTATAAGAGGCATCACTATAAAAATTGAAACCTACTCAATCTTGATAAACTTTTCTCCACATGCCCAAGATCAAGGATTAGTCAAATCATAGTCTAATGATAGTAGTGCTAGCTTTTCATTTCTTCTTGAGCCATTTCATCAAACAATTAGCATGCATATAGGACTGATTTAGATAGTGGACTCAATCCAATTCCAAACAACACATTCCATGCAATTCCATTGCAAAATTCTTTTAAAAAATGGATGAACATGTTTGATAACAAACAAACATTACTGTTGGGCCTAATATGGTTTCAACGGTGGAAATCATTATGCCCACTACTTCCCGTGGTATGATCCACTTGATCTTTTAATATGCTTCAATTTGGGGCTCAACCCTTTAAATTAGATGAAAAACGGATGGACGACGTGGATATACTACATACATTCAATGTGGGCTCAACTGAGTTTACTCAATATGATGGAAAACTGGAAAATCAGCGGGAGAAACTAGAAGATCAGCGGGGTAAACTGGAAAATCAGAGGGGCAAACTAGAAAATCAGTGGGACAAACTAGAAGATCAGCGGGGGAAACTGGAAAATCAGCGAGGCAAACTAGAAACTAAGCCGGGCAAACTAGAAGATCAGCGGGGCAAACTAAAAAATTAGCGGGGGAAACTAGAAAATCAACGGGGCAAACTGAAAAATCAGCGAGGCAAACTAGCATATCAGCAGGGCAAACATGAAAATGAGCGGGGCAAACTTAACAAATAATTTCGTGGCTTGAGCCGAAAAATCTAAACATATCCAATGTTCAAATGGACCACACCACATGAAATTTTGAATTGAACTTCTAATGTTGATTATTTCTTAGGGGCCACAGAGGTTTTGGATCAAGCTTATAATTGTGTTTTCTATTAATCAATATCTGTATGATCTTATGAATAGGTTTGATAACAAACAAACGTCATTGTTGGGCTGACTATGGTTTCAGCGGTGGAAATCATTATGCCCACTGTTTCCCGTTGTATGACCCACTTGATCTTTTGATATGCTTCAATTTGGGGGCTAAACCCCTTAAAATAAATGGAAATACAGATGAACGGCATGGATATACTACATACATTCAAAGTGGTCCCAATTAAGTTTACTTAGTACAATGGGAGCGTACTGACTAACTCAGTATGCAATCCGATTACGCTTGTTATGCCCAACAATGGTGTTTTATTTGTAATACATTATATTCATCGGATTATGTAATACTCCTCCGTTTTCATCGCAATATGTATACACCAAAACCCCATATGTGGAAGGGAACCTAAACATTGAGGGAGGGAACCTAGACATTCAGCGGGACAAACATGAAATTGAACGGAACAAACATGAAATTCAGCGGGGGAGACATTAAATTCAGCGGGGAAAACATGAAATTCATTGAGGAAAATATGAAATTGATCGGGGTAAACCTGATATTCAGCGGGGGAAACATGACATTCAGTTGGGCAAATCATTAAATTTAGCGGGGCAAACTGGAAAATCGATGGGGAAAGCGGAAGATCGGCGGGCAAACTAGAAAATCGTAGGGCAGGCAAACTAAAAAAAGCGTGAGGCAAACTAGAAAATCACGTAGACAAGCGGAAACTCAGTGAGAAAGCAACTGAAAAATCAGCGGGGCAAACTGAAAAATTAGCGGGGCAAACTAGAAAATCAGCGGGGCAAAATGAAAAATCAGCAGGGCAAACTAGGATTTCAGCGGGGCAGACATGAAAATGAGCGGGGCAAACTTAACAAATAATTTCGTGGCTTGAGCTGAAAAATCTAAACATATCTAATGTTCAAATGGACCACACCACATGAAAATTTGAATTGAACGGGACAAACATGAAAATCATTCTGCCTACTATTTCTCATAGTATGATTCACTTGATCTTTTGATATGCTTCAATTTGGGGCTCAACCCCTTAAAATAGATGGAAAAATAAATTAACGGCTTGGATATACTACATACATTCAATGTGGGCCCAATTGAGTTTAAAATATACTTGTGCTGGGGTCCTTACTCTTGCTCGGGTGGCAAACTCTCAGGAGTTTCAACTCCCGGTCAAGGGTTCGAGTGCCATAGTTGGTGAAATTCCCGTTGAGAAACTTAAGTTCAACATGTATTAGCTCATTGAATGCCTGAATCAATCATTAGTAGATAAGATTTCTGTGGCTGCTGATGGGCAAATGGTGTGGGAGTCTTTCCTTCAAGGTTCTCATTCATTTTAAAAAATAAAAGTTGAAGAAATCATCCGACTACGTATTGAAATAGAATATTAGAGTGCAAATGTTATGGCCAAAAGACTCAAAGAAGAAACATAACAACTCAACACGTTCACGTAGTTACATCTTAATTCAAGGGATGACTCTTATCATTCCTTCAAGTAACTCATCAACAAGCTTTTGATTTCCCTGGTCAGATCCTTGTTTCATGCAGAGTATCAGACATAAATGGTCTCCATGCACTCTCTTGATTCAGTTCATTAGTTAGAATGACATGCTATTAACTATTACAATGCAGGAAATGTTGAAAGTTCGTATGCAGGAAAAGTTCGTATAAAACTGGACTTTGTATGTAGGAAATGTTGAAAGTTCTTTTGGAGTTGCTGATGTTATTGTTGAAGGAGAGGTAATAAACAAACAATGAGGCAAACATGAAAATGAGCGGGGGACACTATAAAATCAGCGGGAGAAACTAGAAAATCAGTAGGGCAAATTTGAAAATTAGCGGGGGAAACATGAAAATGAGCAGGGAAAACTAGAAAATGAGCGGGGGGAGACATGAAAATGAGTGGGGCAAACATGCAAATGAGCGGGGGACACTAGAAAAACAGCGGGGCAAACTAGAAAATCAGTGGGGGAGACTAGAAAATTAGCGGGGCAAACTAGGAAATCAGCGGGGCAAACATGCAAATCAGCGGGGGACACTAGAAAATCAGCTGGGGAAACATGAAAATGAGCGGGGAAAACTAGAAAATCAGCGGGGGAGACATGAAAATGAGCGGGGCAAACATGAAGAAGAGCGGGGGACACTAGAAAAACAGCGGGGCAAACTAGAAATTTAGTGGAGTAAACTGGAAAATCATTATGCCCACTATTTCCCATGGTATGGTCCACTTGATCTTTTGATATGCTTCAATTTGGGGCTCAACCCCTCATATACTACATACATGTGCATGCGCATGCATGCACATGTGTCGTGTGTATGTATACGTGTGTGTGAGAAAAGGTTCTATATGGTCGAGCTTATGTGAACTACCCATGAGGTCGAGCTGTGTGGGCGCTATCATGAAGTATGTCAAACATCTACCCCATCAGTCAGATGCACCATTCCATGGTGGGCCTAGAGCTTAAAAATCAAGTTAATCCGTGACTTTTGTAGGCCACACCATGTACAAAACTTGAGAGGGGTTACCTTCCATTTAAACATTCATATTTATTTTTTGGGCCCATCGAGATATGTTTCACAAATCCAGCCCATCCATAATATGTGTCCCACTTGGATGAGGGGTTAGACCAAGTTTCAGACACATCTAAATTTCAAGTGGGCCCCACCAAGTAATTTTATATGTTTTAGGCATGTCTTCACATGATTTTAGATGGTATGGCCCACACGAGTTTCAGTATACAGCTGATTTTTTTCTGCTATCCCATAATTTAAAGGGCACCCATCAAGTTCACGGTGTTGATGTTCGACATACATCATCGTGGGGCCCTCACAGCTCGACCGTATAGAACCTTTTCCTCTAGTACAGAAATCAAAATGGAATTACATACATTCAATGTGGGCCCAACTGCGTTTAAAATATACGTGCTTTGCGTGCTTTCTTCCTTTGGATAGACCATTTTCAAAAGAAGACAAAATGCTGATGAGGGGGTCCACAGGAAGGGTTTTTTGGGTCTTTCTGCCGGAAACGCAGTGAGGAAAGGGGGTGAAAGCAATGGCAGTGAAAGTAATAGTAGAAAAGGAGAGGAAAAAAAAGCAGCAAAAATGGGAGAGGAAGAGCCACAGTCGTGAAAGGAGGGGTATTTTCATCCTGAAATTCTAAATCCGTACCAGGAGGTCGAAGTGCGTATTCTAAGTTTGTATTGCTTCAAAAAAATGGCTGGATAAAAGGTGGGGTCCACAGTCGTAAATTTCTCAAAAACAAAAAAAAACCAGGAGCTTATGGCTACGGTTTTCATAGCTACGGATTATAACCGTAGCTATAATCGTAGCTACGGATTTCTTTCAAAAAAAAATCTCTCTTCCTTTTTTTCATTTATTTCATTATTCATTTAACAGGAATATCTTCTAAACTAAAATTAGTTACTTGACGTACCACATATGATTTTGGGGTAAGAGAAGCTACTTTAGCCAACCAACCTAGTTATTTTCCAAGATTCCATCAGGTCGATGGTTGAAAATACATTTCATTCACTTCGCTGTCAATTTCAGTCACTTCGCGGTCAAACTAGAAATTGAGCAGGACAAATATGAAATTGAGTAGGCAAATTGAAAATTGAGCGAGGCGAGGTAGGAATTGAGCGAGGGAATCTAGAAATTGAGCGAGGTAAGCTAGAAATTGAGTGAGGCAACGTAGAAAATGAGCGAGAGAACCTACTATTTGAGCTAGGCAACCTAGGAATTGAGTGAGGGAAGTTAGAAATTGAGCGAGGGAAGCTAGAATTTGAGCGAGGGAACCTAGAAATTCAGCGAGACAACTAGGATTTGAGCGAGGGAAGCTACAAATTGTGCGAGGGAATCTAGAAATTGAGCGTGGCAACCTAAGATTTAAGCGAGGCAACATAGGAATTAAGCGAGGGAACCCAGGAAATGAGCGAGGCAACGTAGATATTCAGCGAAGAATCCTAGGAATTAAGCGAGGGAAGCTAGAAATTAAGCGAGGGAACCTAGAAATTCAGCGAGACAACCTAGGATTTGAGCGAGGGAAGCTAGAAATTGAGCGAGGGAACCTAGAAATTGAGTGAGGCAAGGTAAAAATTCAGCGAGGAAACCTAGGATTTGAGCGAGGCAACCTAGGAATCGAGCGAGGGAAGTTAGAAATTGAGTGAGGGAACCTAGAAATTCAGCTAAGCAACATAGGATTTGAGCGAGGGAAGCTACAAATTGTGCGAGGGAACCTAGAAATTGAGCGAGGCAACCTAGGATTTGAGTGAGGCTACGTAGGAATTGAGCGAGGGAACCTAAGAAATGAACGAGGCAACGTAGAAATTCAGCGAGGAATCCTAGGAATTAAGCGAGGGAAGCTAGAAATTAAGTGAGGGAACCTAGAAATTCAGCGAGACAACCTAGGATTTGAGCGAGGGAAGCTAAAAATTGAGCGAGGGAACCTAGAAATTGAGTGAGGCAAGGTAGAAATTCAGCGAGGGAAGCTAGGATTTGAGCGAGGCAACCTAAGAATTGAGCGAGGGAAGTTAGAAATTGAGTGAGGGAAGCTAGAATTTGACGAGGGAACCTAGAAATTCAACGAGGCAACCTACGATTTGAGCGAGGGAAGCTACAAATTGTGCAAGGGAACCTAGAAATTGAGCGAGGCAACCTAGGAATTGAGTGAGGCAACGTAGAAATTGAGCGAGGAAACCTAGGAAATGAACGAGGCAACGTAGAAATTCAGCGAGGAATCTTAGGAATTAAGCGAGGGAAGCTAGAAATTAAGCGAGGGAACCTACAAATTCAGCGAGACAACCTAGGATTTGAGCGAGGGAAGCTAGAAATTGAGCGAGGGAACCTAGAAATTGAGTGAGGCAAGGTAAGAATTCAGCGAGGCAACATAGGAATTGAGCGAGGGAAGCTAGAAATTGAGCGAGGCAACCTAGCAATTGAGTGAGGGAACCTAGGAATTGAGCAAGGCAACCTAGGATTTGAGCGAGGCAACCAGGATCTTTCTTCTCTGAGGGCTTTGGATTCAACGATTTTCAAGAGCAAGAGAGAGAAAAGAAGCGTTGAGATAATACCTTTCGTCATAATCTCATCTACTGGAAAAGGGGGCCCTCTTAATCACCTAAAGAGATTTGTAGGTTCCATCGCTCAATTTATAGGTTCCGTCGCTCAATTTATAGGTTCCTTCGCTCAATTCCTATGTTGGCTCACTCCAATTTCTATGTTGCCTCACTCAATTCCTAGGTTGCCTCGCTCAATTCCTAGCTTTCCTCGCTTAATTCCTACATTGCCTCGCTCAATTTCTAGGTTCCCTCGCTTAATTTGTAGCTTTCCTCGTCAATTCCTACGTTCCCTTGGTTGCCTCGCTCAAATCTTACGTTGCCTCACTCAATTCCTAAGATTCCTCGCTGAATTTCTACGTTGCCTCGCTCAATTCTTAGTTTCCCTAGCTCAATCCCTACGTTGCCTAGCTCAATTTCTAGGTTGCCTCGCTCAAATCCTAGGTTCCCTTGCTCAATTTCTAGCTTCTCTCACTCAATTTCTAGGATTCCTCGCTGAATTTCTACGCTGCCTAGCTCAATTTGTAGGTTCCCTTACTCAATCCCTATGTTGCCTCCCTCAATTCCTAGGTTGCCTCGTTCAAATCCTAGGTTGCCTCGCTCAATTTCTAGGTTCCTTCGCTGAATTTCTAGCTTCCCTCACTCAATTCCTAAGTTACCTCGCTCAATTTCTAGGTTCCCTCACTAAATTTCTACGTTGCCTCGCTCAATTTCTAGGTTCTCTCGCTTAAATCCTAGGTTGCCTCGCTGAATTTCTAGCTTCCCTTACTTAATTTCTACCTTTCCTCGCTGAATTCTTACATTGCCTCACTCAATTTCTAGGATCCTTCTAGCTTCCCTCACTCAATTCCTAGGTTACTTCGCTGAATCCCTACGTTGCCTCGCTCAATTTCTAGCTTCCCTCGCTCAATTCCTACATTGCCTCGCTCAATTCCTAGGTTCTCTCTTTCAATTTCTAGCTTCCCTCACTCATTTCCTAGGTTGCCTCGCTCAATTGATAGGTAGCCGTGTTCAAATTCTAGGTTGCAATGTCGGGTGGGTCACAGGTTGGTCGGGTTGAACTCGCCCAACTTTCAGCCCTAAAATCATATATGGTACGTCAAGTAACTAATTTTGGTTTAGAAGATATTCTTGTTATATGAATAAAGAAAGGGTTCGAGTACCCACCGGTGGTGAAATCCCACGGCGTGCGTGTGTAAGCATGTGTGTGTGCGTGTAAAAAAATAATAATAATAAAGAAAGAAATGAAAAAAGGAGAGAAATTTTTTATATATACTTATATATATATATATATTTATATAAATATGTGTTAGAGAAAAATGTAAGTAGAATAAAATTCTAAATGTTAAAAAAAAATTTAAAAAAATTTTAAAAAAAATTAAAAAGAAAAGTACACAAGATACGACTATAGCTACAGTTATAATCCGTAGCCATAGCCTTTTGTTTGAATCGGGGATCAATCGCGGATTCCGCGATCCATCCCTGAATTCTACAGCGAGTTGCAGTGGAATCGCGGAATCCGCGATTGATCCCCGATTTTGTTTTTTTGTTTTTTTATTTTTTTTTGAAAATTTCGTTGCTTCTGTGGGCCTCACCATGAGGTCTGTGTTATATCCAAACCGTCCATCTATTTGGCGAGCTCATATTAAGGCTTGAGACGAAAAATAAGACAGAGCTAACTATCAAGTGGACCACACTGTAAAAGACAGTGGGGAATTGAACATCTACCATTGAAACCCTTTTAGGGGTTACAGAAGTTTTGGATCATTATGAAACTTGTTTTTCCTCTTCATCCATGCCTTTGTGACCTTATGAATAGATTGGATGGAAAATAAATGTTATGGTGGGCCCTACAAAATTTTTAACGGTGAAAATCAAATTTCCGCTGCTCTTTGTGGTGTGGTCTAGTTGATCTTTGGATATGATTTTTTTTTTTTTAGGATAATGCTCCGAAATGATCTCGAAATATGGATGAACGTTGTGGATATAATAAATAGAATCAATGGTGAGACCCATAAAAGCAATGAAAATTTTTAAAAAAAAAAAAAAAAAACAGAATCCGCGATTCATCGCGGATTCATGATTCGCCTGACTCAGCTTTGTAGGATCTGGGGATGGATCCTCGGAATCTGGGATTGACCGCTGATTGAAACAAAAGGCTATGGCTACGAATTATAACCGTAGCTATAGCCGTATCCTGTGTACTTTTCTTTTTCTTTTCTTTTTTTTTTAATTTTTTTTTTTTTTTTTACATTTAGAATTTTATTCTACCTACATTTTTCTTTAACACATAATTATATAAATATGTATATATAAGCATATAAAAAAAATTTGGTGAACAAAGATAAAACCCATGTTGTTTTATTTATCAAATCTGGTGAACAAAATGGGTTTTATCTTTCCTTTTATTTGTTTGTGAGTTTCATGTTTATTCTAGTAGCAATAGACTCAAACCCTTATGAGATTGAATTGACCATTCACGCCACCAAATTCACAACATGCAAAGTTCCCCTATCCGTGTTGATAAGGTTTTACTAGGCAAGATCAAATCTTTTAGTCCACCGGACCCCGTCCCTGACTGAGAAATATAGATTAGCATGAACAGGAACCCCATTCCTGGCTCAAAGCTTTAGTTCAAATGCAAGACCGTATATTTCGGCTTCTATATAATTTCAGTTGAAATTTAAGTTATTGGATGTATTTTTTTAGATACCCATTACAAGAAATTCTAAAGGGTGTTTGGTTTGAGTGTGTTGCACCGGAGCTTCAAAAGCTCCAATGCTAAAAGTATCATTGTAGTTTTGTGCATGGAAACCTAAGAGATTCTGGTGTTATGAAATTCATGGTATTGTGTTTTATGAGGTTATTGAGAACAAAAGGGGAATGAATCCCCTTTCCTTTATGCTAGTTTGGTGATATGTTAACTGAAGCCATTTTTTTATTTTCTTCTTTGTCTCATTTATGCTCTGAAAGGTTCACATTCTTATCTATGGGGCATTTGATATTATAGTAGCTTGCATCTTAGGGTGGGTTTAAGTGCATTTCAAATATTCAAAAGTTCTGCAATATCCCCTTCTTCATTTCATTTGTGATGATGCAATGTCGAAAATATCACGAGATGTCATGGAAAAATAAAAATTTATAGAAATCCTCAGTTTTCTAGAAGTTTTTTTGGGGGGGAATCTCTTCCTAGGGGTGTTTTAACAACACGAGTTGCTTGACAGCAAAATACATTTTTGGTGGAGAAATCGTTATTTAAGAAAAACTTGTTTAAATTTCTTTTCTTTTTAAGTATTAGCATGAAGTCTAGTACAAATACATATGTATATATGATTTTTATGCATTTAGAGGAGAAAATTGAGGAAATGGAGGAAATCATGCGTCCTTTAACATCTCCCGAAGTTCCACTTAAATATTCCATCATTTTCTGAATGTTTCACTTGGATACATTCCCGATATGTGTGGTATTATTGACGATATGAATACATGTTTTGATATCCCAAGGGTGCGATACATATAACGATAATGATGCATAGAACACTGCAATGAAGATTCCATTGAATCGATCGGTAAAATCTTTCCACCTAATTTAATCGCCTTAAGTTCTGCTTGATTAGAGTTGTTGTTGGCCATTGGCCCAAAGATTTGATCTTGCCTCCAAGCCATTCTCCATCTATTAGAATTCCTCCAATCCTTGACTCCCTTGGATTACCAAGTGAGCTGCATCAACATCAAGTTTCCAAAAGCCTGAAGGAGAGGGACTAATGCATCGGGATGCATGAGGTGTGCTGAAAGTTATAAATAGTCCATTTCCATTCACGAAGAAGCTTGGGCATTGAATAGCCGTAGAAAACATCCGAAGTGTTTTTTCAAGAGGCTAGATGAGTCTTGATCTTGATGAGGAAAACTAGAAATTGAGCGAGGGAACCTAGAAATTGAGCGAGGCAACGTAGGAATTGAGCGAGGCAATGTAGGAATTAAGCGAGGGAAGGTAGGAATTGAGCGAGGCAACCTAGGATTTGAGCGAGGGAACCTAGAAATTAAGCGAGGCAACGTAGGAATTCAGCGTGGTAACCTAGGAATTGAGCGAGGGAAGGTAGAAATTGAGCAAGGGAAGCTAGAAATTGAGCGAGGGAACCTAGAAATTCAGCGAGGCAACCTCGAATTTGAGCGAGGGAAGCTACAAATTGTGTGAGGGAACCTAGAAATTGAGCGAGGCAACCTAAGATTTGAGCGAAGCAACGTAGAAATTGAGCGAGGGAACCTAGGAAATGAGCGAGGCAACGTAGAAATTCAGCAAGGGAAGCTAGAAATAAAGCGAGGGAACCTAGAAATTCAGCGTGACAACCTAGGATTTGAGCGAGGGAAGGTAGAAATTGAGTGAGGGAACCTAGGAATTGAGTGAGGCAAGGTAGAAATTCAGCGAGGAAACCTAGGATTTGAGCGAGGCAACCTAGGAATTGAGCGAGGGAAGTTAGAAATTGAGCGAGGGAAGCTAGAATTTGAGCGAGGGAACCTAGAAATTCAGCGAGGCAACCTGGGATTTGAGCGAGGAAAGCTACAAATTGTGCGAGGGAAGATAGAAATTCAGTGAGATAATATATAAATTGAGCGAAGGAACCTAGGAATTGAGCGAGGCAACCTAGCAATTGAGTGAGGCAACGTAGAAATTCAGCGAGGCAACCTACGAATTGAGCGAGGGAAGCTAGAAATTGAGCGAGGGAAGCTAGAAATTCAGCGAGAGAACCTATGAATTGAGCGAGACAGCCTAGGAATTGAGCGAGGGAAGCTAGAAATTCAGTGAGGCAACCTAAAAATTGAGCGAGAAAACCTAGGAATTGAGCGAGGGAACCTAGGAATTGAGCAAGGGAGACTAGAAATTGAGCAAGGGAGGCTAGGAATTGACCTAAGCCTTATCCCAACTAATTGGGGTCGGCTAAATGAATCTTTTTCTACTATTCTATTCTATCAAGATAGGTAATATATAATAATTATATGTGGGAGGTATAAACTGTATCATGAATTGTATGATAGGTTAAGCATTAAAGAGGGAGAGAAAGATGCATCAAGGAAGTGGAAAAGTAGAGACAACCCACACTAGAAGCATCAATGGTAAGGATCAAAAGGTCTTGGTGAAAGTTGGTGAGATTAGGGTGAAATTGAGAGGCTAATTTTAAAGGCTGTTGAATGAAGGAGTACACATGGAGACAAATTTAGGAGGGTCTTGGACCCTGGAGAGTCGGGATTGCATATATATTTATCTCAAAATTCAGGTAAAGGGAAGTAAAGATAAATTTAACGATGATGCAAAAAAGGAAGGTTGTTGAGAATAGGCTATCATCTATAGAAGGCAGAAGGTACCAAGAAAAATCAGATTAGTTTGGTTACCAAATCTTCTCGATAAAATTTTACAGATAAAGAAAATTCCAGATGAGTGGCAGAATAGCATCATAAGACCTATTGACAAAGAAAAAGAGATGAACAAAGTTGCATGAAATACAAAGGGATTAAACTTTTGTCACACACTCACAATATGAAGGTCCGAGAGAGGGTGGTGGAACGAGGATTGAGACAATAAACAAGGATTTATAGGTTAAGGGGGGAGGGGAGCTGTTGGAGGAAGAGAAAGACGCTGGAGTTAAATTATCTTTGGAATATAAGAACCATTTGAAGGAAGAAGAGATCAAGTGGAGGTAGTGGTCTAGATAGACTTGGCTAAAATAAGTTTTTTCTATGGCATTGCTAGCACACGGCCCACATCCACATAAATCCTGATGTAATTATTGCGGTTGAAAGAAAAAGCTAGTCAATCTGAAGAATATAACCATTTACTTTTAGGCAAAGCATCTTCAGTGAATTTGACCGAGCAATTAATGAAATTGACCAAGCGGTTCATAAAATTTTCCGTTACATTACATGAATCCGTGGAAGTTCCCCATCATATTTTTATGATATCTCCATCAAATTTATGAATTGCTCCATTACAATTCCTACGTTGCCTCGCTCAATTCCTAGCTTCCCTCGTTCAATTTATACATTGCCTCACTGAATTTCTAGCTTCCCTCGCTTGATTCATAGGTCTTCCCTCAATCTATTCCTAGGTTGCCTCGCTCAATTCATAGGTTGCCTCACTGAATATTTACGTTGCCTCGCTCAATTGCTAGGTTCCCTCACTCAATTTATATGTTGCCTTGCTCAATTTCTAGTTTCCCTCGCTCAATTCATAGGTTGTCTCGCTCAATTCATAGGTTGTCTCACTGAATTTCTGCTTTGCCTCGCTCGATTGCTAGGTTGCCTCGCTCAATTCCTAGGTTCCTTCACTGAATTTCTAGCTTCCCTCGCTCAATTCCTAAGTTGCCTCACTCAATTTCTAGCTTCCCTTTCTCAATTCCTATGTTCCCTCACTCAATTCCTAGGTTTTCTCGCTCAATTTTTAGGTTGCCTCGCTGAATTTCTAGCTTCTCTCGCTCAATTCCTAGGTTGTCTGGCTCAATTCATAGGTTCCCTCACTGAATTTCTAGCTTCCCTCGCTTAATTCGTAGGTTGCCTCGCTGAATTTGTACGTTGCCTCGCTCAATTGCTAGGTTGCCTCGCTCAATTCCTAGGTTCCTTCACTCAATTTATATATTGCCTCACTGAATTTCTAGGTTCCCTCGCATAATTTGTAGCTTCCCTCGCTCAAATCCTTGGTTGCCTCGTCGAATTTCTAGGTTGCCTCGCTCAAATTCTAGCTTCCCTCGCCCAATTTCTAACTTCTCTCGCTCAATTCCTAGGTTGCCTCGCTCAAATCCTAGGTTTCCTCGCTGAATTTCTACCTTGCCTCGCTCAATTTCTAGGTTCCCTCGCTCAATTTCTAGCTTCCCTCACTCAAATCCTAGGTTGCATCACTGAATTTCTAGGCTCTCTCGCTTAATTTCTAGCTTCCCTCGCTCAATTCCTAGGATTCCTCGCTGAATTTCTACGTTGCCTCGTTCATTTCCTAGGTTCCCTCGCTCAATTTGTACGTTACTTCGCTCAAATCCTACATTGCCTCGCTCAATTTCTAGGTTCCCTCGCACAATTTGTAGCTTCCCTCGCTCAAATCCTAGGTTGCCTCACTAAATTTCTAGGTTCCCTCACTCAAATCCTATGTTCGCTTGCTCAATTTCTAGCTTCTCTCACTCAATTCCTAGGTTGCCTCGTTCAATTCATAGGTTCCCTCACTTAAATTCTAGCTTCCCTCGCTCAATTCGTAGGTTGCCTCGCTCAATTCCTAGGTTCCCTCGCTCAATTTTTAGCTTGCTTCGCTGAATTTCTAGCTTCCCTTGCTCAATTTCTAGGTTGCCTCGCTCAATTACGAGGTTCCCTCACTCGATTTTTAGCTTTCATCACTCAATTCCTAGGTTGTCTCGCTCAATTGTGAGGTTCCCTCGCTCAATTTTTATCTTGCCTTGTTTAATTCCTAGGTTGCCTCACTCAATTCTTAGGACTGTGTGGTCCTGATTTTGGATAAGATTTTAGATGCACCTTTGGCTGGGGTATGACCCTTTTGAACTGTTCTAAGCTTTAAGATAATAGTCAATATGCCACATGGCTTAGTCCAATTCATAGCATGCTTGGAATACTGTTATTTCAGTAATTTTTTAAGGCTATTGCAAACTAATCGAATGGGTTAAGTTGTTGTGCCAATTTGAACCTAACCTTTTGTTGGAAGACTGCTTCCACCGTTGGTTCTGGTTGCATTGACTTTTAGTCAAGTTATATTGGAATCTGAGTTTTTAACTACCACTAATTAAAAAGCATACTTTAACTAGTACTAAAATACATACTTTGCATGTTGTTGCTCGCATTATTAGTAAATCTTATGTTTCCTTATCTTTCATTTATACAATCTGTATCCATGATCAGCTGGGTTTTCTTATTTTATTTGTTTAATTAGTTGAATGAGTATCCTTGTCCTGCCATCAATTCATTTTCTCGGTGTCTCACATGGTTAGTTGGTTTTGATGAAGTGACTTAAGGGTTGTTTGGATGTGTGGAACTCCCCACTTAAGTTCAATGGAATCTGATGAGGCCCACAGAGCACCGAACACCAGCCATTGGCTGGTGGCAGGGAGAGTAGCTAATCCGTTTCATATAGTATATCCACGCCGTCCATCCGTTTTTCTATCTAATTTAAGGGGTTGTGCCCCAAATTGAAGCATATCGAAATATCAAGTGGATCATACCACGGGAAACCGTGGGTATAATTTTCAGTTTGGCCCACTCAATTTCCAGTTTGTCCCGCTCAATTTCCAGTTTATCCCCCTCAATTTCCAGTTTGGCCTGCTCAATTTCCAAAGTCGGGTGGGTCACATGTTGGTCAGGTTGAACCCACCCAACTTTCAGCCCTAAAATCATATATGGTACGTCAAGTAACTAATTTTGGTTTAGAAGATATTCTTGTTATATGAATAAAGAAAGAAATGAAAAAAGGAGAGAAATTTTTTTTATATGCTTATATATACATATTTATATAAATATGTGTTAGAAAAAAAATGTAGGTAGAATAAAATTCTAAATGTAAAAAAAAATAAAAAAAAAAAAAAAAAAAAAAAAAAAGAAGAAGAAGAAAGAAAGAAAAGTACACAGGATATGGCTATAGCTACGGTTATAATCCGTAGCCATAGCCTTTTTTTGATCTGCGATTCTGCGATCCATCCCCAAATCATACAGTGAGTTGCAGTGGAATCGCGGAATCCGCGATTCATCGCAGATTCTGTTTTTTTTTTTTTTTTTTAATTTTCATTGTTTTTGTGGGCCCCACCATGAGGTCTGTGTTATATCCAAACCGTCCATCTATTTGGCGAGCTCCTATTAAGGCTTAAGACGAAAAATAAGACAGATCTAACTATCAAGTGGACCACACTGTAAAAGGCAGTGGGAAATTGAACATCTACCATTGAAACCCTTTTAGGGGTTACACAATTTTGGATCATTATGAAATTTGTTTTTCCTTTTCATCCTGGCCTTTGTGACCTTATGAATAGATTGGATGGAAAATAAATGTTATGGTGGACCCTACAAAATTTTTAACGGTGAAAATCAATTTCCCCGCTACTCTTTGTGGTGTGGTCCAGTTGATCTTTGGATATGATTTTTTTTTTTTGGATAATGCTCCGAAATGATCTCAAAATATGGATGAACGTTGTGGATATAATAAATATATAGCTGTGGGGCCATGTAACTTTGATCTCTTTTAAGCCATTCGTACAACTCTCAGTTGGAGGAGCGTCAGTGCTCGTCTTCGCAGCGAAAAGGAGGGGTAGTTTCGTCCTCAAAGTCACTGTCCGCACGTGCTAGTTTAGATTGGTAACTAAAGTTTGTATTCTTTCATAGAAACCGCTGGGTAAAAGGTTTTGTCTACAGTGGTCATTTTCTCCTAAATATACATAGTGCGTTACAGGACGGATATGTGTAATTAGGCCACTCTTCAACAATGTCCCACGGTGGACAAAGGATCTCGAGTGAAGCACGCTCACACTAAGGTGGATTGAGAATTTGTAGGTATGATTGTAAAGAGGTTAATTACATTTGAGTCGAATTGCCACTAGCTAATTGATCTGATTCCATAGTTAGCTACACCCTTTAGAAACATTAGGATAAAGAATCTAAGGATTCTCTGCCCTAAGACGACTACTTGATCTGCAACTAAAGATTACGAATAAGTAACCACAGTTATAAAGAGGGAAGGTGTTAGGCACCCACGTTACCCGTATAAATGTACGATCTCTACTTCACGAAATCTCTCAAACTTTTGACGATTAGGTTAGTTCTTGTGCACTAATGATGCAAAGAGTGTGTGTTACGTTGTGTCAAATGCAATGCCTACAACAAACTATAGTTTTGGCTAGGTAAATCTACCTTGACTGCCCACTTGCTGAAATAATAAACCAACCAATCCAAGTTTCTGATGGACAAGATTGCTTATTTCTGCGAGTCACAATGCATACATTTGAACTGGTCGGGTGCTGAGTATGCAAGACTATATATAATGTTGTGTGCGTAAGATGTGTTAAATGCAACGCCGACGACAGGCTGTAGTTTCAACTGGATAAATTTACCTTGACTACTCACTTTCTTTGCGTAGACTAATCGATTAGAGTTTCTGATGGGCAATATCCGACTATATTGGTAAGCCACAAAGCATATGCTCGAATTGATTATATGCTTAGTGTTATGCAATGTTGATGGATGAGATAAACAGAACAGTTGAGAAAGGAATGAATGTTGCACGATGTTAACGTAAAGGTTGACGAAGCTAATGTCATAAGTTGGACAATTGGATGGATCGTAATGTCTCAATGATTGGATTGAGTGGCTTTGATCTAGGCCTGCATATTGCTCAGGAGGCTAAGCATCTAACTGGATTAGGCTAGACCTGGGATAGGCTCTCTTTTGTTGCTCTTTCCTCTCCTTGGTGGAAGGATATGGAATGGCTAAGCTAAGATTGGCTTAAGGGACTTGAGGGATGGAGAGTTGGATTTGATGAAGGGTTTAGGGTGCTTGAAATGGGAAGAGGAGGGGAAACTTATAGCCTCCCGGACTAGTTTTCTGGCAATTCTTGATAGTTGGATTGGATGGCATGGGCCGAAATTTTGAGTGCAAGGGAGGGTCATCGGAATCAATTCATATTTCCACACGTTCAGAGGTTGCAAAAGGAGGGAAACCACGCCTGTAGAACCCCTACCAAGACAGTAGACCTTCCATGGGATCTCCTGCTTTGGTAGGTGAGCTCCCTTGCATGTGTGTTAGTTCTGCTTCCAGGGGCGCGGGATTCCAATTTGCACCAGATTCCGAATACGCTTGGTTTAGGGTGGACTTTGGGCTTGATAAGGTGAGTTGGTTAGGTTGGTTGACTAGGTCAACTGACCGGGTAAGTCGAGTCAGTGGGTTGACTCAGTAAGCTAACTCAATGAGTTGATCAGGTTTGACTAGGCTTTTCCTAGGGTTAGGGTTTAGTTGGGTTTGATTGACTGGGTTGATTGGGTCTTTGCTTAGTGCTTGAATAAAGTTTAGGGTTTAGTGTTTGGGTTATGGTTTAGATTAGGGTTTGGATTAGATTTAGGGTTTCCATCTAACTTGATCAGCTTGTTGGCCTAGGGTGGGGTGTCTATACCCACATAATGACCAACCTGGATATTTAGGTTACTAAGGGCTACGATTATCACACAAGATTTCTAGGTCCTAATCCATGGATGAAACATTCAGTATTACAAAGTTAAAGAAATGCTCTTGCTTACTCTTTCTTAAGTAAGTGTTTCCTTTATATGTAGTAATAAGTTACAATAGCAAAAATATTTTTACAACATATTAACCAATCAGCTATTTAGAGATATAAAATAATAGCCAACAGATAAAGCTATTGAGTTAAAATCTCAATTTATTACCACTTATGGAATCAAGTTGTTGCACAGGTTGTTGAGGCTTATCTCTTAACACACCCCCTCGAATCATCATACTAGTGACGTTGAATTTGGATTGAAGATGTTGAAAGCAAGGGATTACTAAACTTTGGTAAATATATTGGTTAATGGGTCCTTTGCAAAAAGGAATCAGACATCAAGATCTTTTCTAAAAATTTATCACGAACAAAATGAAAATCAATCTAAACATGATTCTTCATGCATAAATTATTGGATTGGCGGTATGTTGAAATTGGTGCCTTCAATCTGATGCAAAATAGAGGTCATCGATCGATCGAACATAGCCTCAATCAATTAAGGAAATCTTGAATTTTCAAGTTTTGTCTCTGAACAGTTTTAAACATGTTCAATCGATCGAAATAATTCTGAAAAATCAAGTTAACTCTTTGGATACTTTTGAGCATGTTTAATTGATAAAACATTGCAGGGCTAATCGATCGAATGATCCTCAATCGATGTATTTCGATCGACAGTTTGTATAGTGCATGATTTATTTCTAATTATGTGCATAACCTTATATAAACAAGTGTAATGCAAGATTAGGGTTAAGGAACGAACATGGGAGAGTCCAAAGGAGTTATTTAGGGTTTTGTAAAGGGATTTCATCTTGGAGATGAAGGGTTTCGATATCTTTAAGTCACCTATTTCTTGTAGTTCTTAAATAATAGTTGATTGTTTTATCGATTGGTGTTGTGGTTTTTTCTCACAATGGTTTTTCCATGTAAATTATTTTGTTTCTCTATGATTGCTCATTTTTTGTTTCCTTATGCGCATGTTTGATTCGTTCCACTACGTGAAAAATAGAAAAAAAAAAAAAAAAAAAAAAAGGACACATTTCGAGACGATTCTGGACCGTCTCTAAAATTGCTTGGTTTAAAGACGCTTTAGAGACGGTCGTAAACCGTCTCTAAAATTTTAGATGGCCCCTGACTGTCCTTAATATTGTCTTAAAAATGAACGTCTACAAATCATTTAAGACGGTTATTGGCTGTCTGCATTAGAGACGGTCTTTGACCATCTTATACGCAGTCATCTGAGACGGTCATTGGCTATCTGCATTAGAGACGGTCAGTGGCCATCTTTTACTTGTAATCTGAGACTGTCAAAGACCGTCTTTATTAGAGACGGTCCTTAGCCGTCTTATAGCCCTGCCAAAGACCGTCTCTAGTAGAGACTGTCAAGGACCGTCTCTATTTGAGACGATCAAGGACTGTCTCTAATAGAGACGGTCCTAAACCGTCTCTGTTAGAGACTGTCAAAGACCATCTCTATTAGAGACAGTCCTAAGCCGTCTTATAGCCCTATCAAAGACCGTCTCTATCTAATGCCCAGGTAAAAAATTATAAATTTCGAAAAAAAATAGTTAAGAAACTTAGAAAAATAAATAACAATGTTTAAGAAAATTTTAAATTTTGAAAAAAAAACTGTAATTTTATAAAAATCTAGATTTTGAAAAAAAAAATTAAGAACTTTGAATAATGTTGATAATTTTGAAAAAAAAAATTTCGATAAAAAAATTGATATTTTGAAAAGAAAATTTTAAAAATTGATAAATTAAAAAATATATATTTTTTTAAAAAAAGAAAACTAGATTTTGTATTTCGACAAGAAAAATTAAAAAGTTATATAACAGAAGTGAGATTAAAAAAATGATATTTTGAAAAAGAAAATTTTAAAAATTAAACAAAATTGTGAAAAAATCAACAAATTGTAAAAATATATTTTTTAAAAAAAAGAAAACTAAATTTTGTAAAAAAAAATGTTAAATTTATTTATAATAAAAATGATATTTAGTTAAAAGAGTAAAAAAAAATATACATTTTGAAAAAAAAAATGTTAAATTTATTTGTGAAAA
This sequence comes from Magnolia changhungtana, assembly GCA_030180095.1. NCBI lineage: Eukaryota > Viridiplantae > Streptophyta > Magnoliopsida > Magnoliales > Magnoliaceae > Magnolia > Magnolia changhungtana. The sequence continues at coordinate 954,964 of JASAUF010000664.1, forward strand.
ATAAAATTACTAAAATATTAGGCACATCCACTAATTGAACCTTAATCGTTTTTGGACAATCTAATCAGTTCAAATTGAAGAGTAAATAACTTTAGATGTTTAAATCAAATTTCACCGAAATTGTTAATCAATCTTGTATGCCCAATATCTTTCTCATATGTAGCCTGATTGAGGCGAGTAACTAGTCAAATTGAGAGTATTCATTAGTAAAATAGAGTGAATGGACTAGACATATAAAATGGGCCAAATATTCTGGTTAAAATTGTGACGCAACTTACTGGCCTCGTGAGAACCTAAGAATTGATGTTAGTAGGTTTTGTGAGCCCCATCATAATGTGTGTCGAATATCAACACCGTGGATTTGATGTGTTCCCTTTAAGTTATGAGATATCTCAAAAATCATCGGTAAACGAAACTCAAGTGGGCTATACCATTTAAAACTATGTGAAGACATCCTAAAAAATATAAAAGCACTTGGTGGGGCTCACATGAGTTTTGGATGCGGTTGAAACTTGGTCTGACCCCTCATCCAAGTGGGACACACATAATGAGTGGGTTGGATATGTGAATCACGTTTAGGCAGGCCCAATATATGATTATGAATGTTTTCAGGAAACCTTTCTCCACTACATTTAAGTGAGTTACTCGTTACCTTTACTGAGTAAACTGTAGTGGGGTTCACCGTTATTTATTTATTATATCTACTTCATTCATCCATGTTAACATATAATTAGAGGTCTAAAGAACAAAAAAGAATCATATCCAAAGCTTAAGTGGACCACACCACAGGAAATAGTGTGATTGAACCTCTACCATTTAAAATTTCTTGGAGGCCATAGAAGTTTTGGATCAAGCTAATGTTTGTGTTTTCTATTCATTTATATATTTTTGATATTATGAACAACCTTTAACTGTTTTTGGACAATCTGATCAGTTCGGACATGAAGAGTAAATAACTTCAGATGTTTAAATCAAAATTCACTCAAATTGTTGATCAATCTTGTTTGCCCAATATCTTTCTCATATGTAGTATGATCGAGGTGAATAACCATTTTTGGATGTTGGTCGGTGCTCTATAGGTCCCACCATGATGTATGTGTTTCATCCATGCCGTCCATCCATTTTTACAAATCATATTAGGGCCTGATACCAAAAATGAGAAGGATATAAATCTCAGGTGGACCACACCACATGAAAACAATAGTGACTGGATATCCACCATTAAAACCCTCCTAAGGCCCACTGTACTTTTTATTTGACATCCTATCTGTTGATTAGGTCATACAGGCCCAGATGAAGGAAAAAAAAATTATCAAAATGATCCATAACTTTATATGGCCCCCAAAAGGTTTTTAATGGTCTATGCTCATTCAACACTGTTTCTTATAATGTGGTCCAGTTGAGATTGGGATATACCTCATTTTTTGTCTCATACCATAAAATGAAATGAAAAATAGATAGATGGCAAGGACAAAACATGCACATACATCATGGTGGGGCCCACAGAGCACCGACCACGTGACCCATGACCGCTCGTGAGAAGTCTCTCTCGCTCTCTATCCTCCCTCACTCTCACTCTCACACCCTCTAGCTCACTCTCTCGCTCTTTGTCCTCTCTCTCTCTCTCTCTCTCTCTCTCTCTCTCTCTCTCTCAAATGGACGATGTGGACGAAGTGGACCATACCACAAGAAACAGTGGGAATAATGATTTCCACCGTTGAAATCTTCTTATGGCCTACAATGATTTTTATTTGTCATCCAACCTGTTCAATAGATCACAAATACATGGATGAAGGGAAAACTAAAATATCAACTTGATCCAAAACTTCAGTGGCCTCCCAAATTTTTTTAATGGTAGACGTTCAGTTTATACTATTTCCTATGATGTGGTCCACTTCAGATTTTTATAGGCTTTATTTTTGAGCTTATGTAATAAAATTATATGTTAAAATGGATGGATGGAGTGGATACAATGAATAAATCATGGTGGGCCCCATAGGATTTACTCTGTATGCTTGGAACGGATTGACTACTCCCCTGACACCAGCCAATGACTGGTGGTCGGTGCTCTATGGCTCCCACCATGATGTATGTGTTTCATCCATGCCGTCCATATATTTTTATAGATAATTTTACAATATGAGACCAAAAATGAGATATATGCAAATCTCAAGTGGACCACATTATAGGAAACAGTGTTGAATGAGCGTCGACCATTAAAAATATGATCAATAGCCATAAAAGTTTTGGATCAAGCTGATTTTTGTTTTTTCCTTTCATCTGGTCCTGTATGACCAAATCAACAGATTGGATGTCAAATAAACAGTACAGTGGGCCTTAGGAGGATTTTAATGGTGGATATCCAATCACTATTGTTCTCATGTGGTGTGGACCACCTGAGATTTATATCCCTCTAATTTTTGGCATAAAGCTCTAAAATGATCTTTAAAAATGGATGAACAGAATGGATGAAACACATACATCATGGTAGTGCCCACGGAGCACTGTCCATGGTCTCGCCCAAAATTGGGAAGCGGATTGCGTACTGAGTTACTCAGTACGGTAAGCATACTGAGTAAACTCCATGGGCCCCAGTGTCATTCATGCATTGTATCCACTCTGTCCATATCTTTTAACATATAATTTTAGAGCTATATTCCAAAAATGGAGTATATTCAAATCTCAAATGGACCACACCACCAGAAACAGTGTGAATTGAACATCTACCGTTGAAAAATTCTTCAGGACAACAGAAGTTTTAGATCAAGCTGATATTTGTGTTTTCCCTTCATCCATATCTTTCTGATCTTATGAACGGGTTAGATGACAAATAAACATCACTGGGGGCCTTAGAAAGTTTTCAACGGTTGAAATCAATACTTCCACTTTTTCCAGTGGTATGGTCCACTTGAGCTTTGTATATACATCGATTTTAGGTTGAACCCATAAAATGATCTGGAAAAACGAATGGACGGCGTGGATAAACCACATGCATTTGCGGTGGGCCCAACTGAGTTTACTCAGTACACAATCCGATTTCCCAAAATTGGGCGCGGTCTCGCCCAAAAATTGGGCGCCCAATCCCTTTGCCATCTCTCTCTCTCTCTCTCTCTCACACACACACACACCCGCCCTCTGCCCTTTTTCCTTCATTTCCCCCATTTTTCCGGCCCCATTTTTTCCTCCATCTGCAGATGCGGAAAGCATCGTCCGCTCTCTCTGTCTGATATGCCCGATCTTTCCAAACCCTCCTTCCCTTTTTCCACCGGGGCCACATCCTCCACTTCCGACCCCCCTCACCACCCCATGCGCATGATAGCACTGACGGCGCAGTGAAGCGCCAGATCCAGGAGGCGGAGGACCGGCTTCGGGAGGCGATCGAGGAGCTGCAGCGCCAGCAGCACCATGCCCGCGGACGTCACCCACCTGCGTTTCCGTTTCCATCTCTCTGGGTGTTTGATACAAAGAAGGGAGGGAGCCGAAACGATGACCTCCCTACCTGCGCACGCCCTCCTCAAGATCCAAAGAGGTATCTCTCTCAATCTCTCTCAATCTCTATGCTGATTTACGAATTTGGGGAAGTTAGTAATTTGTGGATTCCCGATTCGATGTGGACCCCCATTTAGGGATTTGGGGATTTTAGGGCTTACAGATTTGAATGTGGACCCCGATTTGGGGATTTTCTGATATTACAAATTAGGGATTTGGGGATTTTAGAATTTTAGGGATCTTGAGGATTTTTGGAATTGGGGATTTCTCACTCATCCTTCTAGAAACTTCAATTTGATTTCGGATTGGTGAGTTTTTTTATTTGAAAAACTTCATCGATCTGTTGTGGTAAGTAGGCTACTGAGGTTGAGGAAATATGGATATATGATGTGGGTCCATCTGATGGATGGTTTTTATTGCTTAATGGTGGGTGCCTTAAAACTTAGGTTATTATATGCTACATGGGGTGGCGTTGTCCATTTTGTATTTGATAAAATGCTTCATTATCTGGTCATTGTGGATATGTAAATTCCCATTGGACTCGTTCCCTTGAAGCAATATTGATTGTGCGTCTTCTCCTCTCTGTTAATAGCCTTCCCATTGGACGTGCTGTTGCAGGCCATTTTTTCCCCCCTAGAACGGGCATTACAGCCCTGTAACATGTAACTCTTCCCACTATTACCGTTATGTAATGGCCTTTATGACCATTCCATTACAGTTTTTGAATACCTTGATCCCAATTGTATGCATATGCTCCATCGGCTCTCTATATGCTAGCATGTGCATCTCCATCTTCTATTGAAAGGCTTCAGCCTGTGCTGGTTGGAAATACAGCCATGAAACTGTGTCCCTTGCACATGAGAAAAAAGTAGGTACTTGAAAGTAACAATATTAGCATCCTTTGAACATTCTCTTTGATGAATACTTCTGGCACCACATTTTTTGGTGTACCTAGAACAAATACTTATCCAGTGCATATGATATGGCTTGCAAGTTGCGATGTAAGTGTCCGTATTAGTAGCCCAACAAGTGCTCCTCACAACTTGAAGCTTATTCAGTGCCTGGCATTACTCATGTGGGTTAGACTTATGAACTGTTTTTCATGTCATGTTTTCTGTGTTTGGTATATGTGGACCCAAAAGTGGTTTCTTGATGCGCCCCTTCATGGTCACAATTAATATATTTTCAATCCAAAGAAGATGTTGGCCATGTAATTGATGGTATCTTCTCTTCAACTCCAGAATGTAAGGCTTGCAAAGGTAGCACTTAGGCCTGGTGCGGGTAACATGGTGAATGGAATTTTGCGGAAGCTACTTTTACTGAAGGTTTGTCATTTTCTGTAACATTCACTATACTCAAATTAAGGGGTCACTAGAAACCAGGTTCATTTGAATGCCTTAGCCCTTTCGTATATATTGATTAAGGGAAAAAACTCACTTCCACTACCCAAACTGGGGGGTGATGAACATGCAAAAGCACGCTCTCTGGCAACTATTTATTCACATCCGGTGGTATGTTTGTCATTGCACCTTCCCTTATTATTATTATTTTTTCTAGAAATTTTCCTTCAGGAAGAAGGGTTTTCACATTTTCATTCGCTAATATTTATTATTGAGGAATTCTACCACGGTAGCATGCTTCATTGAGTTCTGTGAAGTGTACATCGGAATATGTCCAATTTACATGTGGTGCTTGTGCATGGTGATCAGCTCATTGATTTTGTGGACCTGAAAAGCAATGGTATCTGACTGTTCTCGCCAAGCATCTGCTCAGTGGTCTGAAGCGGACAATTAACCCAAAAAGAGCAACTGTACGTACATGTTCAGTGGGTAAAACTTGCAATAATTTGGTGGTCAAACTCTAGCCCACATGCGACAGATGTGCCGAGAATATAGGACATACACCTCACACACTGCCTGAAAGTGACATTGTCAAATGACACCCTGCCAACTTAATCAGCGCCTGGATTTGATACATGACGGATTTCGGACGCCAGTCTGATTCCCAAGTTTTAATCAAGTTTACAACCGGTGTGGATGCACTTTTTCTTTTTCTAAATGAACAAGAAAGAGCATGTTTCCTCGCCCCAACAATGTTTTACTGTGCTTGATATTTCTGCCTTGTTTTATCATTAATAATGCTTTTCTTGAACTTCAGGTTCCTCATGAACCATCCTTGCATATGGATGATTTTGTCCGCATCAGAACCGGCATGCAGGTGTGTGTTAAAATCTATAACACAACAAAAAGGGTATTGCTATTACCTGTTTCCTTTTCATAGGACTTAATATTTTTTCCGTTTAAGGGTCTGGATGGTTATTCAATTCAAACTAAATTGATCTTCATCACAAAGAATACCAAGTACATGGTTAATGCATGGGACTGGGGGCAGTGTGGTACAATTTCAGCTTACTCAGATCATAGGGCTGTTTGCACTTTGATACATGTCCAAAAACCATTGGCCCCTTGCCATCAATGTTTCCATTGTTGTTTGAGTCAGTTATTCTTTACTTAGTGTCTATCAGAAAAGGAATTGTGGCTTTCCTAGTGAAGGAAATTTGAGTTCGCAATTCCTCATGTTACGCTAATAGCTTTTCTTAAGAATGAAATGCAACATTCTTCAAACAGCTGATCATAAGTCTTCGTCATTGTTATTGACCGCTTTTTGCTTCAATTGTTTTATCAAGTTTGCTAATGAGTTCAACATTTTATTTTATTTTATTTTTTCTGCTTCTCAGACTTTCATACAAGCGGGGTTATTGAAAGACGGTCTATGTTCAGTTCAGGATGAGAGTGCAGGTCAGTTATTATTTGGATGACAAATTGGATGACAGCTCGCTCAATCAAATCGAGAAAATTTGAAAATTTTCTAGTTAATTGCTAGACTGTTTTGGAGATGGTACTCAATGTCATCGACAGGTATTAGATGTATGTCAATGCTATGGAACGTCCCATTTCTTTTCTAGCAAGGTAATAACCAGCCATCATGATCTCTAATACATAATTACTATTTAGTAAAATGCAATGAACTCAGTTTTAAGTGGCACCCAAACAGGTAGGGCTGTCAAAGGGTTGGGTCTTGTAGTACCTGCACCTGGGCTTACCAGGCTCGGTTCTTGCCAGGTTTGGGTCCTTTTATGTCTGGTGTGGTTCTTAAAAACCTGGATCTGATCAGATTCGGGTACCCATTGAGTCTTTGGATCTAAATTTGGAGTTGGCTTTGGGACAATTAAGAGCATTTGCATGATTAGGTCTACCTGCTGGATATATGGATTAGATCTCACACAAGCATGCCGCTTTGGCTGATGAATGATGTGTATAAACAGTCTCTCTTACACGTGTGCAGCACAGGGAACCTCATTTCTTACTAGAATAATCAATGTATGTTAAAAATACGTAGTTTTACTATTAAAACTGCCTGGACCCAACCCAAAACCTGACTTGACCGATTTTTCATTGGATCCAAAAAGTGAGACCCAAACCTGGCCTGACCCATTGAAAATGAAAATAACGCATGGTTGGAACTTTCTTGCAGTGAGGCCTACTTCATTAACAGGTGTTCGACTCCTGGAGCTGCTTGGAGAGGATGAAATGTGTGTCATTTCAGATGATGGATGCTCAGTGGCTTGCTAAGCGTGCTTCTCATATGGAATTCAATGTAAGCACTGTGACACTCCATTTCATTGACAGTGGCTTGTTATCCAGCATACAAATGGCATACATCTGTGTCCATAGATGTCCAAATCGTAGGTCCTATTGATCTTAATTTCCTGGAAATCACATCGATAGGATGAATCTTAACCAATATCTAATATTGATCATTGAATCTGTACTCCATTCTATTTCCTCCATTGGATGGTCCACGATTTGGACTGTTTGGATCAGTAACCACATGAACGGTAGATGAACCATCACCCCATTTAGGAGATGTTGGAAAGGGTACCTGAGTAACCTAGACTAGAGGAATTGGTTTACCTAGAAATTCTGTTTACCTGATTTTTTTCTCTTTGATCTCTGTCTTCCTCATCTTTCTAGGAGGTTTTGATTGCGTGAGCTAGCATTGGAAGACATCTCCAGCATTAAGGATTTGCCGGCTTACAATCTTTTGAACCAATAGCTGGGCCGCATTGGTCTTCTGCATTTTCTTTGCTTCTTGATTTCTGTAGTTCTCTGTATAGGCACGGTATAGAAATTCTCCATCCAAACATATAAATTCAGGTGCTCAAAATTCTATTTCTGAGAAATACAATTCGCAGGTATAAGAAATAGTCTGAAGAGTAAATACTATTAAAGTGTATTGTTAATTAAGGGTTGTGATTGATTGAGGGTGGAAAGGTTTTGTTCAGCCCAGAAATGATACAGGTGGGGTCTGCTTTTCAGCAATCTAAGGCGTACATGTCTTGGATCCCTAGATTATCACACCTGTTAGATGATTGTAGCCAATCCGATCGCTGGCTGACAATTGTGTACATAAAAGGCCCATTCTGACAGTTAAGAGGGTGTGATATTTTGTAGTATCTCCCATCAATGGTATAGAAATTCTTCATCCAAACATGTAAATTCAAGTGCTCAAAATTCTATTTCTGAGAAATCCAATTCACAGGTATAAGAAATAGTCCGAAGAGTAAATACTATTAAGGTGTGTTGTTAATTAAGTGTTGTGATTGATCGAGTGTGGAAAGTTTTTGTTCGGCCAGAAATGATACAGGTGGGGTCTGCTTTTCAGCAATCTAAGTCGTACATGCCAGAAATGTTCGGCCAGAAATGATTCGTCATTGTTATATTAACAAGTTGGATGACAAATAAAAATTACTTTAGACCCTAGGAAGGTTTCAACAGTGGAAATCTGGATTTTCTTATTAGTAAATTTTAATTGAACTCGTTCTTTTGAAAAATAGAAAAATGGGAATATTAGTAAATATGGATTTTCTTATTAAGAAGAAAATGGAAGATGGATTGAAAAAACATAAAAGAGTTTTACAGAAATTATTTGTTCCAAATAGGACATTTATCAAAGGAGCACTATTGGGTGATATTTAAGATTTTCATTATAAATAGATTAAGAGCCAATGATAATTATAAGTAGACTTGCAGCCAAAAATAAAGAATTTGATTTTTTTCAAAACATGGAAAGACTAATCAGTCCTACTTCTTGTAACTTCAGCCACTGCTTCAAATGGAGAGACTACACAAAGATTTGGTTAGGGAGATCACTGATGGTGAACTTGCAGCTGCAACATATATGAGAGTTACAAAGGTGAAAAGAAACATAAGTCGGTCGGTAAGATAAGATGCATGATTTTCCTTTTTAATTGTTAGTCATAGATTGACAGTACTTGTTTCAATTTTCTTGGATGGATGATGAATGCATTTGGGAATGTAAATGAAAATAAAAAACTTATAATATATATATATATATATATATATGTTATCAATGGAGGATACCTTGTTTAGGGGGACATGAAATTCTTGTAGCTTATGGTATGGTGCCCCATATTGGTTGTATGTTACTAGTATGTAGTAGATAATACTAGAAAATCCCTAAACCTAAACCTACACCTAATCCTAATCTACTCCTTAACCCGAATCCAAACCTAAACCTATACTTATAACCTAAAGCTATTCTCAAATCTCAAAACCTATAACCTAAACCTGAATCCAAACCCGAACCCGAATTCCTAAACCTTAACCTAAACATATAACCTATAACCTATAACCTATAACCTAAGCCTATACCTAAACCTAAAACCTAAAGCTAAAGTTAGACCTATAACTTAAACCTAAACTCAAATCCCTAAACCTTAACCTAAACCTACAACCTAAACTTAAACTTATAACCTTAACCCTAAAACCCTAAACCTACACCTAATCCTAATCTCAACTCCTAACCTAAACCTAAACCTAAACCTAAACTTGAAAACCCAAAACTAAACCCGAACCCGATCCCGATTTCCTAAACTTAAACTTAAGACCTTAACCTAAACCTATTCTCAAATTCCAAAACTCAGTAACCTATAACCAAAACCAAAACCTATAACCAAAACCAAAACCTATAACCTAAACCCAAACCCATTCTCAAATCCCATAACCTATAACCTAAACCTAAATCAAAACCTATAACCTAAACCTAAACCAAAACCAAAACCAAAACCTATAACCTAAACCCAAACCCGAATTCCTAAACCTTAACTTAAACATATAACCTATAACCTATAACTTAAGCCTATACCTAAACCTAAAACCTTACTTATAACCTAAACCTTAATCTATTCTCAATTCCTAAACCTAAACCTAAACCTTAACCTAAACCTATAACCATAACCTAAACCAAATTCTATGACCTAAAACCTAAATGTATTCTCAAATCCCTAAACCTAAACCTTCACCTAATCCTAATCTCAACTCCCTAACCTAAACCTAAACCTAACTTGAAAACCCAAACCTAAACCCGATCCCAAACCCGAACCCGATTTCCTAAACCTAAACCTTACCTTTTTCTCAATTCCCTAAACCTTAACCTATAACCTAACTTAAACCTAAACCTAAACCTATAACCTACACTTATAACCTAAACCTAAACCTAAGCCTAAAACCTAAACCTTAACCTAAACCTTAACATATAACCTAAAACATAAACTAAACCTATTCTTATAACCTTAACCTAAACATAAAACCTAAACCTAAACTAAACCTATTCTTATAACCTAAACCTATTATCAAATCCCAAAACCTATAACCTAAACCTAAACCTATACCTAAACCTAAAACATAAACCTAAACCTAACTTATAACCTATAACCTAAACCTAAACCTATACCTAAACCTAAAACATAAACCTAAACCTACACTTATAACCTATAACCTAAACCTAAACCTAAAAGCCAAACGTAAACCCGATCTTGAACCCGAACCTGATTTCCTATACCTAAAGCTTAACGTATTCTCAAATCCCTAAACTTAAACCTACACCTAATCCTAATCTCAACTCCCTAACCTAAACCTAAACCTAAACTTGAAAACCCAAACCTAAAACCCGATCTCGAACCCGAACCCGATTTCCTAAACCAAAACCTTAACCTATTCTCAAATCCCTAAACTTAAACCTACACCTAATCCTAATCTAAACTCCCTAACCTAAACCTAAACCTAAACTTGAAAACCCAAACCTAAACCCAATCCCGAACCCGAACCCGAATTCCTAAACATAAACCTTAACCTATTTTCAAATCCCTAAACCTAAACCTACACCTAATCCTAATCTCAACTCCCTAACCTAAACCTAAACCTAAACCCAATCCCGAACCCGAAACCGATTTCCTAAACCTAAACCTATTCTCAAATCCTTAAACTTAAACCTACACCAAATCCTAATCTAAACTCCCTAACCTAAACCTAAACCTAAACTTGAAAACCCAAACCTAAACCCAATCCTGAACCCGAACCCGAATTCCTAAACCTAAACCTTAACTTATTTTCAAATCCCTAAACCTAAACCTACACCTAATCCTAATCTCAACTCCCTAACCGAAACCTAAACCTAGACTTGAAAACCTAAACCTAAGCCCGATCCCGATCCCGAACCCGATTTCCTATACCTAAACCTTAACATATTCTCAATTCCCTAAACCTATAGCTTATAAGACCTAAAACCTTAACCTTAACCTAAACCTATGACCTTAAAACCAAAACCTATAACCTATAACCTAAACTTATAACCTATAACCTAACCTTAACCTAAACCTTAATCAATAACCTACAACCTAAATCTAAACCTAAAACCTAAATGTATTCTCAAATCCCTAAACTTAAACCTACACCTAATCCTAATCTCAACTCCCTAACCTAAACCTAAACCTAAACTTGAAAACCCAAACCTAAACCCGATCCCAAACCCGAACCCGATTTCTTAAACCTAAACCTTAACCTATTCTCATTCCCTAAACCTATAGCTTATAACCTAAACTTAAACCTTAACCTAAACCTATAACCTTAACCTAAACCAAAACCTATGACCTAAAACCTAAATGTATTCTCAAATCTCTAAACCTAAACCTACACCTAATCCTAATCTCAACTCCCTAACCTAAACCTAAACCTAAACTTGAAAACCCAAACCTAAAACCCGATCCCGAACCCTAACCCGATTTCCTAAACCTAAACCTTAACCTATTCTCAAATCCCTAAACTTAAACCTACACCTATTCCTAATCTAAACTCCCTAACCTAAACCTAAACCTAAACTTGAAAACCCAAACCTAAACCCAATCTCAAACCCGAACCCGAATTATTAAACCTAAACCTTAATCTATTTTTAAATCCCTAAACCTACACCTAATCCTAATCTCAACTCCCTAACCTAAACTTAAACCTAAACTTGAAAACCCAAACCTAAACCCGATCCCGAACCCGAACCCGATTTCCTAAACCTAAACCTTAACATATTCTCAATTCCCTAAACCTATAGCTTATAAGACCAAAACCTATAACCTTAAAACCAAAAACCTATGACCTAAAACCTTAACCTATAACCTATAACCTAAACTTATAACCTATAACCTAACCTTAACCTAAACCTAAAACCTAAACCTTAACCAATAACCTAAACCTAAACCTAAAACCTAAATGTATTCTCAAATCCCTAAACTTAAACCTACACCTAATCCTAATCTCAACTCCAACCTAAACCTAAACTAAACTTGAAAACACAAACTTAAACTCGATCCGATTCCCTAAACCTAAACTTTAACCTATTCTCAATTAACCTATTCTAAACCTATAGCTTATAACCTAAAACCTAAACCTAAACCTTAACCTAAACCAAAACCTATGACCTAAAACCTAAATGTATTCTCAAATCTCATAACCTAAACCTACACCTAATCCTAATCTCAACTCCCTAACCTAAACCTAAACCTAAACTTGAAAACCCAAACCTAAAACCCGATCCGAACCCTAACCCGATTTCCTAAACCTAAACCTTAACCTATTCTCAAATCCCTAAACTTAAACCTACACCTATTCCTAATCTAAACTCCCTAACCTAAACCTAAACCTAAACTTGAAAACCCAAACCTAAACCCAATCTCGAACCCGAACAGATTCTTAAACCTAAACCTTAACCTATTTTTAAATCCCTAAACCTAAACCTACACCTAATCCTAATCTCAACTCCCTAACCTAAACCTAAACCTAAATGAAAAACCCAAACCTAAACCCGATCCCGAACCCGAACCCGATTTCCTAAACCTAAACCTTAACATATTCTCAATTCACTAAACCTATAGCTTATAAGACCTAAACCTAAACCAAACCTTAAAACAAAAACCTGACCTATAACCTAACCTTAACCTAAACCTAAACCTTAATAATAACCTACAACCTAAAACCTAAATGTATTCTCAAATCCCTAAACTTAAACCTACACCTAATCCTAATCTCAACTCCAACCTAAACCTAAAACTAAACTTGAAAACACAAACTTAAACCCGATCCCGATTCCCTAAACCTAAACCTAAAAATCTATTCTCAATTTAACTCTAAAACCTAAACCTATACCTCAAAACAAATCCTTAAACCCGACTCGATTTCCCTAAACCTAAATAAACCCTAAACCTAAACCTTAACTTAACCTAAACCAAAACCTAAATGACCTAAAACCTAAATGTATTCTCAAATCTCAAAACCTAAACCTACACCTAATCCTAATCTCAACTCCCTAACCTAAACCTAAACTTGAAAACCCAAACCTAAAACCCGATCCCGAACCCTAACCCGATTTCCTAAACCTAAACCTTAACCTATTCTCAAATCCCTAAACTTAAACCTACACCTAATCCTAATCTAAACTCCCTAACCTAAACCTAAACTTAAACTTGAAAACCCAAACCTAAACCCAATCCCGAACCGAACCCGAATTCCTAAACCTAAATCTAAACCTAAAGCTACACCTAATCCTAATCTCAACTCCCTAACCTAAACCTAAACCTAAACTTGAAAGCCCAAACCTAAACCCGATCCCGAACTCGAACCCGATTTCCTAAACCTAAACCTTAACATATTCTCATTCCCTAAACCTATAGCTTATAAGTCCTAAAACCTTAACCTTAACCTAAACGTATAACCTTAAAACCAAAACCTATGACCTAAAAACTTAACCTATAACCTATAACCTAAACTTATAACCTAACCTTAACCTAAACCTAAAATCTAAACACCAATAACCTAAAACCTAATTCCTAAACCTAAACCTAAAACTTAAATGTATTCTCAAATCCCTAAACCTAAACCTACACCTAATCCTAATCTCAACTCCTAACCTAAACCTAAACCTAAAACGAAAACCTAAACCTAAACCCGATCCCGAACCCGAACCGATTCACTAAACCTAAACCTAACCTATTCTCAATTCCCTAAACCTATAGCTATAACCTAATAAACCTAAACCTAAACCTAAACCTAAAAACCTATAACCTTAACCTAAACCAAAACTTATGACCTAAAACCTAAATGTATTCTCAAATCTCTAAACCTAAACCTACACCTAATCCTAATCTCAACTCCCTAACCTAAATCTAAACCTAAACTTGAAAACCCAAACCTAAAACCCAATCCCGAACCCGAACCCGATTTCCTAAACCTAAACCTTAACATATTCTCAAATCCCTAAACTTAAACTACACCTAATCCTAATCTAAACTCCCTAACCTAAACCTAAACCTAAACTTGAAAACCCAAACCTAAACCCAATCCCGAACCCGAACCCGAATTTTTAAACCTAAACCTCAACCTATTTTTAAATCCCTAAACCTAAACCTACACCTAATCCTAATCTCGACTCCCTAACCTAAACTTGAACTTAAACTTGAAAACCCAAACCTAAACCCGATCCCGAACCCGAACCCGATTTCCTAAACCTAAACCTTAACATATTCTCAATTCCCTAAACCTATAGCTTATAAGACCTTAAAACCTTAACCTTAACCTAAACCTATAACCTTTAAACCAAAACCTATGTCCTAAAACCTAAACTTATAACCTATAACCTAAACCTTAACCAACACCTAAAACCTAAAAATAAACCTAAAACCTAAATGTATTCTCAAATCCCTAAACCTAAACCTACACCTAATCTTAATCTCAACTCCCTAACCTAAACCTAAACTTGAAAACCCAAACCTAAACCCGATCCCGAACCCGAACCCGATTTCCTAAACCTAAACCTTAACCTATTCTCAATTCCCTAAACCTAAACCTTAACCTAAACTTAAAACCTAAACCTATAACCTAAAACCTAAAACTTAAACCTGAATGTATTCTCAAATCCTTAAACTTAGACCTACACCTAATCCTAAACCTAAACTTGAAAACCCAAACCTAAACCCGATACTGAACTCGAACCCGATTGCTGTAATAATGTAGCCCAATCATAAGGCAACAAACAAGAATGTATCCCTTTTAACACATGCCCATTTTTACAAAGCTTTAATTTTTGTTGTTATTTCTATTAATTGAAACACTTTTTTGCATTATTTGCTGATATTAGGTTTATTTTAATGATCAGTTTTATTTTAAAAAAGTGCCCACTTTTTTGGATGAAGTTTCTGTAATTTTTCATGATTCTGAATTATAATGTTTTGTTGGTTGAATATTTTTTTATTAGATGAAAGACACAAAAAGAAAATTGTTGCTGATTTTTTTCCTTTTTTTTTTTTTTACTTATGAAGTTAAACTTTATATGTATTATGCGTGGATGAATAATGTATTGTAGATAAGATTGTTTGTGTTTGGATGGATGTAGTTTATGTTTGGATGGATTTACGTAGTTTGGGTTTAGATGGATGTGAATGTGAATGTGAATGTGATGAAACAGGTGAATGTGAATGAAACAGGTGTATATCAGTCCTGTTTGGATGAAACAGGTAAATGTGAATGAAACAGGTGTATATCAGTCCTGTTTGGATGAAACAGGTAAATGTGAATGAAACAGGTGTATATCAGTCCTGTTTGGATGAAACAGGTAAATGTGAATGAAACAGGTGTATGTCAATCCTGTTTGGATGAAACAGGTGTATATCAGTCATGTTTGGATGAAACAGGTATATGTGAATGAAACAGGTGTATATCAGTCCTGTTTGGATGAAACAGGTGTATATCGGTCCTGTTTGGATGAAACAGGTGAATGTGAATGTGATGAAACAGGTGTATATCAGTCCTGTTTGGATGAAACAGGTGAATGTGAATAAAGCAGGTGTATGTCAGTCCTGTTTGGATGAAACAGGTGTGTGTGAATGAAATAGGTGTATATCAGTCCTGTTTGGATGAAACAGGTGAATGTGAATGTGATGAAACAGTTTGGATTTACGCAGTTTGTATAACAGGTGTATATCAGGAAGAATACTGTAACAGGTCAAATTTGAAAATGTCTTCTAAGGGTTATACGAGACGGCCCATAGCAGTCCTTTGAAGGCTCATAAGAGACGGTCCATGACAGTCCTTTTTAAGGATGGTCTGTTTAAAGGACGGTCTATGGCGGTCCTTTGAAGGCTCATAAGAGACGGTCCATGACAGTCCTTTTTAAGGACGGTCCATAACAGTCTTTTTAAAGGACGGTCTATGCCCATCCTTTTTAGGATCATAAGAGACGGTCGATGACAGTCCATTTTAAGGATAGTCTATGACCGTCCTTTTTTAGGACGGTCTGTGACCGTCTTTTAAAAAATAAGACGTCAAAATTTGACGGCTTATGTGATGGTCCATGACCGTCATTTGAGACGGTTTTGGACCGTCCTTTTTTCGCCATTTTGGCGTAGTGTTCTAAGGTTGCTTTCACGCCTAACGTGTGGTGGCTGCATGCAACAAGTGGTATCAGAGTATGGGCTATTACGTTGGGGATTTAGATCAAATCTAAGACATGACTTCTAAGGGATCGAATGTCAAATATGAGACAGAAATTTATAGGAAATAATAACTTTGAATTATAGAGGTTGTAGATGAAAGCCCTGCTGATTAATTCAACAAGCACTCTTTGGCAAAATCAGACGTCCTAAGACTATGAAGGAGGAGGATTGGGAAGACTTAGATCAAAAGACTATGAGTGCAATTCAATTGTTCTTGGCCAATGATGTCCTATACAATGTGATCAGTGAGATGACTATCGCAAGCTTATGGGCGAGATTGGAGACCATCTATATGACGAAATATCTCTCTAATCGCCTATATATGAAGAGTCAACTGTATACTCTTAAGATGGCAGAAGGATTGAATCTCAATGAGCATATCGACACCTTCAATAAACTAATTTTCAAACTAATGAACGTGGAGTTGAAGATCGGCAAAGAAGATAAGGCCATGATCTTGTTGTCGTCCCTTCCAGATTCATATGAGAATCTAGTGGATACTTAGTGTCATGGTAGAGATACCTTAGACTTTGATATATCATCGCTTTAGTCGAAGCAATTGAGAAAGAAGAATGGTGGGAAAGGTACATCTACGGATGCACTAGTTGTAAGGGGAAGGGCGTTCAAGCATGAGAAAGGAAAATTGCGATCGAGGTCCAAGTCAAAGGGTAAAGGGAAGGTTTTTTTTTTTTTTTAAGAGAAATGCTCTGGTGCTCGGGTAAAGGGAAGTTGAAGTGTTGGAATTGTGGTAGAACGAGTCACATAAAGAAGGATTGCACAAACCTTAAAATCCTAAAATAGGAGAAATCAGATACTTCTCCCAAAGAGGCCAATGTAACGGAATCTAACAAGGAGATTAGTGGTTGCGCTGTATTGTCCGTTTCCAAGGTTGAACACATACAGAATTAGTAGATTTTGGATATAGGGGCATCGTATCATGTGTCCTCACCGAAGTTGGTTCACCATGTACAACAAGTATAATGGTGGTGTGGTACTTATAGGTCATGATCATGCATATAAGATGGTTGGGATTACTTCGATTTGCATATGAACGTTCGATGGGATGGAGTATACATTGACAGATGTGATACATTTCCAAATCTGAATCTGATATATGATCTGGGAGTACTAGATACTCTTAGATGCAGGTTCTCTGGCCATAATGGTGTTCTGAAAGTTTCTAAAGGGGCACACAGAAGTGGAAACCTCTACAAGTTGATCGGTATCACTATATCAGGTGGAGCCGCGACAGCTGTAGAAAACTCCATATCAACGTGTTTGTCACATGCATGCCTGGGCCTTATGAGCTAGCGCGATATGAAGGTACTACTTGATAATGTTTTAATTCTTATTTTTAAGAATTTTGATATGAATGTATGTAAGCACTGCATATACTGTAAACAATTAATCAAAATTATCCTTTAAAACTAAGAAATAGAATAGTAAAGAATTGCTTGACTATGTGCATTCTGATTTGTGTAGGCCATCGCCTATTGTTTCTTGATGGGGATCATCATTTTTTGTCACGTTCATTGATAATTACTATAGAAAGGTGTGGGTTTATTTCTTAAAATATAAATTCGATGTTTTCACCACCTTCAAGTAGTGGAAGGCCATTGTAGAAAATAGTAAAGGCGAAAACTGAAAGTATTCGGGACCGACAATGATGAAGAGTTCACTTATACAAAATTTAATCAGTTTTGGGGATCGTACAGCATATAACATAGTTAGGAACACACTAGATCATAATGGTGTGGCGGAAGGTATGAGTCGGACTCCCTTGGAGAGAGCCATAAATATGTTTAGCAATGTCGGGTTAGGCAAGGAGCTATGGAGTGAAGCTGTTAACACAGCCTACTACTTAGTGAATAAGCTTTTATCTATACCGATTGATTATAAAATTTCAGAAGAAGTGTAGAGTGGTCATAAAGTTGACTACTCGGGGTTGCATGTATTTAGTTGCGACACTTACTCTCATGTACCATCCATTGAGAGAGATAAGCTAGACTAAAAGACTAAAAAGTGTACTTTTTTTTGTTATTGTGATGGTATGAAATGATACAAGATATATAATCGAATCACGCAGAAGATCACAATTAGTTGTGACGTCAAGTTTGATGAGGGTTCTTTGTTCCATAAGGATGAACACAAGATAATTTAAAGTTAATGGTGATTGATGTTAAAATAAAAAAGGGTGAGAAATAGGTAGCAGTAAGGCCATAAGAAGAGATACGAGAGCAGGTGGAGCAACCACTTATCAAGAGAAATCCATCAAGAAATCGCATAATGTCATTACAATACAGGGATAATTAATTCAAACGTTACGTTTGCTCTTATTACAGGTGAGGGGGATATATCTACCTTCAAGAAAGGATTAAACAACACTGATGCTGAGAAGTGGATGGCGGCTATATACGTTGAGATGGACTCCTTGTACAAAAATGAGACATGGGAGTTGGTGGAGTTTTCAGTTGGTCAGAATGTGATTGGGTGCAAGTGGATCTTTACAAAGAAACGAGATAAATATAAGGCCAGATTAGTAGCGAAAGAGTTATGCACAGAAAGAGGGTATCAACTTCAACGAGATTTTCGTACCTGTGGTCAAGCAGGTATCTATCAGATTCATATTGGTATTGGTTGCTCAACACAATCTTGAACTAGAACAATTTGATGTGAAAATTATTTTCCTACATGGTAGTGGTATAAGAAATTTGATTTTTTATGATGAGTTAGCAGTTTATTAGAAGTGAATTCGATCATTATACCTATTTCATATCACTGAGTGATGGAGAATTCATTATAATGGTATTATATGTTGATAATATGCTTATCGCCAACCATAACATTATTAAAATTAACATATCGAAGGCTCGATTATCAAGGACATTCGAGATAAAAGATCTGGGAGCTCCAAACAAGATTCTCGACATTTATATACACATGGACAAGCAAAGGAGCAGACAATGGTTGTCTTAGGTAAAATACCTTAAGAAAGTCTTGGTTAAGTATGGACTTGACAAGGCTAAACCTGTAAGTGCTATGCTTTCTAGCTCCTATGATTATCAAATTTTATAGTGCCAAAACCTCTTGGAATCTGTGTCTTATATAGCTCATCTACATATTCAAGATCATGCATCTCATGTACAAGAACAAAGGTCCTTTCCTCAAGAACTTCAAATGCAAGATCAAGAGATATACAAGTTCAAGTTCAAGTACAACACTAAGTGTTAGTTCAATCTTTCAAGCTTCAATAGTTAAAGGTTTCAAAGCTTCATCCATGTCATGACAAAATTCTTTACTTTGAACCTCAAAGCTCAAGATGAAATACAAGTCAAGTACTTCAAGTTCAAGCTTTAAAGCACATCAAGTTCAAGCTTCGACATACTTCAAGATGTCAAGCTTCATGTACTTCATGATCAACTATCAACCGAAGCAAAAGATGTTTCAATGTTCAAACATCTCTTAAAAGGTATGAATAACCCTAGATTAACCATAAGTTAGGTCATATTGATTGCATACTTTAATTGGGTCACTTTATAGGTGTATAGATTGTTTCTCGACTAGTCTTAGCCTATGTTCGACTAGTCCTAGTACTGGCTCGACCAGTCCAAGAAATTCCTCGACCAGTGTCTAAGGTTTATTACTAATTTTTGGGATTTTTTATTATAGCCTCGAACAGTCCTGGAGATTGCTCGACCAGTCGAGTGAACAGTGCTCGACCAATCGAGCAGGCTCGACTCAAAGTCCAACAACTAAATATGGTCTCACACGACCAGTCTAGTGTAGGACTCAACCTATCGTGAAGGCCACTCCACCGGTCGAACCTCCCACTCGACCGGTCGTGGAACTACTTTATTTTATCGCGCCTGAAATTTTAAAAGTTTGTTGGTCCTTCGACCAGTCGAGCTGTCCTCTAGGCTAGTCAAGTGAACAATTTCTACACTTATAAATAGGGCACAATTTTCAGAGTTTAGTATCTAATTCAAGCAAAATCAAGACACCACTCTCAGAGATAAGTTTGTAATATTCTTAAGCTATTTAGTGCTCATTTAATATTCTCATTAATTAGCTTTTTGCATTTGATTTTGTATTCTACATTCTAATCTTATTTGAAGAAGGGATTGGAATTTTTCCATTTCTTGGAATCAAAATCAAATCAAGCTAGCCCAAAGTGATTTAATCTAAAAATCATTTAGAACTTATAACATTTTCATAAGTGAGTGTAGACATTGAACATTTACGTTGAACTTCTACTCCGAATTGGTTCTACCGGGCTGCATCAAAGGAGAATATCCGGATAAGTATTTTACAATTTTGTAAATCTATTCTTTTGGTTTCTTTGATATTGTGCCAGAAAAATCTCTTTCTTTTGGTTTGTCTGAGGTGATCCAGAAAACTCAGAGTGTGGGATTTTTTGAATTGTGTAAGCCCACTTAAAAGACAATTGTGAAGGTTTTAGGTGAACCTTGAAAAACCTATTGCATAGTGAACGCTAATATCCACTGTGTGAGGATATTGGGAGTGGAGTAGTGTGTGGCTGTTTTTTTAAACAGTTGGTGTACACACAAGCGAACCACTATAATTTTTGGTCTTGTGGTGATTGATTGATTGTGACATTATGTGGATGTTATAATTTCCCTTTGAGTATTTGTGGAGAATGTTGTAATCTTTTTATGCAAGTGTGAGAATGTTGTAATAGCTTAGTTATTTTCTTTACTATTTTTATTCTTTATTCCTCTATATCAGTTTGAAATTTTGATACACAGACCGTTTTAGGAATCAGGTTGTCCTACCATAAACCATTGGTTTTTGGTGTAAGGTTGTCCTTAGAACCACATCTGTATCAACCTCTCAATACTTGTACATTTGAAGTTATTCATTTCTACATTATGGGATTGTTTAAGTGCTATCTTTATTTATATTTGTTAAACTCCGCATTTAATTTTTTAACTTGGCATAGTCCTATTCACCCCCCTCTAGGACTCTTAGCTCAGCCTTTTCAAAACCGGTTAGCACTTCCCATGCTCACTTTCGACTTTCTTCAGAACAATGTTCCATTATAAATGAAGAAAAGCAACATGTCTTGTGTGTCCTATCGAGCGTAGTTATCAGTCTGATGTACATCATGGTCTGTACTAAACCAGACAATATTTCACATGCGGTGGGTGTTATGAGCAAATATATACACACCCCGAGCTACATTGGGAAGCAATAAAATGGCTACTTTGTTACACATGAGGTATTACTGACTATGTTTTGATATTTAAAGTCTTAAGGAGAAGCTAGTATACTTTGTGAACACTTATATGCTAAAAACGTGGATGATAGAAGGTCAACTTTTAGGTACTCGTTTATATTAGTAGGTGGATCAATCAATTGGATGTCGAAACTTCAGTCTGTGATTTCTCTTTCCACAACCAAAACTAAGTATATGTCGATGAAAGAAGCATTCAAAGAGATGGTTTGGTTGAGGGGATGATGAATGAGTTGGGGGTTCATTACGAAGTTGTGTCAATGCATTACGATAACGAGAACACTATCAACTTGGCGAAAACTTAGTTTACTGCTCCCGGACCAAGCACATTAATTTGCACCATCACTTTATCCAGCAGATCCTAGAGGAAGGCGGTGTTAATCTTAAGAAGATTCCACCGGTAAAAATCCGGCTTACATGCTTACGAAAGTGGTTTCTGCAAAGAAGTTCAGGTTTTGCTCGACTTCTTTAGGCTTAATGAAGATAGAATGAAGATGGAGTGTGCACATGAAGCGACAATGGAGCTATAATGAAGATAAGAGATGGAGATAAAAACTTGAAACAGTGGAGCATAAATATTGAAGCCACGGCGGAGATTGTTGAAATTGGTGACTTCAATCTATTGGAAAATCGGGGTCATCAATTGATCATGCACAACCTCGACCAATCAAGGAAATCCCAAATTTCCAAGTTGTCTCTAGACAGTTTTAAACATGCTTGATCAATCGAAGATCAAGACTCGATTGATCGAGATAATTCTAAAAATCAAATTAACTCTTTGGACACTTTTGAGCATGTTCGATTAATAGAACATTGCGAGGTCGATCGATCGATGATTTACGTAACTTCTACATAAGTGTGCAATTTGTTTCTAATTTTGTGCATAGCTTATATAAATGGGTGTAATGCGGGATTAGGGTTAAGGAACAAACGTGGGAGAGTTCAAAGGAGTTTTTTAAAGTTTTGTAAGGGATTTTGTCTCGAGAGATGAAGAGTTTTGAGACTAAGTCACCTATCTCTTGAAATTCTTAAATAATAATGGATTGTTTTGCCGCTTGGTGCCGTGGTTTTTTTTCCCCACGAGGGCTTTTCCTCATAAATCATTGTGTTTCTCTGTGATGGCTCATTTTTCATTTCCTTATTTGTATGTTTGATTCGTTTTAAGGTTGCTTCCGCGTCTAACGTGTGGTGGCTACGCGCAACACAGTAAGATAGGTTGTGTCAACATTATCACACCATAGTGTGGGTAGTTAGGAAATAAAAATGCCAAGCTCCCCAAATAATGATTGTAACGACATTAATTCGATTGCGATGTTAGCAAGGGCACAATAGTCTTACTTGAGCGGACCACCATGTGTTGTTTGCGAGAACTCCAAGAAATTAAATTCAGGCCCATGATAATTGCTCAACCACCTGTAGATTTATGATCATCTGGGCAACCGGCCCAGTCGACATTAGAGAAGGCGGTTGGGTGAATGCAACCGGCAAAAAACCAATCAAAAATCAAGTGTGGTTTTAAGATAATGAAGAATCCTTTTGACAGACACCCAATGAGTTGTTGTAGGAGAATGCATAAATTGGACACCTTGTTTATACTAAAACTGATGACGGGCCTGGTAAGTATCACATATTGAAGAGCAGCCACTGTACTACTATAAAGAGAACCATCATTAAGAGAGGCATGATACGATTTGGATAATTTAGAAGAGGTGGGCATTAGGGTGGAGATGGGTTTTGAGCCATTCATACCAGTCCGTTGAAGAAAGTCTAATATATATTTCTTTTTAGAAAGAACAATGCCAGTAGCATGAGGTTCCACCTAAATTCTAAGGAAGAGATAAAGCAGACCAAGGTCATTGAGAGCGAACTCTTGGCCCAATAGAGGTAATGTTATGCATAAAACTATTGTTGTTGCTTGTGATAAGTATGTTGTCAACGTAAATAAGGATACAAATGATGACGGAAGCTTGGTTATAGATAAATAAAGATGCATCTATTTTTTACCAGTTAAACCCAAGGTCCAACAAGAAAGTGCTCAGTCTGTGGAACAATGCACATGCAAGGGGCTTGTTTTAATTAAACTATAGAGAGATTTTTGAAAAAGACAAACATGAGTTGAATTTTGGGAGTTAATAAATCCTCCAGATTGTGTCATATAAACTTTCTCGTTTAAGTTTCAATGAAGAAATACATTATGTACATTTAGTTGACAAATAGGCCATGTACAAGATAGTTACCTCTTTAAAGAGAATCGTTTGTCTTCCTACGTCTTCTCTTCAGGAGCACATTATTAGGGAGTTGTATAGAGGAGGATTAGGTGAACACTTGGGATTGACAAGAGCATCACATGTTGTGGAGGAGCAATATTCGTGTCTACAAATGAAGAGAGATGTTGGGAAGTTCGTACAGAGATGTTGTTATATGATGAGTGGCTAAAAGACATCCCCAAAACATTGGCCTCTACACCCCCATATTAGTACTAGATGCACCATGAAAGGCTTTGTCTATGCACTTTGTGTTTGGTCTTCCACAAACTCAACGTAGTATGGACACTGCATTTGTAGTGATGGACAGATTTTCGAAGATGACGTATTATATACCATGCAGGAAACAATGGGTGCGACCAATGTAGACAACCTTTTCTTATAGAGGTTGTAAGATTGCATGGTGTGCCCAAAATAATTACTAGACCCTGATGCAAAATTCCTTAGGGCCTTTTTTTTTTTTTTTAATGAAAGGCTTTCATTTTACTTCAAATAAAAAAAAAGGGGATTACAGTGCTGTACTTCGGGCTACCCAAATGTCTCAAAAGCGACTAACGGCGGCCTATCTTGAGGAAAGAAAAGCTATACATGATCAGCCCTTCTAATGGCTCCGATGCCATTAGAGTCTAAAGCTACCCTGCCTCTAACCCCCTGGGAAAGATCCTGATGTTCGTGTAAAAACAACTAATCTGAGACCTACCCCCCTCCTTGGCCAGGCCATCGGCCGGGCCGTTGGCCTCTCTGAAAATATGAGACAGTTGAAAAGATCCAAGACTGAGGAGGTTTTGGATACGGCCAATCCAGTGCTGCCATTTCCAACCACCATTATAAGACCCATTAACAAGCTCCACCACCATCATAGAATCCGATTGGTTGTAATTATAGGTAGTGAAATATAAATAAGCAATAATTATTTACTTGTGCATTTCCTAGATAGATACAGCGTCTGAAACGAGACTCGGATTGCGTGACCTCAAGTACAGTGCTAAGTGGCAAAACTGCGGACCGGACCATGATGTTCGTGTTTGATCCATGCCGTCCATTGGTTTTGCCAGATCATTTCAGGGCATGAGCCCAAAAAATGGGCAGTTCTAAAGCTGAAGTGGCCCACAATGGTAATAATGACGTCCACCGTTGAACCCACTATTTTTCGTGGTGTGATCCACTTGAGCTTTGGATCTGCTCATTTTAGATTATGCCCTAAAATGATCATTTGAAAAAAATGAATGAACGGCATAGATATAATATATACATCATGGTGGGACATGCGGAGTTTTAGCTTGGAAAAATGTTGAATTTTGGCCGGTTTTGAGGTGGAATTCTGCCTCTTCCAAACAGGCAATAAAAACTATCATTATGCTTTCACCACCGATTACTTAAAATTATCTCTAATCAAATAGGCTCTTAGTCACTTCTGAAGGATTCTATGGAGGCAACTCGGTACATCATTGCAATACAATAGTGCATATCATCCCCAAATGGACGGCCAGACACGGGCAAAAGTAAATCGAAAACTAGAAAACATCATACAATGTCTCTCTAGTGATATGCCCAAAAGTCGAACTTTTCTCTTACTCAAGCTGAGTTCACTTCTAACAACACGAAGAACTTGGATCCTTACTCTTGCTCGGGAGGTAGACTCTCAGGAGTTTCAACAGCAGGTCAAGGGTTCGAGTATCCACATGTGGTGAAATTCCACTAGCGTGAG
This sequence comes from Magnolia changhungtana, assembly GCA_030180095.1. Taxonomy (NCBI): domain Eukaryota; kingdom Viridiplantae; phylum Streptophyta; class Magnoliopsida; order Magnoliales; family Magnoliaceae; genus Magnolia; species Magnolia changhungtana. The sequence continues at coordinate 980,574 of JASAUF010000664.1, forward strand.
TGTGTGGGGCTGTAAGTGCGTGTAAAAAAAAAAAAAAAACATGAAGAACTTATCTACATGCGAACCTCCTTTCAAGATAGTATATGACCATGTTCCCAAGCATACACTACACAAGGTGACATTACCAAAGTTGCCAGGTGACATTACCAAAGTTTCCAGGAATGAGCGTGTGCAGACACGAACAACATAGAAGAGAAGATCATGTAGTGCATGTGGATATCAAAAAGCTGGAAGAGTCCAACACCAAATCCAAGGAAGATGCAAACAAGTAGAGGCAATCTAATGTGTTTCAGGAAGGTGACGGGGTGATGGTTCACCTAAGGAAAGAGAGTTTTCCCATGGGAACATACATAAGCTAAAAAAATAGAAGATCAAGTTCAGATACTTTACAAGGTTAATGACAATAAATATGTTATTGATCTCCCCAAGGACCTGGGGATATTGTAGATATTCAACATTATAAATTTGTTCATGTATCATGCACCAGAGGAGCAGCCGTAACCACCAACCAACGTAAGGGTGAGTTCACTTCAAGTAGGATTGATGTCTTCCAAGTGGCAATGAATTCATGGACGGCCAAAGATTTTAAGAAATCGGGCTAAAAGGCTCAAAGAAGGGCAAACACAGCCTAACCGCGCATTATAGCTTTTGACACCCAGAACTTTGCCATCAGTATACGTTTTGTGTGTATAATATACCATTGGAAACCTATCGACGAGATTTAGACTTGATCTTGAACTCAAGGTTCCCCAAAATGAGTTCACAAAATTCAATCATTTTAGGAGTAAAATTCGGATTTTAAGTTAAAACTTACTATTTTTAGTAAGTTTTGTTTTTTTCTATTGTTAGGGTTTTGAGTGTCTAGTTGTGGCCCAAAATCTTCATTTTAGTCATCTAAGGATTATTTACAAATTTTTGTAGTAATAAATGTTTTTTTACTATTTTTAATTACTTTTATTATTTCAACAAAATGTCCTATTTCAAGTCAAATTAGGAATTTATGGCTTCTTTTGCTTACATAAGTATATCAAATACGTTGTTTTTTTTTTTATCAAATACGTTGTTATCAGTACTTCATTCAATAATATCAATTTTCTTTCTCATTTTTAGGGTTTATTTTTCAATCCAATAAACACAACTTAATGAAAGTTTTTTAATCTAATAAATACAATGGAACGAAGGTTTTATAAAATAATTTTTTCATATTAACATTAAGGATCATCATCCATGATCAAACCATATTTCTGCATAAGAATAAATTAACATCCCATAATAAGAACCTAAGCACGAAAACATTTGCTCATTTTTGTCGCTAATGATCCCTTAACAAGAGAGTTTCTCCTTAATCTATTATAAGTTTAGGAAATCGAGAAACCGCATTGAATTCTTTTGCATTGGCCAAAAATCAATAGTAGTCATCAAGAAAGTAGACCCCACATTGGGTGCGTGCACATGAAGAAGAGTAGGCGTAATGAGGTGGGTGTCCCACCTCAAGGAGGTTGGGGTTTCAGGAGAACACTATATTTGATAGTCCACCATCATATAGGACTTTTATGTACCCTACTATGAAGGAATCCCATTTACCTTCCTAATCCATGCACCCCAATTGTTCATTTCCTTACTATCCACAACCACCAACCTCAAGCAATTCCTATGCTGCCTCGAGATTTAGATCGATGTATCTTAGATGAATTTCTATTTTCTTAATTTAAAACAAATTGACAATTAAAACTCATCAATCTTAACGATTGAAAAATGTTGATTAAACAATCAAAAGTCGTAGGAATGTTGGCCAGCCTTTAAAACCCCTAATGGACAATTCAAACAATTAGATCAGCCCACATACACGTCTTGGGCAGACCAAGTATATCCCATATTGGATCTTGTGGTCCTCGATGGAAGCACTTAGTATTACTTTTAATTGTCATGTAGTGGCCTCGTAAAGTAAACCAAAGCACCCACTACCAAGCCATCTCGGTCCACACATCCTCATGTCTAAGGAAATGATGGAGCTATTGCAAACCGCAAATATGATTATAATATAGACATGATAGGTCTTCTATTCTAGAAACTTGCGAGCATCCTGCCAATGTAAGTAGCCAAAAATCACATCCAAGGAATAGCCTATGGCTCACATATACACTAATGCGAGGTAGGGCGAAGGCACAACGATACCAAGTCAAGCACAATGGTGGAGACTGTCCATCCCAACTCCCTCACATAAGATGACCACTCATCATTAAACAATGGAATTCCCTATAACCATTATAGTCATGGCCAAGGCATCAAGACCATGTACCAAATCTCTCCCTTTGCCAGTAGCTGATGTGTCCAATCTCAGGAGTGCCTAGGGACACAAAGGTTAAACATATCAAAACTAATGATAATAATAAGCATGTCCATACAATAACCAAACCATATAAGTGAATAAAGATTAATACATAGCTTAGGTTAATAAAACAAGGTCCATGAGCAACCTAAACATTAGTTATCTACGACGCATCCCTAATATTTAGAGATTTATATATCACTGTGATTCAAGGGTTATTTTTTAGAAGATGGTGATCTCTTCTTTTATCTATGCACCCAATATGTTATATTGATTTTTTTTTAATTTAAATTTTACCTCCTATTATACCCATTTATTGAAAAAAAATTCTCATATTATTGCAAGTGTTATAGCAAAATCGTGAACAATTAGTGACGGACTTGGTCCATCGCATGGTCCGTCGTTGTTGCAAAAAAGGGGATACGTCTCTAATCTGTGATGGTTTGTCCGTCACAAATAAACGACGGATCATCTGTCGCAAAAAAATAATCCGTTACGTCATTATAAAATTTGGCGACGAATACGGTCCGTCAGTAATCGTAGGAGTGGATTTTGGCATTCAGAAATTAGAGACGGATTTGGTCCGTCGCTGATGTTTTTTTTTTTTTAATTTGTTACACCTATTAGTCATGCAAAAAAAAAAATTACATGATTGTTTAATAAAAATCTCATTCACAAATTTGGAAAGATTGCTCTGAATATGAAACTGTACTAAATATCATTTTGGGTTTGTTTGGATGCTCAGTTGGCCTAAATAGCAAATTGATCTAAATATATAATTAATAGCCAAAATTGAATTGTGGCAGCATTGCCATCTTATCATTAAAGCATGTCAAACATGCATTAATTACAAACATCTCTTGTATATTATCAATGGACTCCCTCAAGTTCAAAGAATATGCTTGAATCCAATAATTATACTTACCCACCCCATATCATCATGATCATGCTTTTCAGCTTCTTAATGCTGTGATTAGAAGTCCAAATGATAGGACCAAAGCAAACATCCTGTTGGCAAACCTCCATGAAGGTATGAATTCTATTGAAATTTGTTTTTCTCATTTGGGTATGCAAAACTCATCCACTATTCCCTATATAGCAGCCAATCCATGAATTAATGATAAGGTTAAATTGATGAAAAGAGTAACAGCTTACATCTCATTATAATGTACTGACACAAAAAATGCATTTCAATAAGATAATTGATTGTAGGATTAGATTTTTCTAACATGTTCTCATTGGCTTGATTGAAAATCTCAAATGATGAAGGCGGAAAAGAACGATAAAAACCTGATGAACCCGTTTGATTTATTTTAATGTTATTTTATTCAATTTTAACCACAAAAGGATCTCCAACTAAGACAATTTATTTCTCTTATTTTCCATTAATTTGTGACGATGTTGATTTACCTGAATTTGAAAGTTATCTAAATGCCATAAATGGTAGAAAATAGTCATCAATATATTTGAAAGAATTGGTTTATGGGTCTTCTTGAAAGACATCATAATACATGAAGCCCACCAAAATAGGCATTAAAATCCTTACTATGATAGCCTGCTGCATGAAGAGCATCATGATAAGCAGACCAAATAGTTCACCGGCTATATGGGTAAACCTATCGATAATGGAGCATGCTCCCAAAATAGCAAATAAGAACAGCAACAATGCAAGCCACACACGTACCCTTCCCTTCCAAATGACACTAGTAGTTGTAGTGAAAGGAAACTCATTTTGCATGTATCATGAACATGAAATTCATTATCCTTACTTTTTCCATTGAACACAAGCAAAGAGCATACCACCCAGTCCTTGTTAGAAACAGCTTTTATCCCAAATTTGATCTATCTTTCACGAAGTATGTTGGAATTCTTTGTGGGTCGATTCCTGATGACACACAAAGACAAGAGTTGGTCCAATTTGGCAATTGATTCATACACCACCTCAACATATGCTTCCAACTTTAAATATAATCCTAATTTTCTAAAATTAGTCAGCTTTGCTAAGCAACCATATATTCAATTCCAAGCCCTTACATATCTTACAGTCTTGAAGTTACTTCTCTAGTTGAGTCATCGATACCCTCGGATGAGATACCCTCCCAAACAATGAAAGTTAGATTGTGACCTGCACCTAATGAGCGGCTTTGATCATCCACTCATTTAAACTCCCGATGAATCATTGTCGACCTCCTCCCTAGCCTATACTCTAAAGAACTGTTTTCACTTTGAATAAGCATATTACATCCAAATATAGATAAAGTAATAGATCTCAAGCATTGCAAAAATAACTTATTATATTGAACTATCGAAGATTAGAAGCCAAACCAAGAAAAAAAACAAAAAAACATAAAACAAAAGGACCACACATCATCATCTCATAGTTTGAAAGCTCATACAAATATCTCACACAATTCATACAAAGCCATACCAATTGGAAGTGGGGCTGATTTTGCACTAGTTTATCCTCAAAGTGGCGCCTATTGGAAGTGTCCAACCAGTTGGATTTGAGACCCTTCTCTTTTAAATGATGCAAAGCTAATAGGAGCCTTGAATTTAAATTAATAAATAATAATAAATAAATAACTTGTGCTCATTTCCACTGAAAAGAAAAGAATAGAAAACATGAAATAATGTGGAGAGAATCAGTCACATTGTTTCAGAGGTTTCCAAAGAGATTCGGATCATATTGTTCTGTCCTCTTTGATTGCCTTGTGCTTTCTTTAATATTCATGCATTTCGATGTTAGAAGAACTATTATATTCAAAAATAAAAAAAATAAAATAAAGTGTTGAAACAGGTTCTTTTAAGGAACAAAAAAATGCAAATGAATTCCTGTAAAGAGGGCCCCACATCATAAGTTGCAAATCACTCTCAAGCAAATGGAAAATAGTAAAATGGATAGAAACATGTGCATTGCCCCAAATTGGGTAGTTTCGTCAATAACATAATAAAAGAGTACAGAAAGTAACAGAAAGCAGTTTAATGTAAACGGTAAAAACTATAGGTGGGTTTGGTAAATAGTTTAAGAGCACTTTCTATAATATTCCAATCAGATCCATTAGAATTTTTTGTTCCTTTTCTTTGTTATGATTTTTAGATCATACACATTGAAAATTTTAATCTTAAAATCTGGGCCAATGACACTTCTTCTAGGCTGATTGTGTTTAAGATTAGACTTACTAAAAACAATTTAATTTGAATTGATGTTGGGGCTTACAACTAGAGCTGAATTGAACAAATGGCATGATCTTCTAGTGATGAATGATACTTCCACACCATTCTCTAGTCCGATTATGAGTTCAGGTCAGATCCATTGAAAGTTTTTAGGCCAAAACTTTGGGCCGACATTACTATAATACCCTTTGCAACCCACATAAAGAATTTAGGTTATCACTCAACTTCAAGTTAATCAAGTGAAACAAATGTTTACTGAATTTTTACACATTACTTTGATGGAATTCAAGTATATTATTTATGCTTAGGGATAGATGTATGGATATATATAAATCAAATTGTATAATAAATGAAAAAAAAAAAAAAAGAACTAAATTTTCCAAGGAAAAGAAAATTTGATGAAATCAACAAACTGGGTAGTGTTCAAAAATAGGCATTTTGTTTAATTCAGTTGCTTCCCGAATTGAGTTTGCTTGTTATTTTGAGCTAGTTTGACGGAGTTTCTCCACTGCTTAATGTTGGTGTCTGCATTTGTCAAACAAAACTGCAACTGAAAACTCAAGTCAAAGCCTTTAAATAATAATGACATATACACATCTTCACTCTTTCCAAACTGGGCCTATAATTTTGTTCCGTATATGTAATTTAATACAAAGTGATGGTGACATCAAAAAATTTCAACATGGCAATTTTTTTTTCAAAAGCACCATTTTGTTTTAAACTTTTCAATTTTCTTTTTCAAAATGACATTTTTGTCAAAATCTTGGTGTTTTTTTAAAATCACTATTTTTTGTTTCTCAAAATCTTAAATCTCTCAAACATTTTCAATTTTTTTTTATAACTTCTCAATTTTCATTTTCAAAAATGTCGGCCTTTTTTTGTCAAAATAACGATTTTTTATCTCAGTTTTTCTTCAAAATTTCTATTCTTTCGAATTTCTCCATTTTCTTTTTTAAACTATTTGTTTTTGAACTTGTCAATTCTTATTGAACTTCTCAATTTTTTTTCAAAATAAAAAATCAATTTCTTTTTCAAAAAATATTATTTTCGAAGTTGTGGAAATTTTCACATATTTTTTTAATCTTCTCTATTTTCTTTTTAAAAATATCATTTTTTTCGAAATCTAATTATATATATATATATATATATATATATATATATATATATATATATATATATATATATATATATATATCAACTTTATTCAAACTTCTTATTTATTTATTTTCAAAATCTAGATTTTTATTGAATCACAGTTTTTTTTTTTCAAAATATCTATTTTTCTAAAACATTGTTAATTGTTTTTTAAAACTTCTCAACTATTTTTCTTTCAAAATCTTAAGTTTTTTAAATCTTCTCAATTTTCTTTTCCAAAATGTCAATTATTTAACAAAATCTTGATTTTTTTTAATATTTATTTTTTTGAACTTTATTTTCTAAAATCTCGATTGCTAATAAAATAGTCAGGATGTAGAGTGGGATTTTTCATGTGATATTGCAAAGCATTTAAATATCGGTTTTAAAGCAAATAATAATAATAATAATAAGAAGAAGAAGAAGAAGAATAAGAAGAAGAAGAAGAAGAAGAATAAGAATAATAATTTCCACTCAATTGATTAAAAAAAAAAACAAAATCGACGCATTCAATCAATTGGTACAAAAATAATCTTAGATACAAATAAATACAATTAAACCACTGAAATTCTATTAAAAAACGCTTCTGAAATTACAATAAAACACAATTTTTTACTATATTCTACAAAAAAAAAAACATATAAGCGGCAAGGGCAAAAGTCAATTTACGACGTACAATAATCCGTCGCAAAAGCAAATAAAATCGGCAATGGTGACAGATCAAAATCCGTCACAAAATCTTAATTTGCGACGGGCCAAATCAGTCGTAAATATCATTTTAGCGACGGATTTCGGTCCGTCGCTAAATCCCGCAACTTAACTGCCGTAATTTCCATCAAAAAGATGCACGCGATGGACATTTTCCATTGGTGAATGTTAATGGGTTGCTATATATGTATATACGGTATATATAAATTCCACCTTTGCTCAAATTTGAATATGTTCCCTTGAGGCTTGTTTGGATTCGTGGAAATCACAAGTGTTCCTTGGGAAACCTTATTTTCAAGAAACTATGCAAAATAAAATATTATTTTTTATTTTTTTTTTCAATAAGATTTCCATGAAATTTATATTTATTTTCAAATTTATTGTTTAACACAACAACAAAATTTCTTCAAAGAAAAAAATTCTACATAGTCACTTGCATGTGTCAAATTAGCACGCGTACATATTAGATACTTAAAGATGGATAGTTGCATACATGGCTTATGTAAGCGTTTAAAGCTGAATTGTGTCACACATGGTATATATGAGATGCTTGAATTTGTATGATGGCACATGTGGTACAAGCTCGTTAGCACATTGGACATATGGGCACTTGAAGTTAGATGGCAGCATGCACTTGGGCACATTGGCACTATTGGCACACGTGGCATATTTAGAGTAATTGAATATGGATGATGGCACAGTGGCATAGGCACGTGTGGAGCGCTCTGCACATGTGGGGTGCAAGAGAAGATAAATGGACGTACATGTAGTGCATTAGCAAATGTGGACACGAGAAGATGGATGATGTCATGTGTGGCACATTAGTATATGTGGGATACTTTACGCATGGGGCACAAGAGAAGATGGATAATGATAAATGTGGCACACTAGCATATGTGCCATAGTGGCATGTGTGGGCATAACCGAATATAGGTAGTGGCTCATTTGACACATTGACATGTGGCACATGTAATGGATGGTAGCACATCTGGGCTTAACCACTGAGAGAACATTCTCCTTTCATCGTGAGAAAATGCTTTTCTCAACAGTAGAGGTGGGAAATTTTATTTTCCAATAAAGAATGTAGGAAATGGTGTTTCCCACAAATTCCCACTAGGAAAGGCATCAGAAACAATAGAAAGTGAGTTTCACCGGAAACAATGTTTTATATCATTTTCTTTTCATGAATCCAAACCGGCCCTTAAAGATTAAAAAGTTACTTATTACATCATTTGCATATTACTTGTACTAATTGAGTTACCTTTTTCTGGCTTTTTTAATTAAATTATTAAATATATCTCACGGGATAGTTGTAGATTATTTTTTTTAATTCCTCCATTTAAGTTGGTAACTCAAATCTCCACAATTCCTCTTAGGAAAAGAAACCCTTTCTTCATTCAATCATTTTACTTTAGTGAATTCTTTACAGTATCTGATGAATAATTCAATTGATCTACTACATACTTTATAGTATTTTTTTATACTAATAAATTCAATTCATTCTTAGTATTTACTTGATTCAATTAACTCATATTCATACTTTCGAAACTCTTAAGCTTTTGAACCTGTAATCTTTCTTTTAGAATTCTCTAATTCATTATAACATCAATTTATTTTACGAAATATTTGAATAGTTCCTAATCTTTTTATTATGAGAAATTTAGGACTCTGGACCCCACCTTTTATCCAGCTGTTTTTATGAAACAATTCAAACTTAGTTTTGGAACTTAGACCTGCTCGTAAGGACAGCGCATTTGAGGACGAAAATACCCCTCCCTTCCTTTCGAAGACGAGCGTTGACGCTTCTCCAACCGAGAGTTGCACGAACGGCTCCAAAGAGATCAAAGTTACATGGCCCCACAGCTATGTATTTATTATATCCACAACGTTCATCCATATTTCGAGATCATTTCGGAGCATTATCCAAAAAAAAAAAAAAATCATATCCAAATATCAACTGGACCACACCACAAAGAGCAGCGGGAAAATTGATTTTCACCGTTAAAACTTTTGTAGGGCCCACCATAACATTTATTTTCCATCCAATCTATTCATAAGGTCACAAAGGCCTGGATGAAGAGGAAAAACAAATTTCATAATGATCCAAAACTTTTGTAACCCCTAGAAGGGTTTTAATGGTAGACGTTCAATTCCCCACTGCCTTTTACAGTGTGGTCCGCTTGATAGTTAGACCTATCTTATTTTTCGTCTCAAGCCTTAATATGAGCTCACCAAATAGATGGACGGTTTGGATATAACACAGACCTCAAGATGGGACCCATAAAAGCAACACAGCTTTTTTTTTTTAAAAAAAAAAAAACAGAACTTTTTTTTTATGGTAAAACTTTTATGGGTCCCATCATGAGGTCTGTGTTATATCCAAACCGTCCATCTATTTGGCTAGCTCATATTAAGGCTTGAGACGAAAAATAAGATAGATCTAACTATCAAGTGGACCACACTGTAAAAGGTAATGGGGAATTGAACGTCTACCATTGAAACCCTTTTACGGGTTATAGAAGTTTTGGATCATTATGAAATTTGTTTTTCCTCTTCATCCAGGTCTTTGTGACCCTATGAATGAACTTAGATGGGGAGGATTTCTCACAAACATCACAGTGGGCCCCCAAAAAGTTTTATGGCCCCCAAAAAGTTTTTAATGGTCGACGCTCATTCAACACTGTTTCCCGTAATGTGGTACACTGGAGATTTGCATATACCTCAATTTTGGTCTGATACCATAAAATGATGTGGAAAAATATATGGACGGCATGGATGAAAAGCATACATCATGGCGGGGCCCACAGACCACCTAACATCCGCCATTGGCTGGTGGCAGGGGAGTACCCAATCCGTTTCCGTGAAAGGAGGGGTATTTTCGTCCTCAAATTCGTTGTCCGTACGAGCAGGTCTAAGTTCCGAAACGAAGTTTGTATTGCTTCATAAAACCTGCGGGATAAAAGGTGGGGTCCACAGCCCTAAATTTCCCTTTTATTATCTCCAGATAGTGAAATTATAAACAGCTATAATTATCACAGCATATATTAGTACTCCCTCTTCATTTAATAAACTTTCTATCTTCTTTAATTGTCTAATATTTAAAAATCCCTAGGTCTCTTGTTAGATATGTGTGTGTGTCCAACTGTAGACGTACAACTATGCATACTATATTGAAAATAATGATTCAAGAAATATTCAAACATGAATAAATCAATAAAATACAAAATGGCACACTCGTTTATATAATTGCGAAAGCAGTAATTCCAATTGATGAAGAAGCTATCTTCTTATTGGATGAGGTGTGAACTCAGTTGCTCTTTAAGATAGTTTATGCCCATCAGTTGAATTTCTCCAATATAGTAATATAGTAATGACACGGGGAAGAGCATGTAAAATCAATGTTTTCCTTAAGTATTCAAAACCTTAAATCCACAAGGTAGCTCTTAAATCCTCAAGAAATAATAAAAGAGAAAAGTTGAATATTTAATTGAACAATGATCTAAGATTGCTCGATTACGTCACCTATATAGATGCTCAAAACCCTAATTCAAAATTACCAAAAAAATCTCCCAAAAGACTAAATTTTCCAAAAGTATAAACATCAAATAAACTTTATCGGATAATTCCCAACATTATTAAAAGTAATTTCTAAAAAAGACAGATCCTAAAATTGAAGAGTAGAGATTTATGACGAAAATAGAAATTACCGTATGTGGTAAAATGTTCCTAAAATTTTGATTTTAACCCTCAAAGCTAGCGTTTCTCAAGAAATGGATGTTTGCACCTCAAAATCATCATTACATAAAGATTGATAAGTCGTGCATTTTGTGACAATGCTTGGATCAAAAGTTACATATATTTTACAGTCAACACTTTAAACGACAATTTTTCCATATCCGGAATAAATCTCTACGAACCAGACATGCCTAGGACCAGTTACATCATGCCTTATGTAAGATTGGGTCCGATTCTAACGGACAACTTCCACTTTGTTTAGGCTTCTTTTCATCCAATCATGCTAAGAATGCATCTGCAACACATCCTACGTTAGTCCCGTCCACTCGAAAAGAACTTTTCCTCAAGTTATTCAACGAATTCGGGTCATGGTACTTGTACAAGTCTACCACATTGAAAGACCATGAGATCTTCATGCCCTCGAAAAGATTAACAACGTAAGCGTTATCATTAATTTTTTTAAGTGTCAAAACAATGACGATCTTCTCATTTCTCATCTTATTATATGTCACAATCAGAAATATCTCCTTGTGCAAGTGAATTAACACGTTATTGCCCACTTCAAACACCTTTTGGTACTAATGTTTATCAGTTTTTTTCTTATACTCGACATTAGACTTCTGTAAATTCTTTGGAATGTTTGTGGGTTATACTTCTTTTTCCTTTGTGACCAATGCATATATCTCTTCTATTTTCTCATATTCTTTAATAAAATCTTGTACAGTTATGAAAGACCACCCTTCCACTTTAAAAGTCTTGGATTGATTCTCTGTTCTCATAGGGGGGAGGATAATCTTTCTACCATCTTTCACAAAAAATATATATATTATTCCGGCCTTTATGCATGGCATAACATCATATTGTCATAGTCGACTAAATAACATGTGACGAGTTTCTATATTGTCCACATCATACATTAGTTCGTCCTTATAATATTTACTAATGGAGAAGGGAATACGACATCGTCCAATTACCTTTCTTTAGTTGTCCTTCTTAATCTATTCATTCATGTATTAAGAGGGGTCCTTCTCTATCTTTAGTTATAACTTTTCCATCACAATCTTCTACATGATATTCTCACCATTCCCGTCATCTATGATCATATCACATATCTTTAATTTGGTTCATAATGCACTTCGTTTGAAAGATGTTGTGCTACTATGGATATATTTCTTTCTTTAGCGTGTATAACAACTTCCTCACGATCAAAGTGATGACCTTCAATTCCTATTATTAGATGGTGGCTTGCGATTCATCACCAGTGTTGCATCACAAACATGATGACTGCGAGCTCCATCGTTGATCTTGGGTTGCTCATTCTTGCAAATATGGGTATATCCTAAAGCCTTCATCATATGATCGATCGCCACATGTAGTCCTTGCATGGCTTGGAGATTCTTCCGCTGAAAAACTTCAAACGTGGCCGTTGTCATAAGATTGTTCCATGTAGCATCATCTATGGGATTGTTGCTTAAACCATTGTTAGATGTCATAAAATCCAGGAAAAACCTCACTCCGATACTAACTAGCGCAAGGAAGATGGTGTAAAAACAAAGAAGAAGATCGTCTTCTTCCTCGAGTAATTAAAACCTTAAATCCATAAGGTAGTTCTTGAATCTACGAGAAATAATAAGAAATAAAACTCAAATATTTTATTGAATAATTATCTAAGATTGCTCAATTAAATAACTTATATGGAAAACTTAAAACCCTGTAATTCAAAATTACTCAAAAAAATCTCCCAAAAAAGTAAATATGTTAAAAATAAAAATATCAAATAAACCTTACCAAAGCATTCCCAGCATTATTACAAGTAATTTCTAAGAAAGATGAAAAACCCTAAAACTATAAGAATTGAGAGATATGACGAAAACAAAAATTATCAAAAGTAGTAAAAATTTTCTAAAATCTCAATTTTGACCCTCAAGATGAACATTTATTGCAAAACAAACGTAAAGATCGATAAGTTGTGTTTTTTGTGACGATGCCCGGATCAAAAGTTGCAACTATTTTATGGTCAACACTTCGAATGACAATTTTTCCATATCAAAAATGAATCTCTTTGAACTGAACATACCTAAAACCCAGTTACGTCATGCCCTACGGAAATGGGTTCAGTTCTTGTGTATTACTTTCATTTTTGTTTGGGCTTCTTTTGGTCCAACTGTACTAAGAATGCATTTGTAGCACATCCTACATCAAATAGGTTTGCAATGCACTATCCCCATTATACAACTGCCCAATGTACACACGTTGTGCAAAACCCAACACCAAAATTACCACCACATTTTCTTAACACATCTAGAGAAGAAAACATAAGAGAATTTTTAAAAAGAGAAATATTTTTTGACAATGTCTAAAACCAAAGAGACAAAACCCTCTTTTTTATAGACAAAAATATCTAACCCCACTATAACACACATACATACATGCTTGGGACTTATTGCTTACGAACCCATCATGCTTCCACAATGTAATCTCTAATTCTATCATAGTATCAAAACCAGGTTTGGATCCTTGGACATATATATATATATATATATATATATATATATATATATATATATATATATATATATTTACAAGTGCACATTTATAGCTTTACATATATAGCTTTTACTCTAACACTTCTACCTCAAACTTGTTCTTTTGAGGCATATAATGCTTCAGACTTGAAATTAGTTCCATGGAAGTCTGGCTTTGTATTTAGATGCCATGGTTGACACAAGAACTTTGAATCCCATGGATCTGATTTTCACCATAGTATTGAAATGAGATCTTTTAGTCAAGCTTTCTTTTAACAAAAATAGAAGGATATATATATATATATATATATATATATATATATATCCACAACTCTTTCATGGAATTCTCATCCACATATATATGACTTCCTCATCTTTGCCAAGCCCACTCACTCATTCAAGGAACCTCATGCACACGCCACATATCTGCTAGCGTAGCAAATTGCCATGAGTATGTAGATGCTCGTCCAAGAACCAGTTCGATCCTCTCGATAGGTGGGCCACAGTCTATGAAATAAATATACCATTGAAGAAATTGACTAAAGATATTTTTACACGACGTCCCAACTGCTTGTAAAATCTGATACACCTGCTGAAATGGACCTGATATATATTTTTTATGCAAAAGCATCTACACGGTCCAACCCACTTGATGTGCATGAGCTGCATGCCTTGTACACGCGTTTTGGTTTAACAAAGCTCATATGACTCAACTAGTTGGGAACTGCATGATGTACGGTTGCACACGCGCTTGGCTATATACCACTGTCGTCCTTTGTGGGTTCCACTAATAATGTGGGTGTGAAATCCACTCCGTCATCATGTTCACGGCACGGGATAAACATAATCAATGTCATCTCAAACTCAGGTTGCTCACAATGGAACAATGGAAAATATTGTGGCTCACCTGAGTTTTGGGATCTCGTTTTTTCTTTTTTCTTTTTTCTTTTTTTTTTTGATCCCTTCATCCTAGTGAGGCCCACTTAGTGAACGGGTTGGATGAAAGATATGCACCATGGTTACCCTATGCAAACTTATAACTGTGTTGCCTCACACAGTTTGGTGGCCCCACAAACACTTGATGGATTGTGATGAGCCAGGTGGAAGAAAACAAATGCAAAGAAAAAGAGATGGCCTTCATCTTAGTAAGTGCACTCGAAGAATGGATTGGATTGAAGGTATGCACTATGGTGGACCCACATAAATGTTGTTGATGTCTTAAAATATGAAAATTAGTAGGTCTATCGATGACAGCTCGATGCTATCAGAAAAATTCAAAAAATTTATGTTTTATCGTTGGAACATTTTGGTGTTTAATTCAATTATATCAAAGATGTTCGATGTCATTGATACTGTCAATCTCATCAAAGTGCCATCGAAGAGTCATCGATCACGTAGAGTTGTATAAGTGTGAGATTTGTTTATTATTTCAATTGTGATTCTCATAGAGGCTCTATCTATCTATCTATCCACACACACACACACACAATTTCCTGATTACAGGAATAGGAAGTATGGAGCGAATTTCAAGGGCTTGTAAAGGAGATTTAAGACTTATTCAAATCGGGTAATCTCTCTCTTGTAGTTTTCTGCTTTCATAATACATTATTATCGCTTTGTGCTGTGGTTTTTTTTCGCAAGAATTTTTTTACGTTAAATTCAGAATGTTTGTGATTGGACTTAGTTGTGTGATTAGAATACTTTATCTTATTTATCTTTGCGTGCTTCCATGGTCCCCAACAATAAAAACCTATTTCACTTCCCATTAACGGAAACAAATGTATAAAAATCGGAAAGACATGAGATATAAAGTCCAATGCAGAAAGTGAGATTACAATTAAATGTATAAAAATCGAAAAGACATGAGATATATAGTCCCATGCAGAAAGTGAGATTACAATTATTTTCATGCATGCGCGCATGTGAGCCAAAAATGAAAGAGTAGGGAATAGAGAAAAAATAATAATAATAAGATGAATATCCAAAAAAAAAGGAAAGGAGAGGAAGAGCTGCCACATAATATATTTATAGATTCTCTGCACAGTTGCATAAAGTGGGCCATGATTCAGTAATGGATACTAACTAATTGAAGCTTCTATTGCATCCCATCATGGATGGACCACTTCCCAAAAGTTTCAGAGACCAGAGGATTGTAGACACAACTTGGGGGATTTTTTAAAGTTGAATGGGGACCGTTATCCTGCTTGTTTTCTTGATAGTGGGCCACAAACTAAAGTTTCAAGTTCCCTCGTATATGATATTTTGTGTGTATGCATGTACACTACAGGCCATTCCACCCACTCATGAGATTCGACAGGTTGTTGAAAGCTTGGTCATATATAGATCCTGTTATTCCTCTTTCCTGTAACTATATATGAATATGCTATTCATCTAATGGATATCCATGATCCGTATGCGTGTCGATCTGGGCTGTCCAAATCATGAATTCCATTCTGGATGGGGAGTGGTTTCAATGTTGGCCCACTTCCAATCACCGGAGTATATGAGGATCTGTGATCTAACGATCTAGACCATCCATCCATTGAGCAGCCCCACTGAAGATGAAAACCTTCCTAGATTAATCACGGCAACATAGGTGAGGCCCAAAGCTTTTTGTCGGGGCCCACTTGAATGGATGTACATTTCTCTATTGTAATGGAATTGCGTGGCATGAGTCCACTTAAAAAATAAAAATAAAAAAAAATCACGGCAACATATTTGAGTATTGCCCACTTCTATCATTAGCCATCTATTAGTCGGCCACTGATGGATATGGATTTTGGGGGGCTGGTGGACGGTTGGCACCTTCGATTGGTGGGCCATGATCTATTAGTTTATGTAAATACTGTATTGCAACGTAAATCACTCAATTGGTGGGCCTTTAAATTGATGAATAAAATCTGACAATTATATAGGAATTATACTGCACCAAGTTTCTGATAGCTGCAAATAATAGACGCTGGACAATTCACATGTGGGTCATGGCCCTGGCCATACAACAGGGCCCACCATATCCAACCAAAATATCTAGCTAAGCACTGATTAGTTTTGGTGGAGCCAAAAAAGTAGCTGCAAGCCTGCAAATGTCCTAAGGATGGTGATTCAAAGGAAAAGGCGCATGGGATCTTCCAGCATCCAGAAAAGATGGGAAGAATCTTAACATGTGGTGTGGAAATAGGTTTTTGAAGATTTTTATCCACCTAATACATCCATTAAAGCTAACGACAAATAATAAATCCATCCATGCATGAATCCAAATGAACATGCATCTATACATTCATGCATGATTCATTCTTTCGTCCATGCATTCATACATACATATATGGCTAACCATCCATCCATCCTGTGAACGCTGGAATCCTTGGTGGGGGATTGACTCACTTTCCACAGGTTACCTCTCGCTCGAGGGTTTCTTTTTTGTCAGGGATTGATTAAGAAGATGTAATGTTTGACTAGAGTCGCCACTAACAAATTATTCCTACAATTGATTAGATTCTGTAGAAACGCTTAAGATTAAAAATTCGAAGATACTTAGTCTTAAGATGAGTCTCAAGTTTGCGTTTCAGAGATTATGAGTAAGGGACTACGATTACAGAAAGATAACGTGTTAGGCACATCCTCTACCAGTACAGATGTACGGTATCTAATTCACAAAATTTGACTAATTTCTGAGGAATATGATTAGTTTTCACACACCAAAGATTGAAATGTAATACAACAATAATGATAGCTAATCGATCAAAATTTTTAATGGATAGAATTCGATTATGTTGGCAAGCCACAGAGCATACTTCGAACTGACTGAGTGCAAGGTGTAAAGTATATAAAAATATGATGCATAGGATGCTCGATGTTGTATTGATGGTTATAACAAAACAACAACTAACTGGCTAAGTTTCTGGTGAGCAGACTCTGATTATATCGGCAAGCCACAGATCATACGCTCACCAATTAGATATGAGAAAATGATGAGATACAGTAATGATGTATTTGAGGAGTAGAGGGTTAAAAAGAAAATTAGCGTTGTATAATGTTAATGCTCTGACTTAAATGCAGCTGATTGAAACTTGAATGGTTGGATGGATGGTAGTATCACAAAAGCTAGATCGAGTGACTCATATTAAGACTTGGGCGACTCAGGAGACTCGGGTTCTAGCTAAGTTAAGCTAGACCAGAATTGGGCTCTCTCTCACTTTCCTTGGTAGAGGAATAATTTATAAATCTACTGGATCTACTAAATACTTGAAATAAGAAGGGAAAAAGACTATTTATAACCTCAAAACTCAATTTTCTTATAATTCCTGCATAATCCAAGGGCAAAAGGTGGTTAAAGGGCTAAGATTAGAGATTGCCACATGGCATCATCTCACGGGTTGGATGAAGTGATAAAATGGTAAATTTAAGCACGTAAGGAGAAATACACATACTTGAAGGACGCCACCCCAAAAAGGGAGGGTACCACATGGCTAGCAGCAAGCTAGTTGCCACCAATCCCTACTTGGACTCCCTGTTTTTGCAGGCAGCCACCTTTACTCGTGTAGAGGCTTTGCTATTAAGGACATTGTACTGAGGTTTTGCATGGTAATCTGATTAGGCTTTAGTTTGGGCTTAGTTTTGGGCTTAATTATGTGAGTTGACTAGATTATTGGATTGGGTATAGGTTGATTGGATGAGTTTACTCAGCGAGTTGACTAGGCTAGTTGACTCATCGAGTTGACTTAAAGTTTTAGGGTTTTAAGGTCCTAGTGTTTAGGATTAAATCGACTAGATTGAGTGGGTTGACTAAGTTGAGTTTAGGGTTTGAGATTAGGATTCCTAGGGTTTAGACTTCTAACATTTTGGTTTTAGTTTTAGTTTTGGTTAAGAGGATTAGTTGGCCATCCATTAGTTCAAACTTGATCAACTTATCGACCTAGGATGGGGTGTCTACACATGCATTCATACATACATATATACATATCTAAGCATCCATCCATGCAGACATACATACATAATTGTCTAACCATTCAACCATACAACCATTCATCCATCAATCCAATCATCCATCCATGCATAAATACATACATGTCTAACCATTCATCTGTCCAACTATCCACAAATACAGACATACATGTCTAACTATCTAACCATCCAACCATCCATCCCTCCATCCATACGTACGTACACACACATCCAACCATGCATACAAGTATACATAAACACATACATGATGATATATCCATGCATGCATGTGTATATAAACATACATACCTCCATCCATCCATGCACACATACAATCATACATAAACACATGCATGATGATGCATCAATCCATGCATGCATACACATACACACATACAGACATCCACCCATTCATCTATGCATGCATGCATACAAACATACATAATCACATGCATGATAATCGATTCGTCCATCCAACTATCCATCCATACATGGAGGCACATACATACATACATATGTGTGTCCATACATACATACATATATCCATCCAACCATCCATGCATGCATGCATATATACACACATATACACATACATACATCCAACAATCTATCCATCCATCCATCCATGTATGCATGCATGCATACATCTATGATGCATCCACACACGTGTGTGCATTTTATTATATAATCATGCACCCATTAAAAATTTTGATATGAAATGTTTTTATAAACATATTTTTTATATTTTAAAAAAAAAAAATCATCTTCCACCAATAAATGCAACCCCTGATGATAAACATGGACCATAAATAAGAAAATATCCAAACAAAACAGAAAAAGAAATATAAAAATGATTTTTCTAATTAAAATTTAATTTTTAAAAATATAAATAAAAAATCAAATAATCAAGAGATTAACATAAATGATAGATCAGCCCCTCCCCATCTCCATGTTAGAAATTAGGGCTCCAAGTACCTTTTTTTTTACAAGAAAATGAAAAAAAAATTCATAAATTTTTCCATTTCAATTTTATAATCTCTCCAAATTCATGTCAATGCAAGAGAATCCACATGCATTAAAAGATATCTATGCAGAAAAAAAAAAACAAAAAAAAAAAAACAAAAAAAAAAAAAAACAAAAACAAAAACAAAAAAAAAAAAAAAACAGAGAAAACAAAAGTACCTTTTTTTTTTTTTTAAGAAAATGAAAAAAAAATCATAAATTTTTCCATTTCAATTTTATAATCCTTCCAAATTCATGTCAATGCAAGAAAATCCACATGCATTAAAAGATATCTATGCAGAAAAAAAAAAAAAAAAAAAAAAAAAAACAAAACAAAACAAAACAAAAAAAAAAAAAAAAACAAACCCCCCCCCCCAAAAAAGATTTTTTAACAACATTTCATACCACGGAAAGCTCTTCTTTAGATCCTTAATCATGTATTTTGATTCCCAAAACTTCACAATGATTAGTTTAAGTGTAGAACTAAATCTCTACAATATATATATATATATATATATATATATATCCATCAAAATTCCCAATTTTTTTAATTTTTATTTCTTTTCCCACATATTTACACAACTCTCCCTGCCCTAACACTCGTAATGGTGATATTATAATGATACTTAAAACATCTGCCTAACCCAACCCATTTCTACCCAAAAATTGATTAAATTCATATTTTTCACTTCAGTTTTCTTAATCTATCCGTGGATCAAGTGAGCCAAACAAGCAAAAATAGATAGACACTTAAAGGAACAAAATCAACGGTCTACATTCAAGATAAATGGGTTGGCTAAATGAGGAATATTGGGCTGGGGATGCCCTTACTAAAAAGAACCTTCTGTGGAGACTATTATGTTTTGTATACGGCATCCAATCAGTTCGTAAGATGCATGTGGCTGAGATGAATCGACACTTAGAAAATCCAAGCATTCCAAAACCCAAGTCGTCCACCACACATGATCTTAAAGGTTTTAGCCATGATTTTACATGGTGTGGCCCACTTGAGTTATAGGATATAAGGTTAATATGATGGGACACACATGATGGATGGATTAGATGCATGCGGATCAGATATGGCATATTAAGCTTATCCTCGAAACATTTGTATTGGTCTAAACACTATTCTAAAGTTTTATTTATGAAATCTCATTTACAACATCACCAAATCTTCTCCTCTCTTTTAAGGTTGTCAATGGGCCAGGCTCAGGCCTAGCAAAATCAAAATTTTAAATAGGGCCGGCCCATGAGGCCCGGCCTGAACAGTTCAAAGTCTGGGCCAATGCCAACATCAGGCCAGCCAATTCCAACAAAACATAAAAAGGCTCGTATTTAACTTATATGCACTCATGTAAGCCCATGTATGCACGCCATCGTGTAGTACTACACGATGGCGTGCATACAAGTAGGCCATATGTGGCCTGAGGGCTGTTCGGGCACAAATTGCAGATAACTTCCAACCTAGTGAGTGCATTTGACATCAAACCTTTCAATAGGTTGTGGGCCCACCTTCAATGTGGGTTATCCATCATGCAAGGCCGCCTTGGATATGGACCATTCATTAGAGGCGAACCTTTGATGGAGAACATTCCTTATGTGGGGCCTACCTTAATGTGGGTCATCCATCATGTGAGGCCCACCTTCAATGTTATTGTCCATCATGTGGGGGCACCATCAATATCCACCTCCCCTTATGTACAGGCCACCTTTAATATGGACCATCCATTGTGTGGGCCCCACCTTCAATGTGGGTCGTCCATCATGCAGGGCTCACCTTAGACGTGGGCCATTCATCATTAGGGGCCTACCTTTGATTTGGACGATCCATTATGTGGGCTCACCTTGATGTGGGGCCCACCTTTGATGTAAATCGTTCATCGTGTGGGCTCTACCTTTGATGTGGACCCCCCATCATGTGGAGCCTCCTTTGATATGGACCATCCATCACATGAAAGGGGTAGAAAAAGTTGCTTTTACGATAGTACTTACCAAATTAAGTTAAGATTTAAACATTTTAAAAATAACATATTAGCTTATGTAAGTTTTTTTTTTTTTTTAAGTTACTTATTGGATGGTATCCAAACGAGTCCTTAGCTGCCAAAAAATTAATTTTGCAACTTTTGGGATTTCTGCTCTTAGCGTAATTTCAAAAATGAAATGTTGTAGATATTGAAGAGCACTTTCTTTTCAACAAAACAGAATAGAGTTCATATCCAAGTTATGCACTCATCAAAGCCCTTGTATGCATGCCAGGTGTAGTGTCAAGCAAGCATGTTAGTATGGCTTGCCCTTATATGCAAAGGTAGCAATGGGGCAAATGGCCTGCCTAACCAATGACCCCAATCCAGCAGGTCTACTCCATGACTCGATACTAGATAGACACAGTTTTAACAATGAGATTATGAGATAGAGTGCCCACGTGGTATAGGTATGTATGTGAGATATAAAATAATAATAATAATAATTATTATTATTATTATTATTATTATTATTATTAAAAAAAAAAAAAAAAAAAACCAATCCAGCTTTGGTTTGGGCTTACCTTCATTGAAGTGGTTTTAATTCTTAACTAGGGAAGTGGTTTGTGTCCTGCCCCGTCTAACCATTATTTATCCAAGCAAGGCTCCGTGTGGCCACCATGATATATGGGTTTTATCTATGCCATCCATCCATTTTTCGAGATTTAGGATATGAACCCAAAGGTTCAAGTGGACCACACGGTGGGGATTGAACTTCCACCATAAACATTAGTCTTGGTGCGGGGCTGGACCTAACCCGGCCCATTGCCACCCCAACCCATATGTGAGTGACATGGTTTTGATTAGAATTGGGCATGGAGTCCAATCGGACCAAGTTAGGGTTGACCTGACTTGATCCGATTTTGAAATATGCCTAACCTAAACTCGACCCGACTCAGTATCGAGTCCAGCATGCATGAACCAATCCAAGTTCGGCTCTCGCTTGAACTAATCAAAACCAAGTCCGACCCGGTCACAAGTACCGAGTCGGGTCGAATCAGCACCGAGTCGGGTCAGGTGCAGCGGTATCCATGATCTGAAATCACAACTCAAAACCTAAATTCACTTGCTAGAATTGCAGCCTCTCCATTGGCTACACGGCATCTCAAATCTGAAACATCATATTTGATTATTTTTTTTTTCATATATATCTACGAGTCAAGTTTTAAATCAAGTTAAGACAATACCGAGTTGGATTTCGGATCCAGTCAAGTTGAGTTACTGGGTGACCTAAACTTGACTCAATTCGAGTTCAAATTGGATGAAATCAATTCCATTCGGATCGACTCACCCACTCGATTTCGATCGAGTGGAATCTGAACGACTGATTTGAGTTTGCCAAGTTGTCCTCCCGTGCCCAGCTCTGGTGTTGATTCTCACAAGTTAACATACTTGCACACATCTGGACAAGTATGCACATGATGTGCAGTCTACAACGTGCATTCAAATCATGTGCCCGTAGGGGCACCAAGGGGAACCATACCATTGAATTTGTAGGCCTCAGATCTACACATTGGAAGACATGCACTCAATCCATACCATCCAAATTGTGGGTCCTACCGTGGATGGGGCATAACATCACATTTCCCATCGTGTGAGCTTATGCATTTGGGTGTCGAATTCAAACTAATGATTTTTGTTTTGAATCGGCCATTTGATGACCGCCTATATTGAATGGTCGGAAGCATCTGACGTGTGTGATTTGTGGGTTATGTCCCATCCCAAGTGGGGAACCGGTCAATTTATTCTTATATGTGTTGGCCATGCATGTGCCCACACGGACGTTAGGACGTGACCATGGGCTAGAAACACCACATGGTAGATCATAAACAAAGGCACTACACATGTAAGGAGAATTTGAAGACTAGAAGTGTAACACCCTGAAAATCGGCACCCAAGTACAAAGACCCTGATCTCGAGTTTCTGGGTGTTAACGAAATAAAAAGCACGTGTGACCTCATTCGTATTCACATTCATTTTTCACATGAGCAATCAGAGTAGCGCAATTCAAATTAGCGTACTCAAAGCGAGGTAGAGACAACAAAGACAAATAAATATGGGGCTAACAGTAACAATACAATTAAAATATGATATCTACCCAAATAAGAATTATACAAGACACAATATACATACCAAAAATAATTAAGTGCAAGTTTTCGGTTTGGTCCTATCCTCTAAAATACAACGTTGGTGGTGCAAGCCACTCTAAGCCTATTCATCTGAAATCTCAATAGTACCTATATCGATAATATCGTCTACTTGGTATTTTAAAACATTGTCCCAGAGTGGGAGTGAGTGATCAACTCAATGGTTCCATTAACATTAAGTTACAAAAGTTATCAAATCCACATGCATAATTAATGAAAAACAATTTAAGCATACAGTCCCTAGATACTTTTATTAATGCATATGCATGCTATTGTGATATGATGCATGTCCTCACCATCCAACACTCCCTCAAGTGACACCATCTATACGTTCACATATGACCAACATTTCCTCAATGCAACCTCGACTGCCGAGTCACCAACCTATGCTAATGCAATGCTATGAATATTTATGTTAGCTGAGTATTTAATTAAGTTTGTTTATCTAGCAAGATTGGGGAAGTTAAAACACCTCCATTTAATCAATGGTCTTATCCAGATCACTTGACCCAAGGCAGCCGTAGCAGATCTGAGCCTGCGATCCATGATCCAAATTTAGGTATTACTCATTTTTCTCACAAATCAATAATTTCAAAGGTAAGGCATAATATCCAAAGGTACGAAGATCAACTTAGTATGGGTCGTCACCTAAACACCGAGTATGATCACTCAATTCCGAGGTAAGGGCTTGTCACATAACTAAATCACCACAAGGAAAATGGCTCATCACCCAATTCCATTCAAGTCCAGGATGTTTGAATGATATTCTGGCACGGAATCATGAGCCAATAATTTGACGAAGGCTATTCAAACAAGGACCTATCGCTTTCTGTGCTAGCTGGTCACTATGGGGAGGCTCGTCACCCCAGTGTAGGCCGACAGCATGGACACAATGTCTCATTCCATCATGCCCGGCTCCCTAGACTTAGTTGCTCACTGGTCATTACGGGGAGGTTGCTCACTGGTCATTACAGGGAGGCTCGTCACCATAATGTAGGCCGACAACTCAGACACGGTGTCCCATTCTACCATGCCCGGTTCATTAGTCTTAGTGGGATCGTATCACTAATTGTTATCAGTAAGCATCTCAAAGGTATGAGGTGCTTCAAATTCAGGCAGGCGTGACCATACATGGTGAACATATATGGTTGGCCAACTAGTGGACTAATTCGGCTAACTTAAGCGAACTACGGCGCAACCGACACTGAGTGCAAGCATCCCATGTAGTCAAACTACTGTCGGTTGTCCGTTTTCGGCCTGAATCAATCGGATTAGCCCAAGGCTGCCGATCTAATACGGCTGCCCTTGTGAATTTTTTCGATTTGCTGGCCAACCCAATTACCAATAGACTAATATTTTACATCATGCCATAATCAATTCTATTCAAGAATAAGCAACCAATTAAACAGTATTTCAAGATATTCTAGCTAATATGGGCAAACAAATTGGCATGCAAGTGCATTATTCAATCATCGCACAATTTACCACAATCAGCTAAGTAAGCACATGTATCAAGGAAGAATATGGAACATGTGGGCAAAGAATTTCAGTGTATCCGGTCTATTCTAGCATGCAATCAATAATCAGCAATCATAAACAAAAATTTTACTTCATGGAGGATAATAGGCCTAAGGATTAGTCACTAGTTAGCATGCAATTCACAAATTTCACTACACAATCATTATTTGTAACACAGGTTCGATAATTGGCAACCTAGAAGTAATGATCCACACCTAGAAGTTGTTCGTCGATTTTTAGTGTCACCCCTAAGGTTACGGTCCGTTGATTAACGTGTCGGTGCCCTCTCTCTTCTTGCCAGGTTGTTTCTTTTTGGGGGCCCACTTTCAAAGGAGAAAAATATCCATATGATAGTTCTATGTATAAGCATAAAAACTAAAATTCAGTTCTAATTAATCATGCCTGCACAAGTATTTGTGAAGGCCCAAACATAGGTGCTTGGGAGAGATGTGCAAAAATGACCCTTGGCCATTTGTGGGCATGTCCCACGATCAGGTGGGGCCACCTTTTGGCATTCCATTAGGTTCCTTTGGTAGCCCTATGTGTGGCCTTCAAAATACAAATAGTTCGGTTCACTGGATTTGTGCATATGAGTTTTGGCATAAGGCCAAACATAGGCATTTCAATTTTTCTATGCAGGATTTTCTGTACAACTACGCCCGATCCTATTTGAGATCTACTCTCCAATTATATGGGGTCTACTACTTTCCAAGGAAAAAGGAAATTTGGTAGAGTTATATATATACTTCAAAAGCCACAAGGTAACCCTACTTAATCATGCATATACAATTTTTTGTGAAGACTCAAACTTGGGTGCTTGGAAGAAGTGTGCTGGAAACACAGTGAAGAATTAGTTTTGACTCGATTTTGAATATGTCCCATGATCACAAGGGACCACCTTTCAGTGTACCGTGAGGTGACTTTGGTAGTACTATATATGTACTTTAAAAAGTATAAGTTGGGACCAACTGGTTGTGCACACACAATATTTGATATAGGGTCAAACATAGGTATTTTAATTTTCTATATAGAATTTTTTTGCTCAACTATGCCTTGTCCCATTTTGAGATCCACTCCCTGATCATGTGGGATCTTATTTAGCCCAAGTAAAATATAATTTCTCTATTCATTGGTATAGCTTAAAGGTTCCAAGTGGTGGCCTATTCATATCTTGTGCATGGGGTCCACTACAGAGGCCCAAAGTTGGTACAAAACACAAAAAATAACTAGACAATTTTCAACAATGAGGTCTGTCACAACTTAGGGCCCAATTTCCAAACATTTAGGGATCATTCCAGATAAAAAGGTGGGACATCTCATCTCACTGATATAAGAATTAAACATCCTTCATAGTAGTACCCTTAACTACAGAGTGTAGGGCCCACTACAAGATGTCAAAGAGGCCTACATACAATACAGTCAAGTACTTAGGAAAATTTCAACAAACAGATAGAGAGTGCAAAAGAAATTAAATATATCCAATGGCAAGTGGGGCCCACACGCTAGCAAACCATAGATAAGAGACACAAAACAATGTACATGGGTGTCCAGATTGGATAAACTAATAAAATATATAAATCATAAGTGGTCCCATACCCAAGTGGGTCAATAAGAGGATGAATGTTTTGTACAACATAGATCCAACATACACATCAAGTAGCACATGAAATGTATTGATAAAATCTCTATAATCAGATTCTCTGTTGGAAAATTTCATCCAATGGATTGTTTAAAAATAAGTCATTTATACTTTATATAGGTTTCCAACCATACAGAGCCTTAGATTCATCTGATCAACCATACAAAATAATTCAAGTTTTATCCTTACAAAAGTATATATCGGTCCAGAATTTTCTAAATTTTATTATGAAAGAATCTGACCATGGGGACCATACATATGATTATTAACTATCTTAACTTAAGAATAAATATCAAATATATCCGACCATTAGAATCACGAATATGGCCCACACAAGAATGGTCATAACAAGCCCCCAAATACATTTTCATACAAGGCCAAGATCTCAGTCATCCGAACTTCGATGGAGGCTTATTATATACCGTTGGAAAGATACTTCAATTTTCTACGAATCCAATTGAACATATATTTTTATTGTATTCAATGAAGGAAGTAAAAATGGTTCCGTTTTTGAAAATCAGAATCCTGCATGTTCTGTTGGACAACAATCAAGTAAAGTTGATGCCAATGATGATTGGACCATTGGATGGCTATAAAATTTGGCCCAGAGTTAGCTTATATTATGGTTCATATTATTCCCAAGTTTTCAACTCCGATCATAGCATGATTGATTTTATAGAATTTTTAGAAATTACTGTCCGGATACAAAAACAGGATTACAAGTGAAGGGGTTGATACAATGTTCATAATGGTAGACCATACTGACGTGGGCCACCATGCTGACCACCATAGTCATTAATACATGCACCCATGGAGCTCCACACTGGTAGGCCTCACATGCATTAAGAAAATATAAAAGGTGGATAGAAGAGGATGAAGAGGATGGAAGGTGGGGTGTAGACTCACCTCAAATGGATTAATGGCTTGATGATGTGTGTGGTCCACTCCCTCTAGGTTGATGATGGGCCACACCTTGGCCCCACCATCTCACTCTCTCTTAAAATATCAGAATTTTTCTAAGTATAACAGAAGGATGAGAGTAAGAGAGCTCCTACTATATAAGGAATTGGGGGTTGATGTGACAAGATGATGTGGCAAATTTATGGGGTCTTATTATGCTAAAAGTGAGATGGAATGTGGTGTATGGTATGGGTAGTGGATGAATGAGGTGGATGGTGCTAATCATGCATTGGCAAGGTAGAAGAAATCTAAGCATGCATTGGCTAATGGATGCATAAGGGTTGTGGGTTGTAGGTGATGCATAGTGGATGATGAAGTAGAGTGTTACAATTGGTTATTTGAAGCGATATAGCACAAAACAAGGCATATATTAGATGCATGTGTAAGATGAAGTGGGCATGGGTCATGATTAGTTTCTAATGCATGGGGAGAGAGCTAATGATGGATTTTGGGATAGAACTCATTTTTGTCTCATATGCATTGTCTTATATGTACTAGCTCATTTTTTTATCATGTAGTAATTGTCCTATTTTGTGATAATTTCTATGTTCTAAAAATTGGGCTTTAGGCCCATATGGGCCCAAGTCCAATGAGCTTATTACAATAAATGTTGCTCATGTTACAGAATACGTAGTTTTGGCCGTGGATTCGATGGGTTGTATCTTACAAACGGAGCGTCGGATTGACGCACGGTTTTCACCGTGGCGACCGCAATGACGACGCGGTCCACATGATAGGTTTCGAAGGCATTTGGAATAAATCACTAAGTCAGGTAGTTTTGGTAGATCCAAGGTCACTCCTTTTGGTCACAAACATGTGCGAATACACACACAAATATGCACTCAAGTTGAAAAATCAAAGGTAACGGCCAAGGACATCCAATTTCCAGTCAGCAAAAATCTGAGACGTTACAAGAAGAATGATATTCATTCAACAGTCTACATTCACCATCGTTAATCCTGCGAAGCTTAGGGCTCTTTGGATCATAAGTAATTTTACATAAACTATTTATATCTCAAGCAACTTCTCTTAGTCTAAAAGTATGTCTTAAAAATATATTTGGTTTCCAACATCACATAAATATTTATTCCTTAAATTTGTTGATCTACCCTTAATATCCACCGTCCATATGTGAGACCAATCTTTGAAGTGGATTGTTTCTTATGTTGGGCCCACATTGACCGTGTCTTCAATACGAATCATCTATCGTGCGAGACCTACTTTCAATGCTGACCAACACCTCGCGAGGCCCATCTTGAATGTGGGCCATCCATCATGCAGGGCCCACCTTGGATGTGGGTCATTTATCATGACGGACATTGGATGTGGACCATCCATCGTGTGGGGTCCACCCTGGATGTGGGTTGTCTATCATGTCCAACATTGATGTGGACCATCCATCATGTGGGGCCCAACTTCAAAGTGGGTCGTCCATCATGTAGGGCCGCCTTGGATGTTGGCCATTAACCATTAGGGGTCGACCTTAATGTGAAGTATCTTCATGTGGAGCCCACCTTGATATGGTTCATCCATCATTTGGGGCCCACCATCAATGTCGTTGTCTATCATGTGGAGCCCACCTTCAATATCCACTACCCTACCATGTGGAGCCCACCTTTGATGTGGACCATCTATTGTGTGGGCACCACCTTGGATGTGAGCCATTTATCATTAGGGGCCAACCTTTGAAGTGGATCGTCCATGATGTGAGGCCCACCTTAATGTGGGTCATCCATTATGTGGGGCCCACCTTCAATTCAATTGCCCATCTAATAGAGCCCACCTTTGATGTGGACCGTCCATCATGTGGACCCCACCTTCGATGCTGGTAGTCCATCGTGCAGGGCTTGCCTTGGATGCGGGGCATTCATCATTAGTGGTCGATGTTTAATGTGGACCGCCATTATACAAGGCCCACCTAGGTATGTCATCCATCATGTGGGCCCACCATTAATGTTAATTGTCCATCATGTGGGGCCCACCATCAATGTCCAGAGCTCGCCTTTGATGTGGATTGTTTAATGTATGGGACTCACAATATATAGATTGTTCATTATGTGAAGTTGAGAGAGAGAAGGAATAAAAAAGAGTAAAGAATTATAAAAACAATATTGTTTCCTAATAATTATAAGCAACTTTAAAATATTAAGTTACTTTTAAAAATATTTACCAAACTAATTTTAAAAAATAATTTATTTATTATTGCCATAAGTTTTTTTTGTTTTTTTTAAGTTACGTATAGGGCATGCCCGACATCTCTCCACCTTGTGCTTATATAACTACACACATATGATGAAGCATAGTCTTCCTGGACCTTTTGTAATACCCTCATGTGTTGTGTGGTTTATATAAGGAGAACATAGGTATAGAAAGGATACTATTTTTACAGTGAGAGAATTTTTATATAAAAGAAGAGTGGGAAATAAGTAAACCTTATATTGCCAAACACTCTCTATGCTTCTTTCTCTTAGAGTTTGGTTTGGCTCTTTTCTTTTGTGACTTTGCTTTGTTAGCATTGATGATATACGGATGCTTTCCACGACAATCCATCCGCCATGTCCATCTCTGGATGCTCTCATGGAGAGGGGGGGGGGGGGTGGGGAAAGATCGATTCATCAAGTCAACCACACAATAAGGAATAAGGAATAGTTAGGATGAGAGACCAACCGTAAAATAAAATAAAAAACCTCTAACCACCGTCTGAATTGTGTAGGGTACACTTTAATAGATGCAAGACATTGAATCCGTGCATCATCTATCCCTTGATCCTCTCTTTGACCCTAGGCTTGTTTGGACACAATTCCTCCAAGGGGTTTCCCAAAAAAGAGATCTGCTTGTTGAGAAAGAGATGCATTTTATGCTTCTGAGTCCAAATGGGCCCTTCATGTGATTCGAAGATTTGGTGGAATTTACCATTGGATGCGCTTTTTGGTGTGAATACCTACATTTTACACACTCAATGCTTTACGAATTAGCAAAACACAACTATTTACATATGAACAATAAAAACATAAGTAATTTATCAGTGAAACATGTTATTTTGGTAAAGTATTTATGACTTAAAATTTTATAAGCATCCAAATAAACTAAAGCAAAATGACAAACTCTTATTGTGTTGCAGTTTTCTGCATGTCGACAAAACTTAATATGTTGCTTTTCTAGTTTGCTTTGATTGGTTGCTCGAAGATCATGCAATCAGTCTATTATTTTGGTTGCTTGGGGTGCTTGGGGTTGCTTGGTAGAGCATGGATTTGACTTGAGAATTCAAATCTTGAATTTTCAAATCAATATTTTTTATATTATCTTTTTATTACATATTGTGGCTTGATTGGGTGGAATTTGAAAAGTATACTTAGTCCCTTAGATTTTGACTCAAAGGAGTGGATAACATTTATGATGGTTAAGAATCATTGGGATGTGTGTGTAGGCTTTTAAGTTGTGACTTTAATTTAAAAGTAATTTTAAGCTACAAGTTACTTGAGCTCATTCGTTGTGACTTATAAGGGGTCATTTGGATGCCCGTAATGTTTTAAGTTGTAAACAATTTTCACTTTAAAATAGTTTCAGGTGTAAACGTTTTACATGTTAATCCATTTGACTTTTAAATGATAATGTGTTTACAAGTAAATAAATTATGTATTTTGCTAACTTGTAAAGTGTTTACAATTGGTAAAGTAGGTATCCATGCAATAGTGATTGGGCAGTTAAGCCTTTCAAAATCTACAAACCACGTAAGAACTTAATTTTTTTTTAGGGCTTGTTTGATTTTTCAAATTCATTTTAAATGCCCTATAAATACCAGCTTATTACAATGTGATCCTGTTTGGAAATAGGCGGATACTTCTACTTGGAAAACAGTCCAAAAGGATTTACTTAAATTTGTGGGCTCCACCATGATATATATGACATATCTGCGTCATCCATCTGCTTTACCATGACGTTTTGAGATATGAGGCAGATCCAACATTGAAGTTACCCACACCAAAGTAAACAGTGGCCCGAAGAAGTTTTTAACAGTGGGTGTTCAATTCTCTTATTCCTGTGGTGTGGTCCACTTGAAATTTAAATCTGGCTCATTTTTTGGGTCATGCCCTAAATTTAGTTGGCATAACGGATGGACGGTGTGGATAATTCACATACATCACAATGGGCCCCACAAATAGTTGGCGGGATCCTCCATTTTAACGAGTCAAATCAATCCTCAAAAACAATGCGATAATTACCTATGGAAATAATTATTATTTATTTACAACTCAATTGTGTTTATCTTAGAAAATCAAACAGGCCCTTAGGCTTCATAGAATTGAATTGTATTTAGATGGGATTAATATCATTATTGCATAATGATTGCATGTCTGAAAATACAATGGTATTGTAACCATCAAATCCCATGTTTGGGATAAAAATTTTGCTATAGGACAATACCATATTAAACAAAATCATGCTTGGTGGACAATGGAATTGTAATCAACCGACATATGGATGGACGGCACGAAAATCTTGTATGAGACCAAATGCAATTCTATGAGATTAAATGCAATTCCATCCCACCAAATCCCAACATTTCTCATCATCTCTAAATGATGGATGGAATTGCATGAGACCAAATGCAATTCTATCCCACCTAATCCCATGCGCCACACACCCCCTAAGAGATCATTAATACATGCATAGAAAAGACAAATTTGAAATCCTTCACCAATCATAATAGCCCCAAATGCAATTTAAAAGTTTTTTATGATGGGCATCTCATCCTTCACTAGTGTGGTCCATTTAATATTCAATGTATTATTTTTTAAGATAATAGGAGAGCATCAAGAGAAGCACATAATGAATAAATTGGATATAGATTGTATGTTCCATATACATTACAAAGGCCCCACCCCCACATATCATGAGTATATATCAACTACCACGAATAATGCCTTTGGAAGATGGAATGTGTTTACAGCTTATAAAGCCGTCACGCTCTTCTTATAATTCAATTATCTATAATCCCTTTAAAACTTAGGGATTTACCAGCATCCAAACAACCCTCAGCGAATTTCCTCACCCAAATACCACTTGAAGTGATTTACCACTCACAGATCTTGCATGAATCCAAACAACCCCTTAGAATTGAAAAATATGAATTTTGCATCCCACCTCTTCTTTTGGATTTTTAAAAGAGCCTATTTTGAAGAGTTTCAATCTAAACCGAGTTGGATTTAAAATTCAAGATTTTGGAAGTGTCCAACATAGATGTGGATTGAATATCCTAAATTCCATTGCCTACCAACTTAAGAAATCAATGATCAAAGCGTGATTATTGGATCATGGACCTTCGCTAATAGCAACCGCAGGATGGACGCTTCCGATCATTCGACTATCTTTGCATTTGGGTACCCACATATTGGATCATCCAAGATCCACATATCTGAGTAAGAAGGAAAAAAAAAAAAAAAAAAACAGAGAGAGATGTTGGCATCATAGCGAGCCAATAGCCGATCGTAGCAGGCTATGGCTTTCTGAGATGCCGTTTGGATGTCAGATCCCAATCCAAAATTATTGAGAGACATCTCCCCTCCAAGGTCTGGTTTCCTCCTCGGAGAGAAGATTTATTTCTCTCGCTCAGGATCTAGGGTTTTAGGATAACCCCTTCTTGCGGTTTTTATAGATTTTACTTTTGTGTGGACAAAAATGCCCTTAGGTTTCATGGTGCCGCCTGTGGCGGAGCATGCGCGGAAAATCTCATCCTTTCAATCGGGTCCGTCCATCTCGTTGCCACTACTTCGGATGGATGATGATTCCAAATGCACGCATATCCGATTACCCTGTCCATCTGAAAGATGGCCTTCAAAGAGACGGTGGGAAATGAAAATAGTTAAAGGCCAAACACTCATCCGAAAATTGGAGAGATGTGATGGACAGCATTGTCTAATTTGTGTGATTTTTGAAATATGATCTGTCCATGATAAAGCCCACTAGATGGGTGGCCCTGATCAATACATTTCCCTGTCACATGTACTGAAGTCCCAATAGACGGTCCAGATCAATGATGACCAGAGCCCACCCATGGCAATGGATTGCGTGGGGCTGCCTTGGACCTCGTTTTCCGGCGACGGTTGGACATGTGCCCATGTAATTCAGTACGGGACGGGAATACTCAAAACGTTCAAATAAATTATAGATTGTCCGTTGGTGGACCAATAATCCGGAAACTATAGAAATACGTTTGTCTTTGTGTTTGCGAGCTTGACATCACATGCGGATTAGATATCTGAATCATACAATTTGGAACTTGAACTCGAGAGCATGGATTAGTGTGAGGCAGCAGTCCTAGATGAGGTTCAGGAGGAGACTGCCGAGGAGGGTGAGACCATCTAATGGCTACATGAGTTAAACGATAGATGTATGTTTGTAACATAGATATAGAACTAGAATTTACTAAGATTTCAGATGCAACAGGATTTGGATACTCCAACAAGTCATGGAGTATATTATAGACACCCCACTCTAGCTAATAAGTTGATTGAGTTTGAAAGAATAGATGGATAACCGAACTCTAATCCTAAACCTTAACCCTATAAGCTCAAAATCTAGAAACTCCAGTCCTAAACCTTAAATTCAGCCCATTTAACCTGGTCAACCTAACCCAAAACCCTAGAACCTTAAGTCAATTTACACGATCAACGCACTGAAGTCAACTCACCTGGTTAAACTACCAAATTCAACAACCTAATTAACTCACTTAATTAAGCTCAAAATTAAGCCCAAACTCAAGTCAAAAGTCAAGTTCAATAGAAGAAATGGTCAAAACCTCAAAGCATCAACATTCACATCAAAGCCTTTACACGCCTGGAGGATGTTTCTTGCCAAAGCAAGGAGTCCAAGTGGAGACCAACAACAGTTAAGTTGTCACCGGCCAGGTGATAATCTCCCTCTTTGGGGCAACGTCCCTCAAGCATGTGAAGCTTGCATTTTTTAAACCTTAAGTATGTGGTCGAAGTATATTTACTCTGATGCCCATCTCCTTATCCAAAATTATCATTTTTACTACCTCATACAATCCATAAGATGATGCCATGTGCCAATCTTCAATATCAATCATTCAACTACGTTCCGTCCTTAAAATTACCAAAAATTACAAGAAAACTAGGGTTAGAGACTATAAATAACCCCATCTCATTCTCATTTTCATTTCAAGCATTCCCTCTCATAAGAGAAAAACACACACTAAGCGTCGGAGAGCATCTCTTCTTATTTCATAGAGCCTTAGCCACTTAGCTATCCTTCCACTAAGGAGAGTGAGAGTGAGAGTGAAAGCATGAGAGAACCCAGCTATGTTGTGGTCTAGCTTAGGAGTCTAAGCCTCCCGAGTCACCCGAGCTCAAATACGAACCACTCAATCTAACCTCATGACATTACCGTTCATCCTGCCATTCAAACTTCTATCAATTTCATCAGATTAGCTCTTTGGCATCACGCAACATTCTTTATCTTCTCGTATTAGCATCGTGCAACATTCATTATCTTCTCAACTCCCCTATCCTCGTACACATCACTTATTGAGAATGAAACTGACTTTTAAAATATAGAGCAGCATTACAATTTCACATGTACAAAATGATATACCCAGAGGGCCGGCGCCTATTACGCCTAGCCCATTTGCAGTTCTAACCGGGATTTGAAGGATCAGTGACTCAACTAATTGCAGGACACACCAGCCGAGGAACAGTGCAGTAATCATAGGCTTTTGAATATACAATTCAACATGATCTATGCGTTTTACTTCCATCTTGGCGGCTCATTTTAGGGCATGAATTTAAAATTAAAGTATATGCAAAACTAAGGGAACTGCACCGTAAGATATAGTGGGGATTGAACGCCTGCCATTGAAACATTCTTAAGGCCAGGAAAGTTTTTTATCAAACTGATATTTCTGTTTTCCCTTCATCCACGTCTGTGTGACCTGATCAACAGATTAGATGACAAATAGATATCACCGTGGCCCTTGGAAGGTTTCAAAGTTGGACATCACTATCTCCACTGTTTCCTTTGGTGTGGTCTACTTAGCTTTTCATATACTTCAATTTTGAGATAATGCCCTACAATGAGCTGTAAAAACGGATGGACGGTGTGGATAAAACATATACATCACGGTGGGCCCTACAGAGTCCTGCCACCTTGGAGGTTGGTGGTGGAGTCACCGCCTAATCCGCTTCCACGGTAATACAGTATGGGCCTGTTTGGACGGACGAATCCCACCATGGGATTCGAACCGATGGGATTACAATTCCGCATTTATGGGCCTGTTTGGACGGACGAATCCCACCATGGGAATCGAACCGATGGGATTACAATTCCGCATTTAGTGCCCACCGTCAGAGACTTGTCCGGGAGTGGTGTATACCACCAAATTCAAGGGGGGGTCATTTGGATTGAACGGATGTTGCACCACACATCCTTCCAAATACAAGATGTGTGTTTGGATTTCATTGTACATGAAACTATCCCATGGGATACAGGCATTCCACGTTTGGAACTCATGATGGGGGATGTGGGTTTTCCGATATAATAAACTATTTTGGATAAAACCTGTACGGAACAGTACATGTTCCCTTGCTATAAGCCCGGTGGTGGTGGTCACTGCTCTATGGGCCCCACCATGATGTATTTGTTTCATCCATGACGTTCTTACATATGTGCTGATCAAAAACCACGTACGTGACCAAGTATAGATGAGAAGTGTATAACTATCAGGTGGACCACATTACAGGAAATCCAGATCCTGCATTAAAATCATCCAAAGGCCCACCCAAACCGTTGATAAGGATTATTACTCCTGATGAAGGAAAATAACAAAGATTATGCCGCATCATACCCAATTGCAAGAACCACATCATCGAAATATATGTGCCTAAGTACATCGATATAAAATTTTCACTATATGTATTTAAGGAAATTGAATATATATATATATATATATATATATATATATATATATATATATATATATATATATATATATATAATATAGGTAGAGAGATTACGAAACGATAAAGAAGAAAACCCAATAATGGATTCCATTTCAATTGTTAGAAAACAAATGATTTCAAGTCCTATGCATCTGCAAAGGTCTCTTCAGGATTTCTTCCCCAATTTCAAGATGCATCTTTTTTACACTCCCTGACATGAATCTGCACACAGAGCAAGACACAGACAAAACCAGTACGTGAGTTTTGTGAATGAACTCAAACAAGATGAGAAAATCCTGTTGGGGGCCTTGCACAAAACCTTAGGATCTAGCCCTCCAGAACAAACCAGAATTATGGATAATAAAGCAATGAAAATAATCAATGCATCAATCACACACCACACAAGAGATTTTTGGAAAACCCTCAAAGAGGTAAAAACACGGGACCTCGAGATCAACAATCACTATGAAGTAGAACGTTTACAACCTTCTTCACTCACGCAGAGTGGATGAACAATAAAAAATAGAAAACGAAGAAACCGATTAAGATATAGAAGTGAGATGTAAATTGCAAAGTAGTTCTATAAGCTTCCTCTCTCTTTCTCCTCTCTCTCACCTTTGATAGCCCTCTTGTATTTTTCTCATCAACACAATACGTAGAAAAATCAGGACCCCTTTTTATAGTTTTAGGAAACTCCTTTCCGCACAGTTGCGAAAGGACTTGCAGCATCCAGTTGCGAAAGGACTTTGCATCCATTGCGAAAAAGGACAACGGGTCAAAAAAAAAACCCATCAATCTCCCCTTTTTGACCCGGGAGGGATTCACTTAAACCAGGTTTCTACAAACCTCAAACTTGCCCTTAAGCAAGGCCTTGGTCAAATCGACCCATTATCGTCCGTGTGGACCTTCTCCATGTAACACCTTTACATTAAAGTATCCTTGATCCGGTGATATCGAATCTCATGTGCTTTGACTTGGAATCCGACTTGGATTCTTACTTAACATAGCAAACCGACTATCGCAATGACCACGTGCTCCTATCTTTAGGCAACTGTGGAACCTCTTCATCAAAGCATCTCTTTACATGCCTCTGTGACAATGTACTTTTCAACAATGCTACGACTTCGTAACTTTGCAAACCGCTCCCCCTGCAAATGTGAACATGAACCCCGATGTAGACTTCCAGAGTCATGTCACCGCCATATCTGCATACGTGTAGCCCTCTAACAGTTTATCTGTCACCATAGCATAGGCTCAAACTGAATGAGCCTCTTAGATCTGCGTAGATCCATTTCACCGCCTTGCCCAATGCTCTTTGCCAGGATTAGCAAGATTGACAACACCAACCGCATACGGGCGTCCATACACAAATACATCAAACTTCCTACGGTGACGTAGGGTACTGTATCTCTTCCACCTGCCGCCTTCGTCTTGGGACACCGCACTGTCGCTCAATCTGAAGTGAAATGACATTTCATTCATATTGAACCGCTCTAGGACTTTCTCAGCTCTTGTTGTGACGAGGAGCTTTCTGTATACGTCACGGGTTATCTCCATTCAGATCTGTCTAGCCGGGCCCAAGTCTTTCATCGCAAAAGACTTGCCCAACTCTGTTTCAGCCTGTCAATCTTCTTGATGTCTTTTCCCATGATGAGCATGTCATCAACATATAACAACAGAACTAAGAAATCACCATCTGAGAACTTACGCGTGAACACACGGTGGTCGAGGCCTCCGTTCTGTCATACCCATGTTTCAACATAAACGAGTCGAAAACACTATTGCCGTGGAGCTTGTTTCGGCCCATACAAGCTCTTTCTCGGCCTACACACCATATGCTCCTTGCCCTTGACTTCGAAAGTCACCATGGAGAAAGGCGGTTTAACATCTAAGCGCTCTGAGAGATCCATGCTAGCCGCCAACCCAAGCAACACCCATGTATGGATGTCATCTTCACCCTTGGTGAGAATATCTCCTCGAAGTCTATGCCTTTTCTCGACCAAACCCTTTCACCACAAGTCGGCCTTGAACCTCGCCCTGTGAATTCTTCTGCTCAATCTTCTTCGAACACCCACTTGTTGCTCGAGCTTTCTTGCCCTTAGGCAATTTCACCATGTCATAGGTGTGGTTCTTTATGCAAGAATTCCATCTCCTCTTGCATAGCTTTTCAACCACTCCCCCTTATGCTAGTCGGTTAGGGCCTCGAGAATAATCTTCGGCTCTCCCATCGGTTAGCATAATGTACTCATGCGGAGTACCTCTTGGACGGTATCGTCCCTGAGATGACCTCCTCACCGTGGCTCAGCAGTGGATCAATGATTTGCTCCCTAGTCCATCTTCTGAAGGAACTCTCTCATCCTCTGCACCTTGCTGTACTCCCCGTCATCAGGCACCATGGGAGGAGTAATCGGATCCATGTCCTCTAGCTCACTGAACTAGGCTAGGCTTACCAATGTCTTCGATACACCGATCTTCAAAGAAAACCACATCTCTGCTCTGACGAACTTCTTTTGGCCGGATCCCATAACACATAATTTTTCATCACGTACCCTAAGAACACACAGCATCGATCTTCATATCGAGCTTAGACCTCTCGTCCTTTGGTACGTGAACGGATGCCCTGCATCCAAACACCCTGAGATGATTGTACGATGGATCCTGTCCAGTCCACACCTTCTCAAGTACTTCTCCATTCAACGGGGCGATGGAGACATATTTATCAAATACACCCCGTGCGCATTGCTTCTCCCCGTAACGTCTTGGGCAACTTCGCATGGGATAACATGTATCGATTCTCTCAACAATGGTGCGATTCATTCGCTCACTACACCATTATCTTTGGGGTCTTGAGAACCGTCAGTTCATGCAGTATACCACAGGACTTGCAATACTCGTAAAATAATGTATTCACCACCATTGTCGGTGCGGATGCACTTCAATGGTTCTCTCTCTCGACCATAGCATGAAACAATTTAAACACACCAAAGACCTCGTCCTTGGATTTCAAAATAAACCCAAACCCTCTAGATGCATCATCTATAAAAGTAACAAAATACAATGCCCCACCAAGGGTTTTTGTCCTCATAGGACCACAAACATCGAGAATAAACCAAATCTAATGCATGCACTTTATTAACATAAAAGCAATTTTAATAAATGAAAACTCTATGTTGTTTCCCGATAAACAATCAAGACAGTTTTGAGAGGTGTTATCATCACGTCTGGAAGGAGTGCTTCCTCGCTAAGTCGAAGCCCTTTTCACTCATGTGGCCTAGACGCAGTGCCACATGTCAATAGCGAATCTTCCGTGCGTTCAACCCACCCTTGCACATACCGACACTTGCCTTGTACATGTGGTGCAACACTTCTTTCCTCTCCCCACGATCAACGAACCCTCGATGAGCTTCCATCGCCCACCAAAGAATGGCTTTCATAGCCATCATCATCCAACCTTTCCGTCGACATCAAGTTGAGGCGAAGGTCCGGGATATGCCTCACGTTCGAGAACTAATGTGCGCCCACATCGGTTTTCACACAAATATCACCGACTCCCACGATCTTTGATACGCTGAATTTCTCATCTTCTGTCCCATAGTCACGACTTGCCAGCTTGTGAATGAGTAATGTGAGTCGCATGAAAGAAGCTCCCGAGTCTATCACCCGGTCGGTGCTGCGACTCGTAACCGTGAGTGACATACATCGTGATCTCAGTAAAGAATAACTACCATGTCGCCATCTCGAAGCGACCACAGTGGAATCGATTCTTCTTCCTTCCCTTTTCCTTTCTTGTCGTTTTTCTTACCACGACATTCGTGCTAGTAGTGGCCCTTCTGCACAATTCCAAGATTGACTTTTCATTACTCGACTTGCCTCTTGATTTATCTCGGGCCTTCCCGCCCTTATGCGTTCTTTTGGTTCTCGCATCACAAGAGCCTCTTCTTGAGTAGACCCACTGAGACTTCCTCCTTGTCTCCTCATGAAGAACAACCGGTTACCTGCTCCATGGATATCTTTCCGTCTACGGCGCAGAGTTACTTAGAGACACCACCAATGTCTCCCAACCGTCGCAATGAATCCTAAGCGATAGTAAAGCACTGCAATTCATCATCAGGACCATCTTCATAGAGGTGAGTTGGTTCACTATATTACCGACCTCATTCATATGCTTCGGCCCGTAACCACCATCCTTGAACTTGAGATTACAAGTCGCCTTATCGAAATATCTTTATTACCTATGTCTTCCTCTCATATAAGCCCTTGTAATTTTAGTCATAGCTTTTAATTTGAGGTTTAGTAGTACACACGTGGTGGAACACGTAATCATCCAACCATTGTCTAATAAACCCAACCGCTTTCTGGCCCAACTTCTTCCAATCATCATCGTGGTCATATCCTTGGATTTGATATGCCGAGATGGAGAATATAGGTCCTATGCAATAAAGCAAGTCCTCCATCTTAGCCTTCCATATGGTCCAGTTAGAACCATTGAGGTGATCATCCTGAGCCACCTTCCATAATTCAAAGATCCTGCCTGATTCAATGAATGCTCGATACTGGCTTTGTTGGGGGCCTCGCAGACAAAACCAGGATCACGATGAACAAACAGAGAATTATGGATAATAAAGCAATGAAAATAATCAATCATCAATCACACACCACACAAGAGATTTTTACGTGGAAAACCCTCAAAGAGGTAAAAACCACGGGACCTCGTCAGATCAACAATCCACTATGAAGTAGAACGTTACATAACCTTCTTCACTAGTGGATGAACGATAAAAGAAATAAAAAACGAAGAAATCTAACCGATTATGAGGACGTGAAACTGAGATATAAATTGCGAAAGTAGAAAAACCTCCCCATGAACCTCCCTTCTATAAGCTTTCTCTCTCTTCTCTCTCTCTCTCACCTTTGATAGCCTCTTGTATTTTTCTCATCAACACAATATCGTAGAAAAATCCTAGGGACCCCTTTTATAGTTTTAGGAAACTCCTTTCCGCATCCTAGTTGCGAAAGGACTTTGCGCATCCCAGTTGCGAAAGGACAACGGGTCAAAAAAAACCCATCAAATCCAAGTGAACTTCACTTCAATTGGT
This sequence comes from Magnolia changhungtana, assembly GCA_030180095.1. Taxonomy (NCBI): domain Eukaryota; kingdom Viridiplantae; phylum Streptophyta; class Magnoliopsida; order Magnoliales; family Magnoliaceae; genus Magnolia; species Magnolia changhungtana. Next base: position 1,022,460 of record JASAUF010000664.1, read on the forward strand.
GGGAAAAATAAGGGGGAAAAAAGAAAGAAAGAAGAAGGGGAGTTCACCTGCAACCCATTGCAAACATCAGGTCTAACATGTAATATCAAAATTCCAAGACCCCATTTGCAGCCACGATTTCACTAACAAAAACAAACATTATAAAGACAAAAAAAGAAATAACAAAGATGATTACATTAAACACATTTTCTATGCAAATCCACACAATACAGAAAAAACCAAATGATTTTATCCTCAACTGGTTGAAAACCTACAATTTCAACTCCTACTTCATTTGCAAATATCATCAGATGACAAAAAACGTCTTCAAACTGCCAGACTCTTCTTCTTTACCAGTTACATCCATAAATTCCACACAAGCACAAACAAAATGACTCAGATGATTCTAGTGACAGCTTTTATGCACGAATTCACACGTAACAAGAAAACCCATTTGCAAAACCTAAAAAAAAAATCAGAAAATTGTCAAAAACCCCACTTCCAATTTACATCCACCAATACAACAAGCAGGCCCGAATAAAAATAATATAGAAACCACAGAATAAAAGAAAAAAATTTCAAAAATGAGGCCTCTATTGCTGGTGGTACTCGTGTATGAAAGAAGCAATGAATGCTGATGAAACCCAAAAGCTGAGGTTTTAATATCCAAATCGAGGGAATGATTACCATGCGTCAGTCCAATCCTCTTCTTGAGCAGTCAAACTGTAATGTGTAGGAGTGTAGGGTGACACTTCACTGGAGTTGTGGTCTCCTGTGCAAACCAACATCATGCATTAGATTAATATACAATGTAAAATGCATAGGTTGTAGGACCATACTTACCTTAGTTCAATGGGCCATATGATATTCATCCACTGCGCACTTCATCATGTTGTAGAGTACGGAGCGGATTCTTTAAATAATGAAATGCGACAAAAGTTCTCATTACACATAATTTATCATCACCGGATTAATAATTATCCAAAACTTACATGTCCACAAAATGTGTAACATGACTACTACAATATCATGTTGAAATAGTTATACAACTCACAAAAATTATAACGTCCAGATCAGTTGACAAGCAACTAAAAGTTCTCATTACTTAGTCCCTCGATGAGCACCATATATGTGTTCGATAAAGCAGGTACCCTACTCTAAAAAGGAGTCAGTACATGACGCTACATATGCAAGCTACAACTTAATGATAATATACAAAATGAAGAATATAACCAGGATAGCAGTTACTAATGCAGCCACTCTTTCCCCAGTTGAGATAGGGGTATCATCCGTCTGTGTACTCCTGCATACCAAGGATCCGTGAATATGTTGGATCAAGTTAGTAGATGAAGTCAATGTAGCAACATCACCACAACACTCGGGTATGTATCCATGCACCATATCCCGTGACGTGGACTGTCCACTTGTGGTATATGCTTGGTTAGAATTTCACCATGCACACTTGCATCTACCATTGATTTGAAGGCTCAGTGTCTGGCACCGCTGAATCCTTCTACATGTAACCATGCCTCGTCCTAGGATAAGTATATGCCTGAACGATGGCCTACAACAACGACGTAGTATTTGCTGGAACCCATTTGCATTCAAATAATAGACATATAATTGAAACATATGATTGTATACAAACCACATACATGTATCGACTTATAATTGAACCTAGTTGAGATTGTCAGTATACGTAATTCCTATATTAGGGCTACTTGATATATGCTTCTATCTATACAAATATGAGTGGACAGTATTTAACATGCATCATCAATAGGGTGGTTTATAACCATAGTGCGGCTTGCTGCCCTGCCTGTTGAAATATAAGTGGCACCATATGAGGTGGATCATATACAAGGTGTCCCGTATCCGTTACGATACGGCTGTAACGACCATTTCGTAACGATAATGGTCATAACCGTTACGCGTTATAGGGTCGAAACGGCCGTTACAGAAAAACGGGCCGTAACGGCCCCGTAAGGGTCCAGGAACAACATTTTTCAAAAAATAAAAAACGGTCGTAATGGCTGATACGGGGGCTGTAACGGCCGTTACGGCCCGTATCATAACGGTAATGGTGGTGGCCGTTACGGCCACCATTACCGTTACGGTATACCTTGATCATATACCTGTCATGCAATCCAAATAAAGAAAGCTACAAGCATAATCAAACACATACCCAAATCCATATCTCAACTGGCAGACTGAGTGGAGATACCTCATTTCAACACTTGAGATCCTGGATTCGATCCCTAGCGGGGGTGGCTAACATGGAGTGTGTGCTGCATGGGTGTGTACTAATAAGCTAACCCAAAAAAAAAAAAAAAAAAAACACATAATAGGTTAGTTATTACAGGTCCGTTAAATCTCTTGTCATCCATCTTCAACCCAACCAAAATATTATCCAAAGTGTAATGAAAAGTAGAAAGTTTCAAAACCCATACAATTCGCTTCCATCAACCATAAGCACCACCACCAGTACCCTTCAAATCAGAGAGAGTTTTTTCAGCCAATCAACACGACGTTCCGGTCGTAGACTAATAAAAAAGGATGCAAGCTTGTCATCCCTACTCAGGAGCTGACCAACCTCAATGAATTTAGCGTTTGTCAGCCCCTGAACCTCTTCAAGGATGTCTAAGACCCTACTTGTTCGGTTGACCTCCTTCCCAAGTCCAAAGTTACGTATTGCCTCTGCTACAGTCATGAGAGACATGCCTAGGACATCACAGGGACGAGCAAGTCGCATCCGTTTTGTTGTCGTACTCCCACCACGAGTACTTTCCGAATCAATTCCACAAGTGGGAGTGTTTTGGAACGGTCTATTTTCTCTTGATTGACTGTCAGTTGACTGGCCATAATATCTAGCTGATTCTCCGAGATTTTCTTCGGAGAGGTCCACAATAGCATCGGCATCATCATCCAATTTTGTCCATGCTTCATTCAAATCTCTATGAACCCGTGATGAAGACGCAGCCAGGTTCCTACTTCCTTGAGCATAGCGTCCCATTGCCTGGTCAAAACCTACAATCACTGCTAAATCATTCATCCGTTCGATTCGTTTGCCACGCAACCTTTCAGCTCTCGGATGAGACTACAAACAATGAACGGAGTTTGACAATTAGATTGGAGACGTTATTAAAAGGAAAATCTCAAATGTGTATTATTTGACCTTCAACATTACTAAACAATAGTTTGAGGAAACCTTACCTTTAGATACTCCTCCCAAACTTTGTCTGGTGCCGTGACAACCATGCGCTCATTGTCCCAGCCAAAGCCGCTCGCAGCCAGCATGTCCCTTACATCACTGTACTCTCTCTTGTGGTACCTCAATCTGTTCCGGACATTTTGCCAGTTGACAAGGATTTGAGTACGTTTACACACATCGTCGGCGACCACTTGATAGACTTCTCTTTTGAAGCCATTAGCAGCCTTTCGACCTAACGCAATTTGGCCAATCAAAGTGTTAAACAATTCTTGATCCATAGTTCGGGTCCATTTGATTTTGGTGGGGCGATAGGAGGGCTCTGCAAGGGATTTGCTGGACTTCTCACATGAAGAACAGCGCGTGGGTAAGACCGGGGTTCTCATTGGTGACTGCGTCGGAGTCTGTGTAGAACCTCTCCAAATGTCCGACATCTCACCTACGTATACATGGAAAGGCAGTTACAAAAGAAAATAGAGGTGAGTTGTGTATCATTCAATCAGTAAATATGTCAATAGTAATGAAATAAAGGCTAAGTAATGTTTCATAGTAAATTATTAAAATACCAAATACTAACATGTATAACTTATACAAAAAACGGAGTACCCATTATGTCTATATTAAGAGTCAAAGTACTTAAGCAATTGAGTGGGCCTATCATATCCTACTGTTGTTTTGGGCGTCTGCTCACATGCGCTTTGCAATCCGGTTACAAGTTCTGATCCATTCATCTTTCTCTCGTTGAGTGACTTGGACTAACCATTGCCTCTCATCAATTGTTGATACCTCATTTAGGGTAGGATTAGTCTCAACATCACCTACAGGTATACTAGCATCACGCAAATCTTCGTCCAATCCATCTTCTTTTCGTATGAAATTGTGAAGAACACAACAAGCAGCAACAATTTTGACTTATGTATTAAAAGGATATTGCATAGCCATCTTCAAATTGGAAATCTACCCTTCATCACACCGAAACATTGTTCAATTGCATTTCACAATTGTGCATGTCGATAGTTGAATAATTCCCTCATATTCATGGGCGCTCTCCCGGTACGATACTCTTGCAGATGGTATCGAACTCCAAGATAAGGGGCCATAAAGCCTGGTGAATGAGCGTAACCTGTGTCAACAACGAAGTATTTTCCTACACAAGTGCAGGAATGATTGTTTCAGTCTTTTAGCACGACGATTTTACACTGCAAATGATGAGCGAATGGTACCTGGAAGATTCATTACCAGGTGGCACAATTAGAGGATCATCATTTCGCGTCAAGGCGTTATGTAAGACCCTTGCATCTGACGTTGAACCTTCCCATCCGGCTAACACATATAATATTGACATATCAAACGAACAAGCAACAAGTACATTATGAGATAATACACCATTTCGATTGTGGAAGCTTGCGTGTTGTACTGCTTGTATATGTACAGGAATGTGTCCCGTCAATCGCCCCAACACATTCTTATTCGGAGGGGGAGTTTTCAAGCCCATAAGATTAGTATGAATGATGTAAAATTTAACTTTTAACTTTACGAAGGAACCCTTAGTCGATAATGGTACCTTGAAGCATGTGGCCCAATGTGGATTTGATTGAATCTCATTCAGGGTTTCTGCGCCAGCTTGCTTAATATATTCAAGGTATAGGAAGACTATTACGTCCATAACTCGATGAAAGTGACGGCTTATAGTTTCACCTGAACGACAGAACCTGTCCTATCATGCGATTACGCACATTATGTCCGAGTGTATGTAGGAACACGACTAGTTGTTCCTCCAAACTAACATTTCAAGTATCGCGTAGGGTCGTCCGCTCACACACTACATGACATAGATGGAAAAATGCATCCTGCTTCATCGTGAGTTGAGTAATACAGTCCCTATCACCTGTGCGAATAATAGAATTGATAAATCTGACCTGCGCATCATCCCCGATGATGCGCGCTGGCTCTCTCAAGATGTAGTGTTGACAATACTCCCGTACAACTGCAACGCATGCTACCATTGCAACAACAACGATGGACTCGGCCATCTCTTCCTCATCCTGGTCTTCCATCATATATCTATCATCTATGTATACAAGTGGAAGTAGAAGACTATAATATTAGCTCGTATAACGGATGGTGCATGACTGTTCACGTAGTGTGAGTGTGTGAAATTGCAGTTCTTTTATTATTTTATTTTATTTTTTAAGTATGAGGGAGCCAAATGCAATCTAAATACATTCTTAAGGCTGCTTGTTGAGAATATCCACTTGAATTTTAATCCAATTGTACATGCCAATGTGCACGTGTGAGATTAGAGTCATTCATCACGTGGTTCATACTGGATGATATTTCTGGCCCAAATATCATCCAGTTCTCTACGTACATGATTAAGAACATTGTGTTCGTTGCCACTCCAATGAAAATTTGGGGTCACTGGCTTCGTAAGGTGTATAAAGAAATCCCATGTCACAACTGCTGTGAGGAACACAGAGGGAACCACATTTCTTGAACTGGTATATCTCCTGGGTGAAATTAGTGATTCACTCAGTAGCTTCTGCATATGAAAGTTTTACCTGAACCCAGACGAAGGTACATGGATTGAATTGACTATTTAGATGCCTATTGCAGTTATTTGCTAGTTTTATATTCTGATGGCATGAACCCAAATACCGATATGGCTTGACAGGGTTGTTGGATAATAGCAGGAATCTTAGATCCCTGGGGAATTACCTTTTGTTTAATGGATAATAGCATTGCATGTCCAAAGAAAATCAGTTCCCAAAAGCATTTTGTGTTAGTACTGAGGAGTTCGTAGCTGAAGCATAATCATTTTGATTGGGCAGGTGAATGATAACTATAGTAATCCGCATGCAAAATGATCCTATTAAATTTTCCATAAATTTTTTTTTTCATAGCCATATAAGTAAGGATGATAACTATTGAACACAGTACATGATTCCATTGAACTTAGTACTGTTGCGAACCATTCCAGCTTCTATGCACATGTGAGGCACACTGTTGCGCAATCCAAACCATTGTTCAGATATCTTAGCCGAGTATATATTCGTAACTCATGAAAAACACATAAAAATTCCGTGAACATTAAATAAATAAATTTAAAAAAAAAAAACGTATTTCAACAAAATATAAACCTACCCACAAATGACATCAATATCAAAATGAACACAAGCAGTGCTTCTTTAAGTAGATAGGTCTAATCATGAAACAACTGACTTCTTGCATCATGACCTAGCTATACTTAGGCAATCAGTAACCTTTTCTATAGACCATAAGCATACCTTTGTTCACCTAAATTGAAAGTTGTTAGTTTAAATATGAAAAACAGATAGAACATACCTAATAAATGTAGAGTGATGTGAGGTGGGAGAGTTTCTGGGGCCTTCGATACCCGCTCAAGGATCTGCATATGAAACATCTCCATATTTAGGTACACAAGTAGAGATGTTGAATATTGGTATTCAGGTAAGAGGACACGTACATATCTTCCCACCCTGGTTGAAAAGTAATATCTATTGATGGTATTAACATCCAGCAGGAAGGAGATACAGATCTGCCCAAAGAACTTCGCCACTTTTCGGTCACAAGCAATTTTAAAGCCATCTCATCAATTAACCCCAAATAATGCCATGGTCAATAGCTAATATGCATGTCAGTACTTGACAAGCTGGGAGTTAGATTACATCTCTGCCCCACCTATGATTGGGCAAGCCTGATTTTAGGGTAAGTACATCGAAAACACAGTGTGGCCCACAGGACAATGTGGTAAATATGGACATGCACGAGCATGGCCATCAGTTGGGCACAATTGTGTGGATGCCCTGCTCCAATATCAGGTTGATTCATTAAAGTAAGCAGTGCAGAATCAGAATCTCTTTCACTTAATTTTCATTTCTCAAGAACATATTCACAACATTTTCTAAGAATCAATGACACCCATGTTAAAAGAGCATGATGGCCAACAATCCTACATTCAAGTCACTCCATCACAGCTGCCTGGTCCATTAATAGTTTAATCTATGCGAGACAATAACTCTCACTACACAGAGATAGGTGTTTGTGACCCATCTTGGACTGTCATCCATTGATAGGATATTATTGTGCCCACATGAATGTGTGGCCATAATTTGTTCCCTGTAATTGTGGGTACATTGATTGCTGAGATGGATGAAAACTAGAAATTTATTAAATAAATAAAAATAAAAATAAAAAACTTGACAGAAGTAACTTAGAAAATTATAAATAAATCCACATACTTGCCGGTATGCACGTGTGTGGTTTTAATAGCCATTGTCATGCATGTAATGTTTGAAAGGTAGAGAGATTGTACTTTGTCATTGAGGCGAGCTTGAATACAACCCAACACACCATAATATTAAAAATCAGGACTTTTTCCTTTTTATCTGGGTCATCTTTGGGGTTTCAACATCACCACATATGACAAGTTTCACTGTATATGATGGAATGACAACAAATAACCTAGATTATAGCCACAAACTGTCATGATTTCCTTATTTTCATCATCGTGAATAGGAATGGCCAATGTAACTTTTATATAATCATAGATAGAAACATAGATTGAAATTTGCAATTTTAGATGAAAAGGTGGCCATCCTCATTTTCACTGCCTACATGATGCTGTTCATGATGACAATGAATTGGATTGTTAAAGTATACAAAATGAAGAAATTGCCTTACAGATGTGCCACATGGTTCAACCTGCTGTTCACAGAGTACATTATGATGACTTACAATTTTTTGTCTGACCTAATTCTCTTCAAGTTTGTTGTATCCAGACAATTCCAACCGTTATCGAACCGCACTAGTGCTCAAACCGTGCCTCAGGTGCATTTAAGATTTTCGAAAACATCTATTTCGTGGATGTTTTGCTATGAGGATTAAATTACACTTGTACTATTTTTTTAAAAAAAATGCAAAATTACTTTGTGGAAATGCCAGTATAAGTAGAAACCAAAATATGGTAGTAGAATGGTAAAAATAACACTTGATAAAATACAGAAATGTATGAGGGCACTGTGGTATCGTCCTTGAAAATACAATGTTCGCTAGAAAAAAACCTCAATCTGTTATCTAAACCTGATAATCGAACTTTTTATATGTGAAAGAATTCCCAAGTAACTGAATTTTAGTGTTAAATAATTTTGGATTAAGAAAAAAAAAAAACCGAAATTAAAAATGTCTCACTGAGGAAGCTCTACCCAACACCCACTGCTGATTTACGCTACCATGATTCACTCCCCCTTAACATCAAATTAATAACCAACTGTTCAAACTGGGATGAGTTAAAAATGAAAAACCCCAAAAATCAGAAACTTACAAGAAATCCGTTTCAAGCTGGGAGGATGAATATACTCGAGAGTTTGCGGAAGAGCTCCAAATAGGTGGAGATGTAGCCCACCTGCAACGAAGTAGCGGAATAAGACGATCCTCCTCCCAAATCCATACCATAACAGAGAAAGTGAGAAAGAAATTTCCTGAAAACTTCCCAAATCGGGGGTCCCATGAAGGGGCCTACCTGTTGTCTCCACCCCGTTTCAGAAATCGGAGTCCTCTTCTCCCTCTCCAAATCCAAAGATGCAACATGCAGGGGTATAAATCGAGCCTGCTTCCCGCCATTTCTGCCCAAACGCGCCAACATCTCGTCCTCAACGGGTTGCCATTTCACATCCGGAGGTGTCCGTACGCTGGATCCGCAGTCACTGCGGGATGGGCTCGAGGAGTCGTCGAAATACCGTCCGTTCCCGATGCAAGATCGCCCGAATCCCGAAAACGGACTGGCTACTTCCCATGCCACAGCCAATGGCTGGTGGTCGGTGCTTATGTGGGCCCCACCATGATGTACGTGTTTCATCCTTGCCGTCCATCCATTTTTCTAGATCACTTTATACTACAAAAATAAAACGGAGGTATATCTTAGTCTAAAGTGGAACACATTACAGGAAACGGTGTTGAATGAACTTCAATCGTTAAAATCTTTTTAGGGATATAAAAGTTTTGGATTAAGCTGATCTTTGTTTTTTTTTCCCTTCATATGGACTTTATAACCTAATTAATAGATTGGATGTCAAATAAACGGTACAATGGTCCTCAAGAGGATTTTAATGGTGGATATCTAATTACCATTATTTTCCTTTGGTGTGGCCCACCTGAGATTTATATTCTTATATTTTTTTTGTATCAAGCTATAGAATGATACGTAAAAATGGATGAACGGAGTGGATGAATCACATACATCATGGGTATTAGGTGGGATAGGATTCATGTGGTCGTGTGCCAACTCCACCCTCGTGTTTGGGAAGAATGGAAAAGCGTGGAATTACATTAAACGTAATTGCACGGGTCCTTTGCGAATGTAATTGCACGGGTCCTTTGCCAATTGCACTCAATGTTTCGGATGTTGTGTAAGTCCCACCATGATGTGTGGGCTACATCCACACCCTCTGCCCATTTATCAAGATTATTTTAGAGCATGGCCAAAAAATCAAGTAAATCTAAAGCTTAAGTGGACCCCACTATAGAAAGCAACAGGGATTGAATACTTACGGTTGAAAATTTCTTTGGGTTACATAAGTTTTAGATCTACCTCATTTTTAGGCTTAAAATGAGGTTACAAAATAAATTAACACTTTAGATATAACACATGTGTGTTATTCTCAATAATTTCAAATGATGGTAGGTATATCCATTCAATGTACCACCATATTATCAACAAAGCATGGCATTAATTTTATTCGATGGCAATAGGGGACAATCTCATACATGAGTAATGATTGTGTTTTTTAAATCTCATCCCACCTAATCCCTTCTAATCTCACTACCGAAACTGACCCTTAAAGACGCATTTGAAAGTAGGGCTGTACATGAGTCAAGTTAACTCGAAAAGCTTGCTCGACTCAACTCAACTTAGTTCAGATTGACTCGGCTTGAAAGGTCAACTTAAAGGGAGTCAAGCTTGTTTACTAAAGCTTGAGTTGAGTTCAAGCCAAGTTCGACTATGGTGTATTTCAACTCGACTCGGCTCGGGTAATATATTTTAATAATATATATTATATATATTATATTAATATTAAATATAATATATATATATATGTTTTTTTTTTAAGTTAAAATTAAAATTTTTTTACTAAAAAATCCTACCCTTCCCTATTCTCTCTTTTTCTTTCCCTTACCCTACCGAGGTAAACTCGACTCGACTCGAGATAAACTCGACTCAACTCGAACCACTAGTTTGATTCGAACTCAACTCGAAAGCTTTAGCAAACAAGCCAAGCTTCAATGTTGAGCTCGAGTATAACATGGATGAGTTAAGCCAAGCTTGGCCCACCTCGACTCCACTCAACTCAACTCGATGTACAACTCTATTCAGAGGTGAAAGATGGGAGGGACGAAGAAAGTTTCGAAATGTGCAAGGGGGAAACGGATTGGCTACTCCCCCTGCCACCAGCTAATGGCCGGTGGTCGGTGTTTTGTGATCCCCACCATAATGTATGTATTTCATCCATGCCGTCCATCTACTTTTTCTGATCATTTTATGATATGAGACCAAAAACGAGGTATATCAAAATCTTAAGCGGACCACATTACATGAAACATTGTTGAATGAGTGTCGACCATTAAAAACCTTTTGGTGGCCATAAAAGTTGGAAACGGATTGGCTACTCCCCCTACCACCAGCCCCGTGGCCGGTGGTCGGTGCTCTGTGGGCCCCACAATGATGTATATGTTTCATCTATTCCATTCATTCATTTTTACAGATAATTTTAAGGCTTCTTAAAAAACATTAGAGGGATATAAATCTTGTGGACCACACCACAGAAAAACAATAGCAATTGGATATCCATTATTAAAATCCTCCTAAGGCCCACTGTATTGTTTATTTGACATCCAATCTATTTATTAGGTCATACGGGCCCAGATTAAGGGAAAAAACAAATATCAATTTGATTCAAAACTTTTAGGGCCTATTTCGGCGGTGGGATTAGAAGGGATTGGGTGGGATGGGATTCAAAAAACATAATTATTACCCATGGCAGGGATTGTCACCCCATTGCCATGGGATAAGATTAATGTCATGCTTTGTTGATAATACGGTGGTAGATTGAATGGATATACCCACTATCATTTGAAATTACTAAGAATATCACACGTGTTATATTTAAACCATTCATTTGTTTTGTAACCTCGTTTTATGGCATGGGCCTAAAAATGAGGTAGATCCAAAACTTATGTGGCTCCAAAGAAGTTTTCAGCGGTAAGTATTCAATCCCCGTTGCTTTCTATGGTGGGGTCCACTTGAGCTTTAGATTTACTTGATTTTTTAGCCCTTGCTCTAAAATAATCTCGATAAATGGGTGGACGGTGTGGATATAGCCCACACATCATGGTGGGACCTACACAACTTACTAACATTGAGTGAAATTGGCATGGACCCAATGCAATTCCATTTAATACAATTCTAAGCTTTTCCATTTTTCCCAGACATAGAGTGGAATTGGCACAGGACCAGGACCAGATGAATCCCATCCCACCTAATCCCTTCTATTCCCACCGCCCAAACAAGCCATATCCCTTCTAATCCCACTGCCAAAACAGGCCCTTTGGGCGTGTTTGGACAGTGGGATTAGAAGGGTGTAAGACCTGTAACCTAGACCGTACAATTCTGTAGGACTTCGTGATCCTTCTGGTTGAATTTTGCCAATCCTCGACCCATTTCTGACGTTGGGCGCGATCCTAAGCCGAGTCCCGCATGCCGAAGTCAGTTCGACCCTAAACCTGTATCTTGGCGACCGCGTTGTCGCCGCGGTTCTAACGCTCGACTCGCGCACCGAACCGATACCCAGTCCAGGAGATACGGGTCAGCGTTCGGTTCGAAGAAATGCCGCACGTTGCGAATCTCGAGGGAATCTCTACGAGATATCCCATCAATCAACTATAAATGTACCTCCATACCTAAGTACAAGCAACCTATGCCTCCTTTACTCAAAGTCAACTCTCTCTCTCATTTTTCAAAGCTACCCTTACCCATGACATCATCACACCACTCCCTCCATCCCTTCTTTCTTTATTTTATTTATTTCTCTCTCTCATTCTCTCATTCCCTCCCTCTCACACGTCCAAGCCTCTTATAAGCAATCCAATCTCCCAAAAATTTCTAAGTGTGGCCCACCTTCTCATCTTCCATCTCGACCGTCCAATCATCATCCGCACCGTTAAAACCCGATCGACGTCCATAAGAACCATAGGTGAGGAGTTTTCAAGCCAAGGGAGCAAGGAGGATCGCAACTAGGTGGGTGATCCACCGTTAAATTTCTTTTCTTAGGGCCACTTATTGGTGAGACCCATTTTTTATGTATGAATTGTATCATGTGGGGCTCCGCCATTTTTTATGTATGAATTATATCATGTGGGGCCCCAGTGGTATGGGCCATCACCGTCTTTTGTCTCTTGTTTCTTTCTCTATCTTTCTCTTTCTTTCTTTTCCCCTTGAATGTTGTGAGCCCCACCAAATTATTTTAAATCCATTCCATCCATCAGACGGTGTGGCCCACCACATTTTAGGTGTAATCCACCCTTCATATATACATATATATGTACGTAGTAGTATATTATATTATATTATTATAATATATATTAATATTATACTATATATATATATGCATGGTGGGCCACATGCATGTGGGACCCACCATGAGGCCCATGTGTACACCGTCCAGCGTCCAGAGACGCTGGACGTGAAGCGGCTAGCATGGAGTGCGTGTACTGCATGGGTGTGTACTTGCAAGCTAACCCAAAAAAAAAAAAAAAACCTTTTAGAGTGGGCAGCTCATGCAGGCCCCACCTTGATGTATGTATGTAATCCACGCCGTCCATTCCGTTTTCTAGCTCATTTTAGGCGTTGAACCAAAGTCTTAAGGTGATCTGATCACCAGGTGGGCCATACCCTCTAAAACCATGTGAAGACATGCCAGAACATATAAAAGTACTTGGTGGGACCCACCTGGAGTTTGGATGCAGCTGAAACTCGGTCTGGACGGCTAGACAAGTGGGACACGCATAATGGGTGGGCTGGATTGTGAATCACTTCTCGGTGGGCCCTATATATATATATATATATATATATATATATATATATATATATATATATATATATATATATATATATATATATATATATATAAATAGGTGGCATGACGCCATACTCATGTCGCTGTGTCTTTGCGCTGCGCACGGCCGGGCGACGGACGTGCAGGACCCACAACTCCTGCCGTGGGCCCCACCATGATGTATGCGTGTCATCTACGCCGTCCATCTACTTTGTCAGATCATTTTAAGGCATGAGCCCGAAAATGAGGTAGATCCTAATCTCAGTGGACCACGTTACAGGAAAATAGTGTTGATTGGAGGCTCAACCGTTTTCACGGTTGAGTGACAAATGAACATCACGGTGGGCCCTGGCCCACCTGATTCTTAAAACAGGTTTGATGGCAAATGAATGTCACGATGGGCCCTAGTCTGCGTGACCGTGTGAACAGGTTTGATGGAAAGTAAATATCACGGTGGGCCCTGGTCCCGTGACCTTATGAATAGGTTAGATTTCAAATAAACAATACAGTGGGCCCCTAGGTCTGTGTGACCTCATCAACAGGTGGATGGAAAATAAATATTATGGTGGCCCCCTATTCATGCGACCTCATCAACAGGTGGTTGGAAAATAAATATTATGGTGGGCCCCCCTACTCAAGTAACCTTATCAACAGATTGGATAGGAAAATAAATAATATGGCGGGCCTCACATGAGGCCCACTTGGATGCATATGGGCTGATGTGTTTAGGCCCGTCTTGATGTATTTTTAGGCCCTTTATGGAGGCACACTTGGATGCATATGGGCTGATGTGTTTAGGCCCATCTTAATGTATTTTTAGGCCCATTATTGAGGCCCACTTTGGTATATATGGGCCCATGTATTTAGGCCCACCTGGCATGTATATGGGCCCAATTTTGAGGCCCACTTTGATGTATATGAGGCCCATATGATGAGGCCCACATTGTTATATTTGAGACCCATGTGATATACGCAAAGCCCATGGGTCATGGCCCATTGCAATGTACGTAAGGCCCGTTGGTGCGGTCCAATGACACGGCCCACTTGATGAATATAAGGCCCATATGATACGGCCCAATTGATGTACTCAAGGCCCAATCGAGTGCAATTAGGTCCATTGCAATGCGTGATCCCTCCGTGGTGTAGATAATGATGTTTATAATAAGTTGTGCCTAGGGAACAATGTTGGTTTGACGTCCACATTATAAAGATAATGTTGGTTAAATGTCCGCATTATTACACTCCCTAAGGCCCATGGATGGGCCCATACTTGTAGTGAGTAGGCCGTCTAGGCCCATATCCGTTATGCACAAACCCATCACTATATAACATATTTAGTATAGATGCATGATTCATGATCATACGCATCATATGTATGCTTGGTATGAGGAGTGATTGATCATAACATATGCCTCCAGGCAGACTGTTTACGGGCTCCCTGATAGGCGGAGTTGCCTACATGAGTGCGTGCCTCATGCAGGATGGTTGCATGACTGATAGTGTGATACATGCACTTGCATTTGTGTGATTGTGATATGCCCTATCGACATCAGGGCCATAGCCTCCACAGACACACCGTGGGTGGTTGGTTGGATACCAGAAACCGTGTTCTAAACAATTGGGGCGTCGTCGATGTCCCTGGGAGAAAGTCCCTAAACCCGATGGTACCAGAGAATGACTCCAACGTCGAGACCGAGTTGATATACGAGCGCACGAGGGCCGGATACCAGAAGGCCGCGTCTTCCACATGTCGTGGTCGGTTGGAAAGGAGTGGTGGCCTTACTCGCCCAAGAGCAGGGGGCATTACTAGGCTGAGTTTGACCAGCTCGGAAATGGGTTCGCTATCGACGTACTGGATATGTATTGGCAGACTATTGGCCAGACGGATAGTGATGTTTCTTACGCTCACTTGGACTATGCTGCCTGAGAGAGAGACAGTGCTATTTGGAGTGTACTGAACTCCAATGATTATCCATACTGAGAACCGTACTGATTTGGTGCTCTAGTGAGGAGTTGCATTGGTATAAGGATTGACATGCTTGACCTACATGTTGTATCGCATGGCCTTGTTATGGCCGATAACATTCATATCTTATACTGCATAACCTTGGTATAGCTGGTTGCATTTACGTACTCATCAGCATGATTCTACATTACTCTGACTTTGCATTCTGAGCATGTTCGCACACACTTACACTGCCCTCTAAGTTTTCTATAAGCTTATACACGATTGATGCGTGCGGTGTGACGCTGGACGCTACCGTAGTCTCGCCGCATAGATTGGAGCGTGCAAACAGCATCGGAGTTTTGTTATTAACACTATCTTGTATTTTCCTTTCCTACACATTGTACTTAAAGTTTTTTATCATAGTGGAATTTGTGATGGTGTTCTTGTGGTTATTGTTCGTGAGTTATGCTTGTGGTTATGCTCATTACGAATCAAATTGACTATTAAAAATCCTCATTGTAGCATCCCAGGATCGGAACCTGGTATATGACTGCCGGGAGCCGAGAATGGGATACTACGGAGGTTGTCGGCGCCGAATTCGGCGATTGGAAATTTTGTGAGCCCGGTCTCCAAGTTCGAGGTGTGACAAAGGGATTAAGTGGGATGAGATTTAAAAAACATAATTATTAGCCATGGCATGTTTGGACTGTGGGATTAGAAGGGATTAGGCGGGATGGGATTTAAAAAACATAATTATTAGCTATTACAAGGATTGTCCCTATTCCTATGGGATAAGATTAATGCTATGGTTTATTAGTAATACAATGGTACATTGAATGGACATACCCACCATAATTTGAAATTACTGAAAATAACACACGTGTTATATCTAAACCATTCATTTGTTTTGTAACTTCATTTTATGGCATGGGCCTAAAAATGAGATAAATCCAAAACTTATATGGCCCCAAAGAAGTTTTCAACGATGAATATTCAATCCTCGTTGCTTTCTATGGTGGAGTTCACTTGAGCTTTAGATTTGCCTAATTTTTTGGTCCATGCTCTAAAATAATCTCGAAAAATGGGTGGACGGTGTGGATATAGCCGGACCTACACAACTTGTTAATATTGAGTGAAATCGGGACGGACCCAATGTAATTTCATCTAATATAATTCCAAGCTTTTATCATTCTTCCCAAACATATGGAGTGGAATTGGCACAGGACAGGATGAATCCCATCCCACCTAATCCCACTGCCCAAACACGCCCTCGTGGAAACGGCTTGGCTACTCCCCTGCAACCTGCCAATGGCTGATGGTTGATTTTTTGTGGGCCCCATTATGATGTATGTATCTCATCCGTGCCGTCCATCTACTTTTTCTAAACATTTTATAATATGAGACAAAAAACGAGGTATATCAAAATCTTAAGTGGACCACATTACATGAAACATTGTTGAATGAGTGTCGGCCATTAAAAACCTTTCGGTGACTATAAAAGTTTTGGATTAAGCTGATATTTGTTTTTTTCCTTAATATGTGCCTTAATGACCTAATAAGATTGGATGTCAAATAAACAGTACAGGTGGAGTAGCCAATCCGTTTCCGTGCAGGGGGATCCGTTTCCCATTTACCTCTTTGATACGGTCCACCATTTCGTGTCTTACGCTAAAGTTGAGGGCAATCATCCAATGGACGGCTCGGATGCCACTCAAACATCACGGTGGGCCCCACACAGCTCGAACGTATGTGGCAATTAGAAAACCCGCGTAATAGATCCTTTATAAATCCTCTTCTTCCTCGACTCTCCCCAGACGCAGCTATCTACACGAGTCTACCGAAAACCCAAAGCCCTAAGAAAGCTTCAGCAGAAGAGCTGCTCTCTCACCATGGCCAACCGTCCGTACACTCTTCTCATCTTCTTTCTCTTTCCTTTTCTCATATTTGCCCTTCTCTCTTCTGTTTATTTTCCTTTTTGCCCTTCCTCCTTGAATTTCTTTGAAATCTCTCACCCCTCCTTTTTGATATACTACTACAGCTATGGCGCGTTCATTCCTCCAAGCTGCTTCTACGGAGGAGACCGCTTCTCCGTTGCGGGTCGTTCAGATCGAAGGGCTGGTAATTCTTCCCAATTCTCGCTCTCTCTCTCTCTCATTAGCATTGATGTGCACTGTCGAATTCGTTGTGGTTAGATGCTAGTTTCGTTGTGGTTGTAGCGGTCCTAGTTGCATTGGGATGCTTTGATGATTCAATTGATTGATCTAGACCGTCCGTCAGGTCCAGCACGTATTTAATGGTCCACCATCTGAAATTCACACTGATTGGATGATTCTAACCATGTGACTGACAGCCTATAAAATGGACGCGCTGGATCATTTGTATTAAAATAGGCCCAATAGACAATTTGGGCAATCAATTTGTTGGAGGCTGCGATGGATCGGTTATGCTCATAAGGAATCACTTTTATCAGGCCATCATAACCATCCTTATAGATGCCCTGGACCAAAATTCACTGATACAACACACCAATATGGCACATGGTTAAGAGATCCAACCCATGCTTCAGCAGGGTTCCACCACTTAGATGCCATGGCCAATAAACGAGGCTGGTCCATTGATCAGGTGAGCCACAGTTCATGAAACAAATGGATGCCTCCAGTTAAAAAGTTTTCTAAGTCTTTTCCAGCCATTCGTTTGCTTCTACTATTGGAGTCCATCTGATGAGTTTGAGCCATGTCATCTCACCAATGGGACTCACTTGATGGACAGCTTAGATCTCACGGTGACGTGCCATGTTAAGTCATATGAAGAGTGCAGATGGGGATGTCTCATGCATGTGTGCATGATCGACAAACCTCTATCATAGTGATTTTCTATCAGATTTTTAAGTATTTATCTCCAAGCCTAGTCTCTAGTCTCTAAGTTGTACCTTGCTTGTTGATTTGTACGCATCTTCAGAATTCAGTATGAAAATGTAAAAGTCATGCATGTAAACTTGCATGCTCCTGTTAATTTTTTTATCCATTACTATTTTAAGCAGTTCATTGAAATGGTTCCTTAGATTAGTTTGTTGTGGAAAAAATCCCTCGTTTAAGGTTGTATCATATGATATAGATTTCTATTGTTGTAACCAAAGTGCAGCAATCTATTTCCAAATTTAAGACGAGTTAGTATCTTGATATAATGCAATTGTTTTTGTTTCAAGTCTAACTTAAAATAAATAAATAAATAAAAAATCAAAGCAACTACTCTTGGGTTGGGACTGGTTATTTACTTTAAACAGAGCATGGTGGATCAGAATTTGGGCATTTCACTTGGTTGGAACTGAATTCTCCAACCAAAATGAATTGGGCATCCTAAATCTGTAACTTAGGGTGTGTTCGGTTACTGGTTTTTATATTTCTCGGCTTAGTAATTTCCTGGTTTTAACACACACACACAAAAAAAAAAGAATGAAGAAGTTTGGTTTGCAATTTTTGCTCAGATTTTACATTCTCGAGCTTTTCCTCAAAAGCTTGTCCCAACTTTTAGCTGGGGAATGAAAACTTAGTGGCTATTTGGATACATGGATAGCCGGTTGAGTTAAAAAAGTCACTGGTCATCTTTTACCTTTTTTGGTTTGTAAATAAGAATTGGAAAAGTTTTTTCCTTGTTTAATGTTTTAGGATGCATTTCGTTGCCCCAAATATCATGAAATTTCGTAATATTCTGCACCAGATTACACTGATGAATCATGAGATATCATGATATTTGGTGCAACCAAACATACCCTTAACTTTTAACCATAAAGGCCCAATTTTTTAATTTTTATTTTATTTTACTCTACATGTATTGGATTTTTTATAACTACTTCTCCCACACCCTAAACCCTAACACCACCACCACCACCATTCAAGCAAATGCATGGTTCAAAATATCTGTATCAGCTTGATACAATACGTGATACAAGTTTGTATCAGCTTGTCACAAAAAAGAAGACCCATATTAGGCTGTATTGATTGATATATCCATAAAGGCCAACTTTATTTTTATTTTTTCAAAATGTCTCTCATTTTTCCTCTTCTTTTTTATTTCAACCATGGAGGATGCTCAAAAAGTCATTTTAGACTAGATCCAACAATGCATGTCCACGATCCACCATAGGGTCTAGCATGTGCTAATTTTGGACTGGTTATTTATAGATCTGGGGCCTAAATATTAAGAGCTATAATTTACTATTTGTAAGAGATATATGGGGGATGTAATGGATGAAATGTGGCTGATTTGAAGATGGGATTGAAGATTTTGAGGATTATTTAAAATTTAAAATTTACTATTATTAGGCTTTTACTATCTTAGGTAGATTAGATTGATTTGAAGTCAACTATGATTGATTTGAAATCAATCTTTTAGTTAGGGGATCCTCATTAAAAATTCATTTTGGGAGGGGGTTTCTAGATGAGCATTCCAAATTTTCTAAGTGTGAGTTTTGCTTAAGTATTGCAAGAAGAAGTTTGATGTTATTAACAATTTTCCTCCCTCTCTACTCCACTATTCTTGTGGGTGTAGTCTTATCCATTTCTTTGCAATCTGGGTGATGAGATCTCATTGACTTGATAACCGGTTTGCATTGTTTTGGTACCAAAGCGGGTTTATCTTTGAGGATTTTTGACTCTACATCATCTCCTAATGGTTTTGAAAGAAATGGTACATGAAGCGTTGTATAAGTAACCTAATTAATCTGTGTGCTCATAAAGCAAGTAGATTAACTCATGCATACGATAGATGATCTGACTAATAAAATGGGAGTTCTCCAATGTTGTGGGAATCTGGAGATTGAAGTTGGAACATGTGGACACATAAGGGAAGGTCTTTGCCAAGGTCCTAGCCAACAAAGGGCAGACCTAGCTTGTGAAGACACCAATGATTGAATCCTTCAACATTGCAATGTGATTGAGAGCCGATAATTAATGTAGAAATTCTAGAATCCCATTGTCGTTTGCATGCTGACAACCTCAATGATTGCTAAGTAAAGTGGAAAAAGGTGTTTGAGTATAAGAAAATCGGGGATAATCGAAAGGTTAAGTTAGTAGCTATGAAGTTTTCCGATCATGCGTTAGCATGGTGGGACGAACTCCAAGTTGAACGAATTTGTCAAGGTAAGGAGAAAGTAAATTTAGGAAAAGTTATAAAAGAAGTTCCTACTCGCGATTTATGCTCGTGACCTGTATCAAAGATATAATAACAATCTATGTCAAGGGAGCAAATCTGTAAATGAATATACTGATGAGTTCCATACATCGAAATTGCGAGTAGGGTATCGTGAGTATGAAGATGAAAAGATTTCAAGATATCTTAATGGTCTTAACCCATATATTAGAAATGAATTGGCTCCCAAAGATGTATTTAAGATGCCTGATGCATACACACTTGCTTTAAAAGTTGATGAGATAATTAATTGGAGACTTGGGAAACAATTCAGTGCCGTACAAGGATTATCATCCACAATGGGACATGATACTAACTTCTCACGTAAGATAACCACATGACTTCCCATATTTCAAGGGATAATAGGCCAACGTCCAACAATGAAACCAAACGCCAATCCTAGAGGAGATGATTATGGATGAGGAGCTAGTGTGCCAAGACGCGGCAACACAACTCCTTTTATGTGCTTTAAGTGTGGGCTACTAGGACATGTTCTTTTCACAGTCTTAAACAATTAGTCCATAGTTAAAGTGAATTTGGCCAAGGAAGGAGAATGTTGAAGTTACTCTTGACCGTATGCAAATGAAAGTTGGAGATGACATAGAATATGAAGAACATGCATGTGACAATGGGGCTCATGTTGGAGAAGATATAGCAAATGTATACGGTGGTAGAGACGAGGCATTGGTTATCCAACGAACTATGCTATCGGTGTCTCAGGTGATTGATGAGGGGCGGTGGTTGCAACACAGTATCTTCCCCATCACTTGCACTTCTGGTGTGAAGATATGCCCAATTTTGGTAGATGAGGAGAGCATTGAGAATATGTTTCACAAGAAATGGTGGATGAATTAAAACATAAAGAAATAAGCATCCACGCTCATACTAAATTTGTTAGTTTAAAAAGGGGAAGAAGTTTTCGTTAACTCCGGGTGCTTAGTTTCCTTCTCTATTGAATTTAAGTATAAGGATGAAGTGTGGTGTGAAGTCCCCATAAATGCATGCCACATTTTGTTAGCAAGACTTGTTTTGGGAGATATGGTGCATTGACTTGGGCTAACACCCATCTCTTCATTAAGAATGGTTTTAGTATCAAATTGCGTCCAATTAAACATCTTCCAACACTGAAATCTAATAAAGATGATTGTTAGAAATTGATTAGTGTACAAAAGTCTGAAGAAGAAAGGAAGAGACTGAAATTATCTGTCTTATTGTTAAAGAAGAAGTAAAACAATTGGATGTTTCACCTCTCATGTAGAGGCTCCTTTGTAAATATCAAGATTCAATGCCTAAGGGCCTGTTTGAATTTCCAAACCAATGGTAAATACATGGGAAATGGGTAATAATGATTTCCTGAGTAATTACAGTAGCAGTACCAATGCTTGATTTGATGCTGGCTTTTTTCGGCACAAAAACCGATGTTGCTGTGAAATATACGTGGGGCCCACAGTGATATATGTGGCTTATCCACACTGTCCATCCATTATCCCAACTGAAATTAGGGCATCATCCAAAAAGATGAGGAAGATCCAAAGCTCAAGTGGGCCACACCACAGGATTTAGGAAATTAAATACCTACCGAGGCCACTGTTTACTTTGGTGTGGGTCACTTGAGTGTTGGATCGGCCTCATTTTTTGGCTCATGCCTCAAAATGTTATGTTAGAATGGATGGATGGCACAGATACATCACACACACACACACACACACACACACACATATATATATATATATCACAGTAGGGCCCACAAATTTAAACCAGTCCATTTGGACCGGTTTTCCAAGCAGGAATACACATGAATTTTCAAACAGATGTAAAGAGTAATCATTACTCATTTATCGTGTATTTACATTGTATTTGAAAAATCAAACATGCCCTAAAGAACTCCCAACTGGACCTCCTCCTATGAGGAACATTCAATATCATATTGACTTGGCACTAGGTTTGAACTTGTCGAATCTTGTGCATTACTGAATGAGTCCAACCAAGCACGCCGAACTCCTGCATATTGAATGGTCCGACATAAAGAAGTTCAAATGAAGAAAAAGAAGGATATCAAAGAGCAGAGCTAAGTACCGAGAAGTTGCAAATGCACATCGCAGTAAGAAGATATATAAAGAAGGTGACATAGTTATGGTTTATCTTTGCAAAGAAAGGTTTCCAAGAGGAACTTACAACAAACTTAAGTATAAGAAGATTGGTCCATGTCGAGTCAAAAGGAAGTTGGGTGACAATGCCTATGAGGTCGAGTTACCAGATGACTTAGATATCTCACCGACTTTCGATATGGTATATTTGTTTGAGCACCATATTGAGGTGTCCGATGTGCAAGATGAAGTCGTTATCAACACGGATAAACAACTCCCAAGGAAAAAAAAGAATGAAGAAGTTGAACAAGTGTTGCGCATGGAGACTATTGACAGTCAATGGGGCCGGTAGAAGCAATACTTGATAAAATGGAAGAACAAGCCATATTCAATGCACATAGATTGCAGGTGAAGAATTGAAAAGATTGGATCTGAATCTCTACTTGTATGAAGCGTCCAACTTGCCAGAGGTGAGTTCTTTCCACCCGGGGGGAATGATGTAGGCCTACGGTCCACCATAGGGCCTAACATGTGCTGATTTTGAACTGTTTATTTATAGATTCGTGGCCTAAATATCAAGAGCTGCAATTTTCTATTTGTGAATTATGGGGGATGTGATGGTTATATGGGGGGATGTAATTGAAGATTTGATTGAAGATTTTGAGGATTATTTCCTAGATTTGCTTTTACTATTATCAAGCCTTTACCATCTTAGGTATATTAGGTTGATTTGAAATCAACTATGATTGATTTGAAATCAATCTTTTGAATTAGGAGGATCCTCATTAAAGATTTTAGTGGAATTTGATCAATTGAAGCAAAACTGGTCATTCAAAGGAAAATAAAACACTTATTTTAATGTTTTCATCTTCCTTTTTATGTTTTCCAATGTAATGGGCCTTAATCCTTTAAATCAAGCTTGATTTATGTTCAATTAGGGCCAATTTGGTTGACTTTTAGTAGGTCAAGTCGATGGATAACATTCTTATTCTTTTCGTTTCTTTGTTCTGTCTGCTTTGGCTATTTGCTAGGTAGTCTTTTAATAAAATTATTCGTAGCCCTTCAGAAAAAAGAAGAAAAAGAATAACATTCTTATCAGAGAATGGTCCGATACACCATTATGTACACATCCATGCCAAGTTGGTTGACTTTTAGTAGGTCAAGTCGACAGACAACATTCTTATCAAAGAATGGTCTGATATACCATTATATACATATGCATAACACAAAAATGGTAAATTGTTGAATTTATCTCTTTTTCATTTTCCTGATACATTTACCCCAAATTTTGGCTTAGAATAAATTGGCCTATACAGATATGACGCCTATATTGTATTTTGGCCAGGCTGATGCTCCCACCAATACTGACATTCAAACCATGCGCAAGTAGGATTGTAGGTGGCCAGCTGGCAACCAGATTTCGATACCCCTCTCTATCTACACACACAAACACACACTGTACAGCTGTGTCAGCGACCATACAGCTATCGTACAAAAGGGTTGACATATGCAATCAGGTCTAGATCCTCCCCCCCACACACACACACAAACACACACACACACAGAGACACAAACAATAAAAAAGAAGAAGAAAGGTTCCAGATCAACTGTGTTTACCAGACTTCGTTAGAAATTTGTACATAATAAACCTTTACTTTTTGTTCTGGCCTTATTTTACTTATTCCTGTATCCAATCAGCCTCCTGGGTAGTTGAAACAGAATTTTAGACTTACTCCCATGTTTCCCTAGGAAACCTAGTGTTTCAACTAAACAAAAATTAATAGTCATGACCAGAAATTACTAGGCCAACTCTAGCATTCCTCAGGGAATGAAATCCCCAGGCTACAACTAAACATGCACTTAAAGAAGTTGCAAGAACCAATCACTGCAGTGGAACCGAACAGAGATGGGTACTAAGAGGTTGTAAGTTTAGAATTGTCCTATGCACTTACTAGAGCGTTTAAACTAAGAAATTTATATTTTGAATGGCTTACATGTAAGGCATGTGCTTGTCAGCTAGCTCCACATGTTTTAGGAATGCTGGATTATATGAGAGCATTTTCAAAATTCTCCTTTGGTATTTTATGCATTACAGGTTATTTTGAAGATTATCAAACACTGCAAGGAGTTTTCGCCTGCTTTAGTTACCGGACAACTTCTGGGATTGGATGTTGGTAGTGTTCTCGAGGTTACCAACTGTTTCCCGTTCCCGGTATGTGAAGCTATCCTATTTTGTTCTAGAGTTGGTAGTGTTCTTGGAGCGCACATAATACTCCAATGCTGTCTCATTGTGGAAGCTGCCTTTTTCTCCTCTTCAATGTTCATGCTGTCCTTTTATAAAAATTAAACATTACAGATTCGAGAAGAGGATGAGGAAATTGAAGCAGATGGGGCTAATTATCAGCTTGAAATGATGAGATGCTTGAGAGAGGTCAATGTTGATAATAACACGGTTGGGTGGTAAGTTCTCTTTTACATATCAATATGCCTTACAATTGATTTATTACAACAATAAACATGTCTAAGATTCTATTTTGACTCTTTTAACTTCTCCAATATTTGATAGCTTGGAGGGTTTCAAAACAGTGGTTTGGACACCATTTTTTTATATAATAAATAATAATAAATAATTGCTAAGTTTCATTCAAAAGAAAGAAGAAAGTGGTTTGGACACCATCATCCAATTGCTAGTGATCTTGGGTTGGAACATGTTAATGTCCTTTGAATATGTGGTTAAATAAATTGTATTTAGGTCTTAATTGCCAGGTACTCGTACCATTGTTTCCCACAAGTAACTTTGGCATTCAATAGTCATGCAAGTGGTTACTGGATGCAGAAGCACAGGCGGCAAAAAATTTACACATTATTTTAGAGAATGAAGAATCTAGGGTTTGCAATATTCTTGGACAGGAGCGACGCTGAGGGTAGGGGATGCGTGTGTGTTTGTGCGAGCGCGAAGGATGGAGGATAGGACCAGGTCAGCCCTATCCTGTTGAACAATGTGTGCCATGCAACACTACGTGTTCAACATGCAAATTCCTTTAAACTAAGAGAAACTCATCTAAGGTACACCCTTTCCCAGTCATTACAAGGACCGTGGAAGTATCGAGTCTCTCTAAAAGATAGAGCATTCGTGCACAATGACCAACAAATACCCTGGTGTAGAAGTATGATGGATATGCATGATCTTTATTTAGTGATTTACATATATAAATAGTTGCTTGGGTTGTTCATTCGAGCTTCTTACATTCCAATCTATGCCATGGTTGGAAAACTCTCCAAGTTGACTCATGGCTCTTCCTAGTTGTCCCATTTCTTGAGCAAAACTGAGCAAAAAAAGTCAGAAGACTCACCCTATACCAAAAAGGGTCTGACTCAATCAGTTCTGTTGATTTTTTTATGTGATTCGGTGACTGTCCCTGGTCAAAAGAAACTTGTGATGAGTCATGCCATCCTTATTCTACTGCAAAACTCAACACAGTCTAGTCATACTGGTTAAATTGTGGCTCAACATTTTAAAAATATTCTCAGTTCTCACCAGTAAACTAATATAAGGTGTTATAGGCTTCTCATTTATAATCATTGGTAATTTTGAGCTTTTCTACTATAAGATTATTCTTTTCTTATAAGCAGACTATAAGAGTATGTGTCAAGTCAGAGCCTAAGCTTGTAAAATTAGGTTTCTGTTTATGAAGGATTCAAGATAATTTTTTCAGTTGAATTTTGTTGTTTTATGAGAGTCAGTTACTTTCCCAAGTCAAGAGAGACTTGTTTGTGTCATGCAATTCCTATTCTATTGCAAAACCCAACACAACCAAGTCATGCTGGTTAGATTGTGACTCACCAATGCAAAATATTCTCACAAGTCAACTACTCGAAGGTGTTTTAGACTTCTCACCTAAAGTCTTAAGTAATTTTGAACTTTTCTACGATCAGAATGTGCCTTCTTCATAAGCAACCTAAGCGTATGTGTCGAGTTGGAGTTTGAACTTGTTAGGTTAGGTTTCTATTGATGAAGGGTTCAAGTTAATTTTTCAGGTTTAGGTCTTTGTTTTATAAGAGTATATCTCAAGTTTGAGTCTCAGTTCATAAAATTACATTTCTGTTGATGAAGGTTCAAGGACGAGAACTGTAGTGAAGTGTGAGAACAATTCCTGCAACTTTTTTGCAATAATTGAGAACACAGGCTTATTTTAGCATTTAAAAGAAGGGAATGCTGCATACTCAACTAGTTGTAAACAAGTTTTGAAAAATTGTTTGATACGACTTGGTATTGTTGATTAGTACTAGTTTCAGCTCAGATGAAATTAGTCACCAAACTGATTTTGGAATGAAAATGAGTCAAAACACTAATATGGGGCTGAAATGGACTGAGTGGGGGTGAGTCGTATTGTTTTTGTCCCTAAGGTGAGTTGCACTCTAAAAACATTGCTCAAGTGCATGGTTTTTTTTAAAATTTTAATTTTTATAATTTTAAAATAAGGGTAAGAAAAATTGTTATTGAAACGGTGCTGAGCTAGCACAACAAACTACAAACAAAGCAAACATGCTAAATTACAATCCTCTAAGGACTTTATACAAGAAGCCCATTCTAGAACAAAATATTTCACCCTTAAGAACACCTTCTCCTCCTTGCTAGAGACATTGCGAAAGCTACTATTTCTTTCCCCCAAAATTGCCCACCAGATGGCAAACAAAACCCAAGTACAATCTTATGTCTTCCGATTCTCATACCATTCCAACTCAGGAGTAACTCCCCAATTGAGTCAGGCATAGCCCAAGACATGCCGATGGAATTGATAAAATGTCTCATCTCCAAAGTAAAATTACAATGGATGAAGAGATGGTTGACTGACTCTGCATCCGCCATGCACAATGTGCACACATTGGGAAGCACCATGGATCTTCTTTAAAGGTTGTCATTGTCAATGGTGAGAATTCTCTCCCTTCCAACCAGCCAACCAAATGCCACTACTTTTGGAGGGGCCATGTAGTGCTAGTGTGCCACACATGGGTCGTATGAACACACTGATTAACCCTAGGCTAGCTATGCAAACACCTGTAGAATGATCGAACCGAGAAGCGGTACGATTTGTCTCTTAGCCAAATCAATTGTCCCTCTTTTCTCTCACTGATGCATGCAATTGAAGACGGTCAAGAAGTCTTACAAATTCCTCCACCTCCTCATCCAACATGTCTCTACAACAAGGAGGGGACCAAACCAGATTGTTTCCAACCAAGGAGAAACAATTGGAAACCAAGATATTCTTTCCCGAGAAGAGGTGCCATTCTTAGGAACACAACTTGAAGAGGCAAGTCGTCGGCCCACACGTCCTCCCAAAAATGGATTCTCCCCATTTCCTAAGGAGAAGCGAACCCCAGTTTTTATTTCCTCCTTTAGCACCGAGATTCCCTTCCACGCACGAGAGGTCCTGTATAGGGAGGAATATTTAACCCCCCCCCCCTTGCATCCATACTTCCTTGCAGTGAGCTTTCTCCAGAACAAGTCTTCCTCCTCCCCAAACCTCCACAATCATTTTCGTAAAGGAGCCCGATTCATCTACTCACAAATCTCTAATACCAACCCCCCCTCCCAATGATTTGCACACTTCTTCCCACCCGAATAGGTGAAATTTCTTCCTTTCATATAACCCTTGCCACAAAAAATCTCTTCTTAGCTTTTCCAACCTAGCAAGAATTGACTTTGGGCATCTGAAGAGGGACACGAAATACTAGAGCAAATTCAATAAAGTTGACTTGATTAAAGTTGTTTGACCACAAAGAGATAAATACCGGCATTTCCATTTAGCTAACTTCCTTTCGAAACCCTTTAACATTGTGTCCCATAAATGCTTTGCCGGCTTCCCAATACAGAAGGGAAGACCAAGGTTGGTCGAAGGGAAGGCCCTCACTTGACAACTAAACACCTCCGTCAATTGATCCACCTCCTCCCTAGATAAGTGCATCCCCAACATCTCACTCTTATCAATGTTCACTTTGAGACCCGAAACCGCTTCAAGACTTAAGTTCATGGTTGTAAATGCAACTATATGTGTGGGGCCCACCATGATGTCTGCATGGCATCCAACCTCTCCAGAAGGCTTGGCCCACAATGAATTGGGATGCCACAAAAATTAGGCCGATCCAACCATCATGTGGGCCCCAATTGAATTTGGATATTTTGGGTGGTTTTCCATTGTTTTTGTGGTGTGGCCCACCTAATGGTTGGATCAACATGATTTTTGGGGCGTCTCATTTTCACAATGGAGCAACCTTGCTTGGACAGTTTGGATGCCAGACATTGTGGTGGGACCCGCACTTAGTTGCTTGAAGTTCTCATCTGTAACTAGTGTGTGAGATGATCTCTAAAAAGAAACAACCGGCAAATATTGTTGGGGTTTGTAGAAGTTTTTGTTTAGGTTAATTGTAGACTACCTTATTACTTGAGCTTCTCAATTGAGAGAATTGTAAAATTTGGTTTTTTTTTTTTTTTTTTTCCACCATTGATTTAGGGCTTCCATATCAAGCAATGCAGGAGGCAAAAAGAAGAAAATTACTAGGGTTTTAGGTTTAGTTTTCATTTTTTTATTTTTATTTTTATTTTATTTATTTTATTTATTTATTTTTTTACCTTCTAAAATTTTCATCCTTTAATGAATTTTACTCGCATTCGTATACATTTATCCATCCATATTCATCAACTTGTCCGAATAAAAAACTTGCAGTAGGCTGAGTCGAGTCTGAGTCTCAAGTTTTCCAACCTTGATTTATGTGCGCATGTGCAAGTGATTTGCTTCAATGATTGTTACTCTCTCTCAAAAAAATAACATGAAATAAAATCTTGATCCACTGCGCAATCATCAGAGTTAGTGCCCCATTTGTTTGTTTCTGAATCACTCATTTGGGATCTATGCCAAGTGAAAAAATTTCAAATGTTTCTGTTATGTATATACATTATACATTTATGTATTCTTATTTGTCAAATATAAAAAAAAAAAAGAAAAAAAAATTGTCTTGCTCCAGTTAGTATTCAATTTGCCCAAATCAAAATGTTCCAGTAATGCCAAGTCAAATATGAGTCTCAAAAATTTCAACCTTGATTTATCTGTACACGTGCGAGTGCATTTCCTTCAGTGATTTGTTATTCCTTCAAATAAACAAATAAAGTAAAACTTTGATCCCTGCTCTGAATCGAAGTTAGTCCCCCCTTTTTTTTCTGAAGAAAACAATAGTCATTCATTTGGGATCCATGAAAGTGAAAAACATTTTCAAATTATTCCTTTTACATTGTGTAAAAAAATTTCCATGGATGGACGTGGCTTACACCTTGATCTCTTGACATGTTGCATAATTCCGTTGTATTCTTTTCACGATATTCCTTTTGGTAATTACTTTTTTCTCGTGAAACTTGGACAGGTATCAGTCCACTCTTTTGGGATCTTTTCAAACAGTGGAACTAATAGAGACCTTCATGAATTATCAGGTAAACTAATGAAATATATATATATATTTTTTTGTATTGCAGCATTTGCCCATGGACAAATAATTCTTCTTCTTTTTTTCCAGTTTGTATCAATTAAAGACTTTTCAAGTTTACTCATCCTCTATTGCTTGTAGCCATGTAGCCCATCAGCTAGTCTCCCTGTGAATTAGCTAGACCCACCTTTCTGTTTATGTCAGTTAAAATTCAAATTTGTTGATATTAGCCATTAGCATATACATCGACCATTGCCTTCCTATCAACAATGTTCAATGTAGTGACAATATTATTGCGGTATTTCCTGGATATTTCCTACAATATCTGCAATGTTTCCCATGGTATATATGGTATTTCTTGTAACCATGCCACCCAGTAGCTAGAGTTCATTATAGAATGTTTTCGACTCTATTTTTGGCAATTAAGTGGGAGTGGTGAATCTACTACTATTATACCTTTTTTTTCCCCTCAATTTTGTCTCAATCCCTTGCAAAAGAAAAAAGTTCAGTTCCTCTCATTGCTACAAAACAAGGGTGACATTGCAATTGATTAGGAAGGGTATTAGCAACTACATTTACCCTTTCAATAATGGGCAAGTGAAATGTTTTTCCTTGATCTGAATCTCGTATTTCTTCAAACATGATACACAAGCTCCACGGCTGGTTATGGTTCCAAGTATCAGTGTTGGTGAAAGGTTATTCAAAATCGGTTACGTAATGGTAACGGTCATAACTGTTACGCGTTACGGGGTTGAAACGGCCGTAACGGCCGTTACAGAAAAACGGGCTGTAACGGCTCCTTAACGGTCCACGAACAGCGTTTTTCAAAAAATGGGGCTGTAACGGCCGTTACGGCCCGTATCATAACGGTAACGGTGGTGGCCGTTACGGCCACCGTTACCGTTACGGAACACCTTGATTGGTGGGCATATTGGCCCGGCCAAAAACTGATATGATACAGCAGTGTCTATCGGTATTAGCCCCGTATTTGACATAATTTTTTAGCAAAGAAATATATTAGAAAATAGGGGAAAATGAGAAATCCAAGAATTTATAACTCTCTCTCACTCTGTGTGTGTGTGTGTGTGTTTTTTTTTTTTTTTTTGAACATGTATCCAATGGTAATACCAGACCCTCTTTGGTAAGAATGCTCCATGGCAGGTTGACCTGTTGTAAGCTATGATGTTAAGACGTTTGGGTTAAGTATGTCATAAGTTTATATGATATATTATTAGTACGATTATCTATTAACTATTAGACTATCAAATGATTCAAATCATAATAGGCTGTAAAACACATATAACATATAATGATATACACTATCATATATTCATGTTTTAGACACATTCAATGAAAAACAATAAAAAAAAAAAATGATAACCTTCGAATTTAATAAAAACTAAAAAAACAATCACAAAAAATGATAAAAAATTAAAAAGAGGTGAAAGTGAATGCATTCATCTACCATTTCATCCATTTGTCCATTTCATCATATTGATTTTTGAAAAAAATAGAATACAATATATATATATATTTTTTTTGAAAATGGTAAAAAATATATAAAAACCAAAATTATAGCTCAGATGGTAGATCCATGTCCAAACAACATAGATCCATGTTCAAACAACAATAAAGTTTCATTTCCCCAATGTAAGGGCTTGTTTGTTAACGCTGAAAATTTTTACTTAACGCGGAATCTGGAAAGCGTTCGGTGTTAAGTGTTGTTTGTCAAAGTTGAACGTGGAAAGCGCTCCGTAATTTTTGTCAATTTTTTTCGGCAACAGAGGTCTAGCTTAATAGTGAATACAGAATGCGTTCCACGAATTCTTCTAAAACAAATTTTTTTCTTCTGAAATTGCCCCTACGCACATTGCCACAAGGATTTTCTCTCTCCTTAACACAACCCAACTTTTAATGTGTGGAACTTCTCTGGCCCTATGATAATTTGTGTTAGATCCACACCGTCCATCAACTTTTCCACCACACCGTCCATCAACTTTTCCAGATCATTCTAGAGCATAAGCCCCAAAAAATGAGGCACATCCAAAGCTTAAGTGGACCACACCACAGAAAGCAGCGGGAATTGAACAACTATTGTTGAAACCTACTATGAGGTTTGTTTGCCATCTAACCTCTTCATAAGGTCACACAAATATGGATGAAGGGAAAAAAAATCAAATATCAGCTTGATCAGAGCTTTCTGTGGCCCCAAGAAGTTTTCAACGGTTGGCGCCCAATTCCCACCGTTTCCTATAGCGTGGCCCACTTGAGCCTTAGATCTGCCTCGCATTTTATTTTATGCCCTAAAATGGTGGAAAAATGGATGGACGGTGTGCATAAAACATGTACATCACTGTAGGCCCCACATAACCCCTGATAAGACCGTCCGTCTCGCTGGCTCCTGGTGGGGTAAGACCCAATCCCCGTTGGAATATTGCTTGGTGTGTTGCACACCACCAACCTACCAGGTGTGTTGATGTCACCAAGTTGTGGACCCCACCATGATATATGTATTATATCCATACTGTCCACCTATTTTATGAGATATTTTTAGGGCATGGACTCAAAAATGAGGCAGATACGAAGTTCAAATGGACCACACCACAAAAAGCAGGTGGGATTGAAAGTCTACCATTGAAAACTTCTTAGGGGCATTCAGGTCCGTGTGACCTCATGAACATGTTGGATGACAAATAAACATCATGGTGGGCCCTAGGAAGGTTTCAATGGTAGAAATCATTGTCCTCGCTGCCTTATGTTTTGTGGGCTACTTGAGCTTTGGATCTGCTTCATTTTTTAGCTCATGACCTAAAGTGATGTTGCCAAATGGATGTACGGTGTGGATATAACACACACATCATGGTGGGGCCCACAGAACTTGATGATGTCAACACACCATCGAGCACACCACGCAATCTACTTCCCGTATTTGCCGCACGAAATTGGTGGATCCCGTATCCAACTCGGATTGCCTACTAACGCTGCCAGGAGCATGGTGGCTACTAGACAGTGCTCTGTGGGCTCACCATGATGTATGCGTTTTATCCACACCGTCCATCTATTTTTCCATATCATTTTATGGTATGAGCACAAAAATGAGACATATCCAAGTCTCAAGTGGAACACACCACAAGAAAACATTGGTAATTGAACACCCACCATTAAAAACTTCCTAGGGCCATCTGTAATGTTTATTTACCATCCAACCTATTGATTAGGTCACACAGACTTGGACGAAGGGAAAACACAAATTTTAGCTTCATCCAAAACTTTTGAGGTCCCCAAGAAGCTTTTAATGGTGGGCATTCAATCACCATTGTTTCCTGTGGTGTGATCCACATTAGATTTGGATCCTCCTCATGTTTGGGATCATTCCCTAAAATGATCTGGAAACATGGATGCATGACAAGGATAAAACACATACATCATGGTGTGACCACACAACACCATCCAGTAACTATGGTTTTTTTTTTTAAATTTTCACACGCACTCACACCCCCACACACACCCACTTTGACATCCTCAAAAGGCAATCCATGTCCTTCGATCTACTGAGGTGGGTGAGACCCCTAAATGTGGGGCCCACTTTGATGTATGCAAACTACATCCATGCCGTCCATCCATATTGAAAGCTCATTTTAGGGCATCATCCAAAAAATGAAGCAGATCCATATCTCAGATGGATCGTAGTACAGAAAATTAACAATGTAATTGACCATTAAAAATTTCTTGTGGGCCACAACAGATTTGGCTCAAGATGATATTTGTGTGGTCTCTTCATCTAGGTTTTTATGACCTTATCAACAGGTTGGATAGCAAATAAACATTCCAGTGGACTCTATGAAGTTTTTAATGGTAGGAATTCAATCATGATTGTTTCTATGGAGACAGGCAAATGTGACAAATTAACAGATTTCAGACGTTTGTTAACAAACAGGTCGTTTCAGATTCAACACTTAATTTTCATACTTACCAAACAGGTTTTCCAACTTCAGATTCAGACTTCAGGCTCAGATTTCAGATTCAGGCTTTAGAGTTCAGATTTAACAAACAGGCCCTAAATCTATGTTCAAAGAACTTAGATTTATGTTTAAACAACATAAGAACATAAATCTGTCATTCCTCTAAAGTAATTTTGGATAAAAAACAGAGAAATTGAAAGATGTCTAAAAAATTGCCCGGCAATGCAAACATAATTAAAATCCAGCTGCAAAAGGTAGTTTTATGTTAAAAAAACATAGATTTACCTAGATCTATCATTCGATTCATTTACTTGGTCATTTTTGAAACAAATAAAATTCAGAAAATACCCAAAGAAAAACCCTGAAATACAAAAAAAAAAAAATGTTGAAAAAATTATTTATGAAATGCATGTGTGAAATTTGTAGATCTATAGTATTAAAGGACTCTTCATGAATCATTACAACAATTAGTTGCAAAAAGTTTTTTTTTTTTAAAATGATTTTCCGAAAATTTCAAAAATTACCACCGTAAATTGTAAAAATAAAAAAATGCAAAATCCCCACATCGATCTCAAATCAAGCATCATTTGATCAATTTTGGGCTGATTTGACCTGATTACAAGGCGTTCGATCCTTTGATTCAAGCCCAAAAAAGTTGTTTTGATCTTCAAAACAACTATAGATCTGGTCGTAAATGGGAACAAAACAATCCCCGACCTAAAGAAATTTGAAACAAGAAGAAAAATGGGAAAAAAGTGCGAAACGGGAGCTGGTTGTGACCCGTATCGGTCCGACCGATACACATACAATGCATCAGTGCCGAAACAGCACAAAATTTTTAAGACGGGCCAATATGGCTCTGTATCACGTATAGTACCATGCCAATATGGATATGATACAACCATGTCGGCCGATATGCTATTGATAGGCAAATCACTGGTAACTCCATGTGTATCTGAGACCAAGGTATATTTTTTGTTCTTCCTCACAATCTTATAAACAACTGCGGATTTACCATTAAAAATTCTATTATTCCTTTCCTTCCATATCAACCACAAAACAGGATGGGCTGAAATACTCCACAGAACCTTGGACTAGCTGTAATCATGTGTCTTTTAACATCTCCTGAAGTTTCACCGAAAAATTCAACCATCTCTCTAAAGTTTTTTCCCTTAGATTGTGATACATTACGTGATCCGTGCGACATTTCCCAAAATTTCCCAGAATAATTTCCTTATCCCAAGGGTGTGGTATGTGGTGAGAGACATAATACGTAAAACATTTCTTACCAGATGTCACCATTTACAATGCCATAAACCATGCATAATGGTTCACCATCATGCTCAATGTTCTATGCAGATTTCTTCTTTTTGCCAGCCCCAGCCATGCCTCCTACTTCTTTGGAAAACTCTGCTTCAACATATCATATGGCCCTCCAAATCCCAGAACATCTTTTGTTTACATTTATTCCTACTTGGCTTGAGTTTGACATTTTTCAATAGACTCAACTCTCCCAATCCAAGAAACTGGATGAATTCTGAGTCTTCCCCATAATTTTGCATGGTACCCAAAGGCACTACCTTTTTCATCAAGCAGGAGAATGATTGGCAATGGCCTGCTAGGTTCCAGATGAAGCGTCAAATGTAGGCTAGCATCCCTGAAGGCTCTTAAGCTTATTCGGGTTTCTTATTGGAGGCATCTCATGGATGGCCTTCATCTTCACTGGGTAAATCTCAAGCCCTCAAGAGTTCGATGATGAAGACAAAGGAACTGCCAAAAGAGCCTAAACGCAGATTTGGGTGGGTTCATTTTCAGGTGGTCATTTTACTTAGGTTTTAAAATCTTGGGGAAGGTATTTGAGATGGTTGATTTGGCCCTTGGAGTGGGTATAATGGTTGTTCCATCTGACTTGGACTAGGAGCACTCCTTTTTTTTCTGATCTGCAATCAGTATCTTTCAGCTGAATGAGTGGAAGATGTTCTGATTCTGGTGGGTCATGGGCTGTTTTGTGTTGCTAACTAATGATTGCTCCTTGATGATTTGGTCAAGCTAATGTTCTTCAGTGCCTGTAATGGGAGAGCATTGGTAATGATGCCTTCCACATTGCATTTATGATTAATTGATTATGGGGTGTTTCTATCAAGGTTTGCAGCAAATTGTCAAGTTATCTTTCTTTTCTCTTATTTTCTTTGTTGCACAGTCGACCTTCAAATTTTCTCCTCAGGTAGCATCTCCATAATAGTGCACACCTTGGTACTGCATGTTGTTGTATATATATTGCTCATGCACTTCTTTTGCCTTTTTTTTTTTTTTTTTTTGTCCCTTTTTCCTATTCCCAGCAACATCTCTCTCTCTCTCTCTCTCTCTCTCTCTCTCTCTCTCTATCTGTCTATCTTTCTATCTATCTACACACACAATCACGCGCACTCGAATAGGTCGAAGTGGCTAATTTCTTTTTGATATTTTCGTCATTGCAGGAGAATATTAGACGATGTGTCTGCATTATATATGATCCATCAAGGTCCAATCAAGGTGTTCTGGCTCTAAAGGCCTTGAAGCTCTCAGATTCCTTCATGGATCTTTACCGCAATAACAATTTTACAGGAGAGAAGTATGAAGCTGATGCCTCTGAAAATAATATGAATAGGATCTGTTAGTTGGAACCTCATAGACCATCTTTTGTTGTGCATGAAGCTTATTCCTTCAAAAGTTATTAATATGACCCGTTATTTTAACCTCATAGGCTAACTTTTGTTATAATAGGCTGCGGGAGAAAAACTTGTCATGGGTGGATATCTTTGAGGAAATTCCTGTGAGTGTTTCATCCCTCCTTCAATTGTTGCTATGGGGTAGTTTGTTTGGGTTCCATGCTTTGAGATTTAGGAAAGAAAGTGCATAGTTGCTTATTTAATCCATAGATGTAGTGTTGGATATCTCTCTTTGTAGCATGTTGTGTTTCAAAGAGATCCTTACCAGAGCAAGTGGGTGCTTACTTTCCATTTGACATGTTCAACAGATTAAAGTTTCTAATTCTGCGCTTATCAGTGCTTTTATGACCGAGCTAGAAGCTGATACTCCTGTTACCCAGGTTTTTTGTTTTTTCCATTATTTGGGGGCTTTGTCAGCCGCATGACATTTGCATGCTTCTTCCTTAATTGTTGAAATCCAATTTTCTGTGGCAGTGTGATTATGATCGTCTGTCATTGTCGACTAATCCATTTATGGAGCAGAATGTGGAATTTTTGATTGAATGCATGGAGGATCTTTCCGTGGAACAACAGAAGGTTAGCTTTATTTTCTAGAGTTTCCTTAAATTCTTTTCGTATTATTGGCCATTAGAATGAAATGGGAAGTGAATGTTATTTTTCTTCCAGTTCCAATTCTATTACCGAAACCTTTCTCGTCAACAATCCCAACAACAGGCATGGCTTCAAAAACGAAGGTAAGCCATTGGATATACTTTAACCATGTTACCATAGATTTTTCATCATAATATCTGGTAGGTCTATAGGTGTTATTTTTTAGGGCTTGTTTGGATTTGGGCAAAGTTACGTCGTGGCTAGCAATCCACGGCATGCCGTCAGGGTTAGTTGGTCATGGACATGCTGTTGCCAACTAGTTGTTCTGTCCTTTGTTTGTCAAACGCCCCGGAACATGGACAAGATAGATTATAGCACGTGGAGAATTCAAACTAAAGATTCGTTGGTGGCACAGTTACCGTGCATGTGCACATTGACACATCTGCCACATTTTCTAGTGCTTGAAGATTGATAGTGGCACACATGCACATATGGGATGCTTGAACTTGGATGGTCGAACACGTGGCACATTGGAACACGTCAGACGTGCTCGGATAAGCATGAATCGTGATCCTCATGTACACTGAAACTGTAAAGTGTCATTGACAGCTAGTTTCGCCTCCCCGCTAGAGACACCCAGTCCATGGTCTAACGGTCATATATCCATCGCTACTCGTCCAAAAGTGCATTGGTTCCTGTGCACAAGGGGGTTTATAAACCATGGACATGTACAATTGCTCCAAGTCAACCAACTCTTTGTTGTGGACAAATTTACCCAAATCCAAATCCCTTCAATTCCTCA
Source organism: Magnolia changhungtana (assembly GCA_030180095.1). NCBI lineage: Eukaryota > Viridiplantae > Streptophyta > Magnoliopsida > Magnoliales > Magnoliaceae > Magnolia > Magnolia changhungtana. Next base: position 1,060,538 of record JASAUF010000664.1, read on the forward strand.
AGTATGGAACTCCAAAACCTTTTGGATGGGGGGTGAGTACAGACTTGTGTAGACGTCTTATCCAATAAGAGTTGGCATTTGGTCAAGGTGTTCCATAACGGTAATGGTGGCCGTAACGGCCACCACCGTTACCTTTATGATATGGGGCATAACGGCTGTTACAGCCCCGCAATGGCCATTACGTTTTCTCATTTTTATTTTTTATTTATTGAAAAACCTCCCGAAAAACCTATATTTGCCCCATAGTGTTGATTAAAAAGTACGAAAAATCTGTATATGTCCCATAATAGACCATTACAGGGCTATTATGGCCTTTATAGGAGATGTAACGTGCTGTTAATGGCAATTACATGTCATTTTTTTTCCCATAACGGTTGTTACGGCCATTACGACCCCATAACGTGTAACGGTTGCCACCGTTACCTTTACGGCACACCATGCATTTGGTAGACACATTTCTCTTATACATTTCCTTTCATCTCCTACTCGAAGCCAGCTGGATAGGACTATCTTATCCGATTCAATTAGTGCTGTTCCACATGCAAATATGCCCTTAAGTTTTAAGTTCAATGTCACTTTGTATGGATTCATCTTGTGACTCTTGTCCATGATAAACATATTTACAACTAATTTTTCTTGTGTTATATTTTCCTTTTTTTCTCTTTATTATTTTTTATGGAAGAAAAACCATTGTTTCCACACCAAGATACATGAGAACTTTCACCGTGCCTTAAGACTTAAGAGTTTCAAGTCATGCATTCCATTGTTTCTTTCTTTTCCGAGATATAAAAGCTGCATGGAGTACTTGCCTCTTAGCCACCTGCATAATTAGTCAGTTTGTACCCCTTTGGTTCAACCAAGCAGAATTTGTGTGACAAAGTGGTATTGCAACCTATTAGAATGCAAGCTTCTCCAAGAGAGAGAGAGAGAGAGAGTATTTTCCTTTTTTTTCTCTTTATTATTATTTTTTATGGAAGAAAAACCATTGTTTCCACACCAAGATACATGAGAACTTTCACCGTGCCTTAAGACTTAAGAGTTTCAAGTCATGCATTCCATTGTTTCTTTCTTTTCCGAGATATAAAAGCTGCATGGAGTACTTGCCTCTTAGCCACCTGCATAATTTGTCAGTTTGTACCCCTTTGGTTCAGCCAAGCAGAATTTGTGTGACAAAGAGGGAGGGAGGGAGGGAGGGAGGGAGAGAGAGAGAGCATTGTGTATAGTTAAAGATCAGTTGTTTGGTGGAGTTTGCAGTAAAATCGACAAGTATATCGGAAAAAATAATCCTTAATGAGCTGCTGCTTCACCAACCAAAAAAAAAATCCTCAAAGAGCCACTGCTTCACCAATCACCCTTTCTAGCTTTGGTGATGTAATAGCACTAAGTTGGAGTACTCTAACTGTAAGTAGAAAAGATAGGATTCATTTATCACTCAGTGTGAATGATTTATATTAGTCCATTTAGTTGGAGGTATGCACAACTACTTGAAATTTGGCTAAAAGCACTCCTTTATGCATTTATTAGGTTGACTTTGTCTTTGTGGAGAAATGACAAGACGTCTAGGCCAACTGGCCAAGAACTAATTGCGATGCTTTTCTTCTTCTTCTTTGCTTCCTCATTTTGGAGTATCAACTATGCAGGAATTCTTTGGAACTTTGTGCATAATATCAGTTACTCTCCTTCAGTAAAGTCTAGATGATTTTTTTATTTTTATTTTTTTATCCTATTGGAGTTCAAATAGCTGCATGTGTGATGTATGCTTTCACATTCATAATTCAACTGTTAAGCCTTCTTGTTGACCAACTAGGCTGTGAAAATGTCTTGTATGCAATTTTTTAGTCACATGAGAGCCCTCCCCCTCTTTTTATTTGATTGAAACAATGATGAGGTTAAACGTTGTTTAATTATATTTTATAGGGCCGAGAATATGGCACGGAAGGCTGCAGGAGAAGAACCTTTGCCTGAGGAGGACCCATTGAATCCCATCTTTAAACCAGTTCCTGAGCCATCACGACTGGATAGCTTTCTCATAACAAATCAAATCTCTAACTACTGCAACCAGATCAATGGGTATGCCATAAATCATCTCTATTAATCGAAACATGAGATTTCTCTATTAATTGCAATCATATCTCATGCCCTTTTTTCCTTTTCAAGAATTTGAACTAAGTAATAGTAAAATTTGCTACTGTACTTCTTGCTGCATTAGTATTTCTCTAATAAATTCTACCAATATATTCTTTTGAATTGAGATGTTTGCAAAGGTTTAGGGTGTGTTTGGTTGCACCAAATTAGACTAATTGATCATGAAAGATCATGATATTTGGTGCAACCAAACCAAGGTGTTCCGTAACGGCCACCACCGTTACCTTTATGATACAGGGCAGTAACGATACAGGGCATAACGGCTGTTACGGCCCCGTAACGGCCGTTACGGTCTCTCTTTTTTATTTTATTTTTATTTATTGAAAAAACCCCCAAAAAACATGTATATGCCCCATAATGTTGATTAAAAAGTATGAAAAACCTGTATTTGTCCTGTAATAGACCATTACGGGGCTATTATGGCCTTTACAGGGGATGTAAACGGCAATTAGGGATAATTTTTTCCATAACGGCTGTTACGACCTCGTAACGTGTAACGGTTGCTACCGTTACCTTTTACGTAATGGCCTTTACGGCACACCATGAACCAAACACACCCTTAGCAAGTTATGCACATGACATCTGCATATATATCATAGATGCATACGTGTAACTTGCTTTTTATTGAATTGGGAAAGGTCTCATGTTGAAATTACATGCATACAGTCTGTTTACACTTTCCCACTCTATGCTGATGTTTGACAAGCGTTCCAAGTTGTAAGAGTTCAACCTGCCTAGACGCGAGTGTTGCAATTTTTTCTACCCTCGCAGAGTTTTACTCTCTGCACTTACACATATTTTGAATGATTCAATCTGCTACTATGCCAAGAAGCTGGACACAGTAAGAAGTATCATGGACTTTTAGAAGTTTCTCATCTTGGTTTGTAGAAAACTTCTGGAGTAGTCATCTTCGTCCCTTTGCCTTGGGCGTGCCTAGCTTTGTTAACAAGGCATCTTCACTTCATTGGGCTTTGTAAAATCAATCATAAAGAACACGGTGTGATGTTATGCTTGGAAAGTGTGCTGGCTTCACCCACTTAAATGATATGTGATGGAAGCCTTTCATAGTTGGTTGTAGTCAGCTGCTGTGGTTTCAACAGCAACTGTGGCATTTCCATGCCACAGGATGACTTTTTCTTGTCATGGCAGGTTGATGGAGGTAGTTGATTGGTGGCAGTCCAGTCCACTTAACATGCTATGCTAGTTTGATCCATGGTTTAGGATTCCATGCTCAGATTTTGTGCTCGGCCATGTTAGTCGGGTTTCCCAAAGTACAAGTTCTTGTCATTTAAAGGCTTGAGAAATTGGCTGAATTTTTATAGACTCCGACACTCTTTGTTTTCCACTGTAATTGAGTGTTTTTTTTTTTTTTTTAAATTTAATTAATTTATTAATTTATTTATAATTGACAAGACCAACTTAGTCAAATTCTGGATATAAGATTTTGTTTTGAGTGTCTCTCATGGAAAAGATTGAGGTTGTCCTCCAATCTAGACTACTTCCATCAATATACACTACAGTTGTCTCCATACTTCCTATACTACATTTGCCTATAAATTGCTTGTTCCAAATATGCTACAAGTCGCACCCATTTTCTACATCCTGAGATCTTCTACTCGAGCTATTTAATACAGGCATACATTCCACCATGAGGTAATTTCTACACTTGAACTGCTCTGTGTACCATATTTGACTGATCTATTGAGGGAATGAGGAGTCATAGATTGTCTTGGGAGATGGTAACAACTCCAAGGTTATGTCAGTCCTAATCTGAGCGTTTTTATAATTACCAGTATGGGAAACATATACAGCTCCCCCTTTCCAGCCATAATAAAATTTCCTAGGTTCCTTTCAGGTTATGGCCCGTATATTTGTAAATTGCTTTTATCCTTTGCACGTTATGTTTATATTATATACACGCATATGCAGTTTTTGCTTATAGCACATAATTTTTGCACGTTATGTTCATTTGGGAATGCTTCTCTTTCGCTTGTTGTACTAGGAAGAATAAATAACTCAATGTTGCAAGATTTTGAGACTTGTTACTGCGTCCAGCGAATTGATAGGCCAATTCATGGATCAGCTGATGATTAGATATTTTTTTAATATTCTATCAGTCAGCATTTTTTGGATCATACTGTGAACCCTTTTTTTCCCTTCCAAACGCACTTGACAGATTCTTAAGTAGCAACTTAAGAGTCGGCAGATTTTTCTAGTTATGCCTCATCCACGAGTTGTCACCCACTGCTTAGACAGTCTGCAGCGATCACTATTATGCACAAATCAACAGCTTTTTTAGAGTTGTGACATTGTGCTAAATGCACCTGCTGAGCACCAATGTGGAAAGAGAGGTGGATGATTGGTGCATATGGCAATCTAAGTATCTTAATATCCTATGGCATTCATTCCCCAATGATGCATTATCCAGCTTATATGGACAACTTTCTGGTTGTAGCCTGAGACTCGTCTGAAACAGGCTGTGAGATATGACCCCTTTGGTTGTGAGCCTATTTTTGGCTCATTTGCTAAGTGCCCAACCCTTTTATGAAAACATACTTTCCAGTGTATGCATCTGTGACACCTTGTCTAATTTTTCCTCTTTAATTGAGATCTTAGACTAAGCTGTTGGATTTTTTTCCTTCTCTCTTTTTCATGCTTGAGAAGCTATTGAACTAATTGAATCATTGGCCAAAAATGTTTCACTGTTGTTTTTGAGTATTGGTGAGTGGTTTTCTAGCTTTCTTTATATGCATATCTCATTTGTTTCTTATCAATAATCTGTTGACTATTGAGAAAAAAATTATATTTTTCTCATCAATCATTAAATCACAAAACAACAATTGTTTTACCTGGGCTTTTGACCTGCCAGTACTTAATGCATACTTAGGATAAGATTAATAGGAGTATTATCATTTAAAAAAGTTTTAAAATGATTAGGAGTGCCGAGTGTGTTGATTTAACTGTTAAAAAAATGAAGAGTATTTTGATATGGCCAATTGAAGTTCGTCATGTAATTAGGATGTCGCTACCCAAATTGCTAGAGGCTTTTCAATTTCTTGGGTGGAGAGGAAAACCATCTATTCTGTTAAGCATTTGGGCCGCAAGGAAATGGAATCCATATTATGCTGGATTTTTTGTTCTTCCCCCGAATGGTTATAGGATGCATTTTAGATTTGACTGGCACCACGTCTGATATTAATTTAGATGGAGAATCATCCTGCCCCTGCTGCCTGGCAAGGTACATGCAAACGGACCCTTACTAATATAGCAATTTTATCATCATCATTGAAAATGCCTAGAGAAGGAAATACTCAGTTCACTTATTCGGGTCCAACTTGGGAGGCCTGCCTCGTGGAAACACAAAAGTTATGGCCCTTCAGGAAGGTCTCTTTTCATTTTCTTAAAATCTTTAATGATGCTTCCGATCTGGACACATTCAATTCAGTGCCCAAAGAATGTGATTAGCATTTTCTATTGGTGAGATTCATGCTTTATTTGGAAGGCTAAAAAAATTCATTTTCTTTGATCTTTGTGGATTCAGTGACCCTTTTGTTAGCTTTTCTATTGTTGTATAAGATTTCTGTTTTCCACAAAACAGGGGGAAGAAAATCTATCGTCCTTAAAAGTTACCATTATTATTTTTGGATTGGATTTTGCAGGGTGGCAGGCCAGAGCTTCAGCAGATTATATTTAATGAAGGCTTTGCATGATGACTGAATCCAAAGCCCATGGTAAAAACGTGTTGTCTCTATCCAGAATCCACACTGCATTTGCATGCGGACACAGCTCTTGGGTCTTGATGGCATGTGTGATCACTCTTGGGTCTTGTACTTCTGTTGTTTTGATAGCAGCATTGCACAATTTTGGAGGGTTTTAACAACTGATGGATGGGATTGATGGGTTTTATTTCTTTTCGGATTCTTTTTGTCATTGCAAAACGTACGGAGAGCATATCTCCTTTTCTTATATTAATGAATTGGTTGGATCGAACATTTAGCTTCTTATATGACACAATGTATTAAAATCTGCTTCAATTTTATATTGTATCTTGATTTTGATTCATATTTCTTTCTATCCAGAACAAGATGTAAGGAAAATAGGGAGAGTTTAAGAAGATAATTGATCACCTACAGCCAGTGTATGTTAACTTAGCATGCAGTCTCACCATTCCTACTTATGCAGAACATGCCATCTAGGGCTGTACAGGGAGCCGAGCTGAGTCGAGGTAGGCCAAGCTTGGCTTGACTCATCCCTGCTCTCCTCGAGCTCGAGCTCACCCTTGAGCTTAACATTGGAGCTTGCCTTGTTTGCCAAACCTTTCGAGGCGAGCTTACCTTGAGTAGAGTTGAGCCTGTTACCACACCCAACCCCCACCCGATTCAACCCACTCAACCCAGCCACCTGACCCAACCCTCAAATCTCATATATATATATATATATATATATATATATATATATATATAGGGAAAAGGTACTATGCGCTCGAGCTGATGCGGATGTCCCATGAGGTCGAGCTGTGTGGGCTCCACTGTGATGCGTGTCGAACATCTACCCCATCAGTCAGATGCACCATTCCATTGTGGGCCTAGGTCTCGAAAATCAAGTCAATCCGTGACTTGTGTGGGCCACACCACATACAAAAGTTGAGAGGGGCAGTAAAACATTCATAATAATTTTTTGGGCCCACCGAGATGTGGTTTGCAAATCCAGCCCATCCATTATGTGTGTCCCACTTGGATGAGGGTTCAGACCAAGTTTCAAACGCATGCAAATTTCTGGTGTGCCCCACCAAGTGCTTTTATATGTTTTTGGCATGTCTTCACATGATTTTAGATGGTATGGCCCACTTAAGTTCCGTATACGGCTAATTTTTGGGATATCCCATAATTTAAAGGGGACCCATCAAATGCACGGTGTTGATGGTCGACATGCATCACGGTGGGGCCCACACAGCTCGACCTCATGGGAGCTTATCGTGAGCTCGAGTGCATAGTGAGAGAGAGATGCTCAGCTACGCACCGGTTCGCATATCATTATGTGTGAACCTTGCTATCAACTGTTTGATAAGACAGACGGTATACATGAAGGCGCTCTTATGCGCGAGTTTGAAAAAGCTAGTTTTCTTCTCTGGCACGCCTCTTCACCCTATTCTCTAACTCTCCGACGGATGCGATGGAAGCCTTTTCACAAGAAATTCTTTCACTGGGATGCTAGGTGGGTCCCATCAAGATGTTAATGATAAATCCATGCAGTCCATACATTTTTAAAAATAATTTTATGATATGAACCCAAAGCTGATGTAGATCAAAATCTCAAGTGAAGCTGATATTTGTTTTTTTCTTTTTCCATCATCCAAGTCTATATGACCTAATCTACAGGTTGGATGTCAAATAAATATCACGGTGGGCCCTAAAAAATATTTAATGGTGAGAATCATTATCACCACTGCTTCCTGTGGTGTGGTCCACTTGAGATTTGGATCTGCCTCAGTTTTGGGATAATGCCCTGAAATGCCAAGGAAAAACGGATGGACGGGGTAGATTTCTCAAAAACATCATGGCGGGCCCCACCTAGGTTTCCAGCTTGCGAAGCAGGAAATCCATGTTCGAAAAAACTGCCACGTGGATTTCCTACTAAAGCTTTTTGCATGAAGTTCCTGCACTGGAAACCTAAGCGGGACCTGCCGTGATGTTTTTGAGAAATCCATCCATTTTATAAGCCAAATTCAATACAAGTGGGCCAAAAACGTGAACATTGAAGGTATGGCTCAATGGAGTAGTAGGCCTTACCTAAATATCCAGGCAACTTAGTAAGACTCTGGACGTCTTGCTACTGAAGTGACGTCACCAGTTCTGTGGGCCTCACCATGATGTATGTGTTATATCCTCACCGTTTAGAGATATTATTTTACGATATGGTCCAAAGAATGAGGTAGATCCAAGGCTGGGGTGGACCCCACCACAGAAAACAGTGGTGAGAGTGACGCCCACCGTTGAAACCTTCCAACGGTCTGCCATGATTTTTATTTGAGATCGAAACTGTTCATGTGTTATAGCAGAGAAGGGAAAACACAAATATTAGCTTGATCGAAAACTTTTGTGGCCCTTCGAGCTTTTTAACGGTGGGCGTCACTCTCCCCACTATTTTCTGTGGGGTCCTCTAGCTCTTTGGATCTGACTCATTCTTTGGATCATGCCCTAATATGATCTCTCCAAATGAATGGGCCGTGTAGATACAAAACATATATCATGGTGTGTCCCACATAACTTGGTGACGTCATTTCATTGGGGAGTCTGGCTACTCAACCTGTGAGTGGCTATTCCGCGCCCGTCATTAGGGAGGTGATCGCTACTGAAGTTACGTCACCAAGCTCAGTGGACCCACCATGATGCATGTGTTGTATCCATACCGTCGAAACATTTGTAGAGATAGTTTTATGGCATTACAAAAAGAATGAGATAGATCTAAAGTTCAAGTGGACCCACCACAGAACTGTGGGAGCAGTCACACCCACCGTTGAAACATTTATAGGGCCCACCGTGATGTATTTTTGAGATCCAACCTATCGTAAGTTAACATGGAGAAATATGAAGTTAAAACAAAAATATCAGCTTGATTGGAAACTACTGTGGCCCCTAAGAAGTTTTGAACGGTGAATGTCACCGTCACTGTTTTCTATGATGGGGTCCACTTAAACTTTATATCTATCTCATTCTTTTTCTAATGTCATAAAACTTTCTCTCCAAATGTATGGACGGTATGGATGCAACACATGCATCATAGTGGGGTCCACAGAGCTTGGTGACGTCACTCCAAGTACCGATTTGGCTGCTAAACTTGTCAGTATCTAATCCGTGTCCCAGATTGCGTCCTACTCTCTGGGAATAGCCGAACAGGCGGGAACTTTGAGTGGCCCACCGTGATGTATGGGTCTTATCCACACCGTCCATTCATTGTTTTTCGTCATTCTAAGCTATTAGCCCAAAAATATGGCTGATCCAAGACATGTGGGCTACACAGTGGGGATTAAACCCTAACTGTTGAAAAATTCATGGGGGTCGGAGAAGTTTTGGATGGAGCTGATATTTGTGTTTTCTCTTCATCCATATCTATGTATGAATGGCAAATATAAATCACCGATAGCCCTAAAAAATTTTCAACTGTGCGTGGTCCACTTGATGCTGTATCTATCTAAATTTTGGCTCAATAAAATAAAATGATGCTGAAAAATGTATGGACGGCATGGATTTATCATTAACATTTTGGTGGAACCCAATTACCATCCCAGCGGAAGAAAGGTGAAGAGGCCTGCCAGTTAAGGAAACTCGCTGTTTCAAACTCGAGAGCGTTCATCATGTTGTCTGCCTTGTCCTACGGTAGATGAAAAGGTTTCGCACATCACCGGTGTGTAGCTGAGCAGCTCTCTCTCGATAAAGGAGGGAGGGAGAGAGCTCAGCTGAACGGGCTTTTCGAGCTACCTTGGCTCATGTATATCGCTAATGCCATCCATGTAAATGGTAGGGCCCACAATGAAAGATCACCTGGTGTCAAAATCAGGCTCATCCACTCATCAGGCAGACTTCACCATTGAAATCTATGGATGCTAATGTTCTGTCTCAGCGTACAGGTTGCGCACCTATTAACTGTATAGGCATGATTTTTGAGACGGGCTATCTTCATGGTTGGTCCGTTTGTTTATATGGCTCGTATGCCCTGCACAAGCGACACTTCGGGGAAGATGAGTCTCTGAGCAAGCATGCAACAGGCTGTAGGGGATCAGTTCCTTAATTTGGAATGGCATTTGGGTGATCTAAGACTAGAAAAAATGCCAAACTGTCCCGGAGGGAGATTGATCACCACATCCGGGGACTGCTTTCAAGAGACTAGAGATTGTAGATGCAGATGCTAGTTACAAGCATTAGGTGGATGATGCAAGGAAGGACGTGAGGTCGAGCATCTTCTTTCTCAAGAGGATAACTATTCTGAATCCATAGAACTTTTTTAAATTCAAAAAAATTTAAAATTGATTAATAAATAATTGATAATTGTCTAATGTCTCCGTCCACTATTAATAAAGAAAAAATAAACTAAAATTCGTAAAAAGAAAAAATAAACTAAAATTTGTAAATATTAAAAATAGCAAAATTCTAACTCTAATACAAATCCTAATTTTAATAAAACTCTTTTAAACTCTAATTTCTAAAAGTAAAAATTCTAAAAAAAATAAAAAATCTAAACTCTAAAAATAGAAGAATATGAAAAATTTAGAATTACTAAAAATAGTAAGTTTTTCTTAAAATTCATTTTTGAACTGAAAGTGCTCATTTTCTGATGAAACGGACAGATGCGACCCACTACCTTGGATGGCCCGTTTCAGTAAAAATTGATAGGTTGTATGTCCCATAACGGTACTCGGATCAAAAGTTACAGTCAATTTTACTGTCCAACTTCTTTTGGCCTAACCATGCAGGGAATATATTTGTGACACGTTCTACATCAGTGGACCCACCTTATAGATTGTAAACGCTATGGTGGCCCAATGAATGTTTTAATGGTGAGAATCATTGTCCCACTACTTGAGTCGAAAAATAAAACAGATTCAAAGATCAAGTTGACCACACCCCAAAAAGCAATGGGGGATTTAACATCTACCATTGAAAGCCTTATGGGGTCAGAAGTTTTAGATCAATACGATATTTGTTTTTTCTCTTCATCCAAGTCTGCATGACCTTATGAACAGATTAGATGGAAAATAAACATTACGTTGAGCCCTACGAATGTTTTAACTGTGTGAATCATTGTCCCACTTCTTTTATGTTTTGGTCCACTTGAGATTTGAATATGACTCATTTTTGGGCCATGCTCTAAAATAATCCCAGAAAATGGATGAACGGTGTGGATATAATAAATACATAATCGTAGGGCCATATAACTTTGATATCCTTTGAACCGTTCATACAGCTCGGAGCTCGAGGAGCATCAGCGCTCGTCTTCGCACGACACGTACACACACCACCAGCTAGGTCGGTAGTGTGTGGTACATCCATCTTGCATGTAGACCGTTGGTTTCACTTTCATTCCTCTAACATTTATTCTTCTCAGCATGTGTGGCCCTCTTAAACAACGGGTAGATTAGGAACATTTACGTTGGACATTGGAATTTTTTTGGGCCTGGCCAGATTGGTGCTGTGTTTGGCCCATGCCTATGGCTTGACAAACTGGTCCAGTCCATCATATTAATGGTCTGGATCACTAAAACATGGGTCCCACTTAAATGAGACCATCACAGGGACTAAGTGTAGATAGATTATAGATAGTTACATTACATGCATACAACACTGTTTTAATCAAAGTAATAAATCAGTCATCAAAATATACAAAATTCCAATAATGCACTTCCAAAATAGAAAATCACAAACCTACTTGATGTAGTATGGAAGGTCCAAAACATAGAGAAGGAAGTAGGCCCAGATGACTCCAGATATGCCCCCAAAGAAGAACCCACCTGAGAACTGTGCCCACCCATCAGCGGTCTGCAGCTTATCGGCCTCCTTCTTCCGTCCGGTCAGGGTCAACGATGGGGCCGTCGACGGCTCACCTTCCTTGAAGGAGGCGACGCCGTACATTGTTAAACAGATGCTTAAGATCACGACGAGGCCGCCCGCGGCCAACGATCCAGCCGTCCCTGCATATGGTGTGTCCCTTAGTGGGCCCGTCTTGACAAATGGTCCCACAAGGAGGTACCCGTGGGCTAGGCCCACCTCAATGCCCCTGAGAAGTGGGCTCACTGCAGTGCGGTACGCCGGCAGGTTGGACAGGTACCATGCGATCAACGGGCTCGATGTTACGGGGGTCTCGAGACTTCCGATGAATGGATCACCGTTGATTGGCTGAATTACTTGAAAAGTTGGCTGCAACATCAAATGGGACCCAATTGGGTCGGTTAACCATCTTGAACCATTGGATCATAATCAATATTTTCAATAGGCCCGGCCCATTTCAAAATTTGGGCCTGAACAAGCCCAGGCCCACCTGTTGCCAGACCTAGATCTCATACTACAGTGATCGAACAATCTGAACCATCCAACTGGTGGCTACCCCATTAGTGGTCAGTTCTTCCAATTCAACCCTCAAAATCAGATGGTTAAGATTGTCTGATTAGAGTGCATCATTGTGGATGGAGCATATATCTAAATGTGTTTTATTGATTTTTTTTTTTAATCCAAGTTTGGTCGAGTCCAAATGTGTGTACCATTGTCGATGGAGCATATCTAAAATCATACTGACCAAGCAATCCTAACCATCCAATTAATGGCTATCACATGGACGGTTAAAAGTAAAATAGCGATTGATACAAATTTGAAGGGAAAAGTCAGATGGTTAATATTATCTTCTAGGTGCAATTTCTCACTTATGCTCTATCCACAGTTGGGTCAGTAATTTGGACGGTCTGGATAACAGTACAACCATGCATGTGTACGTATGACGAGTCACTGCCATCTTTTCTAAGACAACTAGTTGTATGGTGGGCTTAGATATAACTACCTAGTTTGGAACTGTGGAACGGTCTAATAATCAATCTGGACTTTCTATTCATCCTAGCTGACTCATGGCAGGTGAGGTGATGATGGAAGAATTAATCAAATTAGGTGATTCTGACGGTCGGATCAATAGCAAACAAAAATGGATGGTCAAGATCTAGTAGTAAATCACATGTCCAATAAATGATCAGACGGTCCCATTTCCCAATTCAACTAGTTGGATCGTAAGCCTACAGTACAACAGACTCATCCAATCAGTGTGATTGTGGCCAGCCAATAATGGCCTGTAATGAATGGACTGTCCAGATCAATAATCGGACCGTTGCAACTAGTTGCATCATAAACCCACCGTTCAAATCCCAGCTGGGCCTTCCAGATCAATGATCGGACGGTCCTATTTTCCCAATCCATGTGATTCAACGGCCCAAAGTGTCCTAACCAACTAATTGTACCATAGACTTACGATACAAGCAGTTGTACAGAATCAAATGTAAAAAGACCAAAATACCCCTCACCTTCTCAGCCTGGATAGCTTTGACGGTGAAGCACGGCCTTCTCTTGGAAGGCAAGACCCTGAAGGAATTTCCAGAAATGCCCTTGGGAATGATCAGGCCCCTTGTAAAGGAAGAAGGCAATCTGCCCTTGAGCTGGCTGACCATGGGAGAAGCTGAAGCCGTAGCCATTGATTCCTCTGCAACTGCTGAGGAGAGAAATGGAAATAAAAATGATAACTACAATTTGGGTTATATCTATGAAAGAAATGAAGGATATTGGTATATGGTTTGATAGGATGAGGTGTTAAAATGCACACTTCTCATTGGACGGCTGGTGTTCCTGGCCTTATCCCTTATCTCCAAGTTGAGAGAATAATTTTGATACTCTGGCAGAGTGTGATGTATGGTACACAGGCACTTGGATTTTGAGTAGTTAGCATGTAATTTATCAACATAAACTGTCCAAATTATGGTTCTTAGGTTGGATGTGTCATGAGCCAAAAAAATAGATTTATTTGGTTATGTGGATATTGGATTGGTTGACATTTAGTGGACGGTTGAGAATGAAGAAAATCCAATGGTCCTATTTCAACAAACAAGCGTCCACGAATCAGAAATTAGGATCATTGAAACAATCTGATTCTGAGAGGGTGACTAAATAACAGTGATTTTTACAATTTTCTCAGCTTAAATTGAGTTTATGTGTATGCCACGTGTAGAATTTGTGGTGCCTACGTATCAAGCGTCATACGGCTGACTATCACATAACTCTCCATTTTGTGGCAACCAGAGCTTTAGCTCTATTGGTTTGGGTGGCCCAGATATATGTTGTGCAGTACACCAACAACGCAGTGAGCCTAGATCCAATCTCAGGCCTCACCCACAAACAATAAACAGGAAGAAATATAAACTAGAAATAGATCAAAACATTCAAACAAACCACAAGACAAGATATACGTGGAAAAACCCCAACAAGGGTAAAAAACCACGGATGCAAAACTTCCACTATGAAGAAAACAAGGATTACAAGGCAATATACTAACCTCTCCCTTAGAAGCATATAGAAAACCCTTTACCCACACCTTAGAATAACTTTCACATCATACCTAGAAAAGCCCTAGGTACTCTTATTTATAATTTAGGAAACTCCTTTCGCATCCCAGTTGCGAAAAGACTTACGATACGAAATCCGCGAAACTCTTTTCGCATCCCAGTTGCGAAAGGACTTGCGACACAAAATCTGCGAAACTCTTTTCCACATCCCAATTGTGAAAGGACTTGCGACACAAAATCCGTGCAAAAACGCGGATCGAATCTGCATAACCTCGACTGGTCGTAGGCGGCCCCAGATGTGCCTCCACTTCTCAACAATATCATGGGGCTCATGTGGATGCATGGTTGAATTATCTGAGCCGCTCATCTGATCTGAGGACTAAGTTAAACAACGGGGGATAATGATGGCCCAATTGATGAAGATGATGAACGGTCCACATTAAAGAAGGAAAAGTCCATTGATCAGATGGCTGAGGTTTCCCTGCGCCGTGTTCTTTGAGCCATGGGCCATTCCATAGCAGGACCACGGAAAGGACGGTCGAGATGGTCAATCCATCACTTTGATTCACCATTGAGGGGGCCCACCATGGATGATATAATAAGCAGACTAGGCACATTTCCACAGCACTTTAATAGAGAATCCAAATTGTGGGTCCTACCGTTGGACAAGAATTACAACAATTGGACATTTCCAACCGTTGGATCTGTGGGTTTGCAAATGGTGTGCGGAAAAAAAGAAAAAAGAAAAAAAGAAAAAAAGATGGACTGTCCACATTCAATGGGCAGAAGTTCATTGATATGACAATTAGATCATTCCATTGCGCGTAGATTCTAGGTTGACTGTTCAAGTGCGGCCCACCATATTTACGGCACAGATGTCTAACAGTATCAATCATGATATTCGCGTTGACTCATCTATAATTTCTCAAACTATTGGACGGATTCACATGTGGGCTGGGAGTGGGAATGAAAATTTTTGAATAGAGCAGATTGAATGGTCCAGTCCAACCCATTCAAAATCTAGGGCCGGTCTTGGCCCATTGCCAGGTCTATTCCAATATAGGGGGTTAGGGGTGCCACTTGGTTTGGGTCAACACAGACATGGACGGTGGGAAAACACGAATATCGGCTTGAGAAAAAACTTTTGTGGCCCCAGGAAGTTTTTAATGGTAGGCGTTCAATCCCCACTGTTTTCTGTGGTGGGTCTACTTGAGCTTTAGATCAACCAATTGTTGTTTTTTGAAGTTTTAAATCATGTTGCATCGACAGACCATTCGATGACATTGAGCACCGATGTCATCAAACAGTGCTCGATTCCATCGAGAAATTTTGGATTTTCTCAAGTTGGTCGTTGGACTAATTGGGTGTTTTTTCAATGCCATCGAAGAGTGTTCGATGACATCGAAGGATACATTTGATGCCATTGAAGATGGCTCGAGATCCGATTTTCATGTCTTGTTTATGGACTAATTAGATATTAATTCGATGCCATCGAATGATAAGTTTCGATGACATCGAAGGATATATTTGATGCCATCGAAGATGGCTCGAGATCTGATTTTCATTGCTTGTTTATGAACTAATTAGGTATTAATTCGATGCCATCGAATGATAAGTTTCGATGATATCAAAGTGTGTTCGATGACATCGAACTGATTCACACAGAATTTCGTAAAGTTACAATTTTACAGGATTTATTCCTATTTTGATTGTGATTCTTCTTAAGGCTATATATTAGAGTATAAATCGGGATTGAGAGGTATTCTAGGGTTTCTAATTTATCCAAAGGATTTCAAGGGTGTAGAAAGGGTTTGATTCGAGGTTGTTCGAGTCGAGTAAGCTCCATTCACTTCCTAAGGTTGTATATTGGGGTATACATATGCTTTCATAGTGCAATCTATCAGTGGTTTTTTCTCGCAAGAGTTTTTCCATGTTAAATCACTGCATTCTTTTTGTGCTTTTTGGTGCGATTGGATTACTTCTTTAGATTCATCTTTATGTGCTTCTGTGGTCCCCCCAACAAAAATGGTCTCTCCAAATGGATGGACGATGTGGATACAACACATACATCATAGTGGGCCCAAAAAACCTAGTGACGTCACTTTAGTAGCCAGATTGCCGCCAAACTAGTCAGTAGCTAATCCGCGTCTGGAATTGCATTAGTTGGAATTAATATCATTGTGCAAATACCACATTATTTTGACCATTGAATTCCATGTCTGGTTTACGTGAAATTGTATTGATTGAAACCTATGTTTCATCGTTGTGAAATTGTAATCAATGGATCAAATTTCACAATTGATGTCGGTCTCTTATATGCATATGTAGCTCCATCGTCACGTGTAAAGGGCGCATATGGATGGATGACATGTGTAAAAACACATGCATAAATGTGGAGTCATCATATGCATGGATTTCAAAATTCACCATAAATCTTATTGTATTTTCTGATGGAACTAGATAATATAATACCTGGATTAGTCCAATCCTTCCCATCTTTTTCAAATGCCAGATAGAAATTATATTGAACCAAATGCAATTCTATACTTAATCCTATGTTCCAAACAAGGGTTGGGCCACCGATGGACGGTTGAGATTTGTAGCTAGCCAATTTTGGAATGATTTGACTATCAAGATTAGTTGGATGAGGACGCCTCAACAACAAGGCTTGTAGCGGTTGAAGGTACTCGAAATCTAGCAAGGGATTCGAGCATCGAAAGATAGAATCCTCGGGCCATGAACAAGCGACTCAAATAACCAATTTAAAGAATAAAAGCAGGGAAAGAGAGAAAAATAAAATCTTATTAATTCTTCAAAACTAAAAATTACAAGGTAATTAAAGAAGATATTTATACTAAACACATGACCCTAATTAATTTATACCACTCATTATCTATACTGATTTCTAATCTCAATCACACAAATTAATGTTGAGGAATGCTGTACTCCACAACAAATATCAAGGAACCAACACAGGCAGAAATCACGTGAGATTTCCTAAAGAGAGAAAGTTAGCAGATCATTTCAATATGGATAGGAGCGTACAAATTGATTCTCCTTTAATTACATGTTCCTCAATTCTTTATATAAATAAGGGGTTGTACAAAGATTGTAAAAATATATCAATACCAATTCATTCTTTGCTCTTTATTTCCTCTCCAATTTTTGTTTTCTTTGCTCTAATGTTATCATGTTATCAGAGCGATATCGATCCTTGAGAGGAAAATTTTCTGTTTAAGGATAATTCTCCTCAGTTCTGTTCCTCTGTTTTTTAATACCATAAAACAGAGACTCTAATTTGAGCCTAGATCCACGCCCCAGATCTGACCTGAGTCACAGGTCCAGATCACACCCGGATCATAATCTTTTCACTTCTCATGGCAACCAAGGTGGAAAAATATGATGATCCTAATAATCACTTATGCCTCCAACAATCAGATCACCCCGGATTGATTTTGGTTTCTCCACCGCTCACGGAGGACAATTATTCCACATGGAGCCATGCGATGATCCTGACACTCCAAGCAAAGAACAAGATTTGCTTCATTGACGACACGCTACCTTCACCATCTTCCGAATCCTTGAAATACTCACAATGGAGATGATGCAACGTAATGATAATCTCTTGGCTTCTCAATTCCATTTTGAAAGAGATTTCTAATAGTGTGATCTATTATGAAACCGCCCACGTCATATGGGATGACCTAAAAGATCGATACTTCCAAGTTAATGGCCCCCGCTTATACAAGCTTTAACAAGATATTAATAATCTTGTCTAAGGATCTTTATCAATTAGCGCATACTTTGCCAAATTGAAGAGCTTGTGGGATGAGTTATGTGCAGTTCAAAGAACGTCTACCTGCACCTGTAACGCATGTAAGGAGACTCTCACACAGCAAGAACTAGACCATGTCTTGAAGTTTTTGATGGGGCTCAACGATTCCTACACCGTGATCTGTGGGCAGATACTTCTGATTGATCCACTTCCCACTCTCAACCGCACCTATGCCCTTGTGCTTCAAGAAGAACGCCAACGCAGCATTCTGTCTCTACCATCTATTGAAGGTATTGCTCTGGCCGCCACTAACCATCAGCCATGAAAGGAAGGACACCCCAGTCCACATAGGAAGTCTCTCAAATGTACTCACTGTGGCAAAGAGGGCCATATTGTGGATCAATGCTACCGCATCCATGGCTTCCCCCCAGGACCTCGTAACTCAAAGCCCAATCAGGGTCCCACGCATAGTGCCCATCAAGCTTCTTCCAATCCATCTACCAGTAGCCTTCCTTTCACCCATGAACAGTGCCAACAGCTTCTGGCCATTCTCAACATCTCCGTTCCCCCTCAATCTATGGCACACCAAGTAGGTAGTGTCGAATCTTCATTGTTAGGTAAGTCCACTAATGATCTCTTATGGATTCTTGACAGTGGCGCAACCGATCATATGGTTTGCTCACCCACTGCTCTAACCCAATCTTTCCCAGTACATGGTCGAACTGTTCAATTACCGGATGGCTCTCATGCCACTGTTACTCATATTGGATCAGTTCACTTCTCTTCCAATCTTATTTTAGACAATGTCCTTTGCGTCTTAACTTTTCATTTCAACTTAATCTTTGTTCGTAAATTATGCAAAACCCTCCATTGTCTCATTATTTTTGTTTCATTCAGGACCTACGCTCGATGAAAATGATTCGGATGAGAATTGAGCGGGATGACTTATACCACTTCACCAATACCAGGAATGCTTGTTGTCAGGCGGCTACATCCACATCCACTTCCCAACTTTGGCATCGTCGTTTGGGTCATCAATCAAATAAAAATTTGTCTTTTCTTTTCAATAAATTCCCAGGAATTTGTAGTTCCAATTTGGAATCATGTTTAATTTGTCCTTTGGATAAACAAACTCATGCACCTTTTTCATCTAGTTCCATTTCTTCTCTTAACCCTTTTGACCTATTGCATGTTGACATTTGGGGGAGCCATTATATATCTTCCACTACTGGTGCACACTATTTTCTCACCATTGTTGATGGTTATACCCATTGTACCTGGGTTTACTTAATGCGCCATAAATCTGACACCCGCTCTCTCTTGCAATCCTTCATTCACCTTATTGAAAACCAATTCTCCACCACCATAAAAATCATCCGAAGTGATAATGGGCCTAAGTTTGACATGCCATTATTCTATGCCCCCAAAGGCATCGCTCATCAAACCAGTTGCGTCAACATTCCCCAACAAAATGGAGTAGTTGAATGCAAGCATCGTCACCTTCTTAATGTTGCCCGTGCATTAATTTTTCAAGCCCATATGCCTAAACACTTTTGAGGGGGATGCCATTCTTACCACAACTTATCTCATTAATCGAACCTCCTCTCCTGTTTTAGGTGGTTTGTCTCCTTATGAAAGATTGCAAAATGTCAAACCTGTATACAGTTAGCTGCGCGCGAGTTTTTGGATGCTTATGTTTTGCTTCCACTCACTCGCAAAACCCATCTAAGTTTGATTCAAGAGCATCTCGATGCGCTTTTCTTGGTTATCCATATGGTCAAAAGGGATACCGACTTTATAACCTTGCAACACATAAAGTCTTTGTGTCGTGAGATGTTCTCTTTCATGAAGATTTCTTCCCCTTTGCATCATCTACTCCTGAGCCCACGGAACCCGTCTTACCTTGTCCTATTTTCTCTCTTGACAACATCACAGAAATTTCATCTTTGTCACCATCTTCTTACTCACCGTCTATCTCTCCTCCATCCAAGTCCACTCCTTTACCCTCTCCTCCACCACCCCGACAATCCAGTCGTCCTACTCAGCCCCCGACATACTTGCAAGATTTTCATATGGAACAATTTCTGCCATCTCGGCCCGCTCAATCATCTGACTCTGCGATGGTCCGTTCATCAGGTAATCTTTATTCTCTCATTGATTTTTTATCCTATTCCTGCTTATCTCCTTCTCACCGTGCTTTCACCACAACCCTCTCTCTTGCCAAAGAACCACAGTCATTTTTTCAGGCCATGATAGATTCTAACTGGTATATTGCCATGCGTGCTGAAATTGATGCACTCGAGTTCAACAACACCTGACATCTTACTCCTCTCCCTCCTGGTAAGACACCCATTGGCTGCAAATGGGTATACAAGATCAAATACAACCCTAATGGATCCATCGAATGGTACAAGGCTCGTCTAGTTGCCAAGGGCTACAGCCAACAAGAAGGCATTGACTACACCGATACATTTGCTCCGATTGTTAAAATGACCACCGTTCGTACCATTTTGGCTCTTGCTTCCGCTCGCAATTGACACCTCCATCAACTTGATGTCAACAATGCTTTTCTCTATGGAGACCTTGATAAAGAAGTGTATATGCAGCTTCCCCCGGGATTCGGACAAAAGGGGGAGACTAGAGTTTGCAAGCTCGTTAAGTCTCTGTATGGTCTCAAACAAGCTTCGAGGCAATGGTATGTTAAACTTTCATCCACTCTAATTGATGCAGGATACAAACAATTTAAGGTAGATTATTCACTCTTCGTCCGATCCCATGAGGGTCTATGTGGATGACATTATTATTGCAGGAAACAATTTGGAGTAGGTTAATGAGGTCAAGAAATTCCTAATCGATCATTTCAAACTTAAAGATCTTGGAATCCTCAAATATTTTCTGGGGATCGAAGTGGCTCGTTCAACCAAAGGAATATTTCTATCTCAAAGAAAATATGCACTCGAGATATTAAAAGATACAGGCTTCCTTGGAGCTAAGCCTGAAAACTTTCCCATGGATCACAATCTTGCACTCAACGAGAGTGAGGGCGAACTCATCTCAAATCCTTCGTCATATAGGCGACTTGTTGGAAGACTAATTTATCTAGCCATCACAAGACCGGACTTAGCTTATTCAGTGCATGTACTAAGTTAGTTTATGAACAAGCCACGAATACCACACTTAGATGCAACACACAGGGTTTTACGGTACCTTAAGAAAACTCCAGGTGAAGGAATTTTCCTATCCGCTTCTAGTGAAATTCAGCTCCATGCATATTGTGATGCAGATTGGGCAAGCTGCAGGGACACTAAACAATCGGTCACCGGGTATTGCATCATACTCGGAAAATCACCCATTTCCTGGAAGACCAAGAAACAAACGATAGTTTCACGCTCCTCAGCCGAAGCGGAATATAGGTCTATGGCCTCTACATGTTGTGAGGTTACTTGGCTAAAATCTTTACTCTCAGACCTTGAAGTAATACATTCTCAACCAGTCAGACTATACTGTGACAACAAGGCCGCTATACACATAACTTCAAATCCAGTGTTCCATGAACGAACCAAGCATATCGAGATAGACGGTCATGTGGTTCGAGAAAAACTCTAGAGTGGCATCATTCAAACAGTCTACATGCATACAAGCCAGCAACCTGTTGATCTTTTTACCTAAACTCTTGGATTGGCACAGTTTAATCACTTACTCGGCAAGTTGGGTGTCATAAATATCCACACCAACTTGAGGGGGAGTGTTGATGAATGCCGCACTCCACAGCAAATATCAAGGAACCAACACAGGCAGAAATCACGTGAGATTTCCTAAAGAGAGAAAGTCAACAGATCATTTCAATATGGATAGGAGTGTACAAATTGATTCTCCTTTAATTACATGTTCCCCAATTCTTTGTATAAATAGGGGGTTGTACAGAGATTGTAAAAATATATCAATAGCAATTCATTCTTTGCTCTTTATTTCCTCTCTGATCTTTTTTTTCTTTGTTATAATTTTATTAATTAATATAATCTATAAATACAAAAACATCTCTAAGCTTAAGCAACTAAAGCAAAGCAAACTGGATGTTGGACCTCTACAACCTACAAACAAATCCATATGATTTCTACCTATATTGTATACATAAACTCTCATGCAAAACCTCAATGATTACAAGCATTTCGACGGTCATGGATAAAAAGAACTTCTGTAGATGAACCATGGGATCCACCATGTTGTATATGATGGGGATTTTCTCCTCATTGTTGGGATCAATGAAATCGAACGGGTTTCGATATCATCGATAATTGCAGGATTTTTCAGCGTTGGTCGTTGGACTGTTTTTTAGTCCTGTTGATATCATCGAGAGACTTTCAGATGATATCAAGGCTGTCATCGAGATTGGCTCGATGACATCGATAATTGTTCGATTTTTTCACCGCTAGTCGCTGGACAGTTTTTGGTCCTGTGTCGATATCATCGAGAGACCTCAAATGATATTGAGGTAGTCATCGAGAGTGGCTCGATGACATCGACGAGTTCCGCAGATGCGAATGCGGAAACACAGATTTTATGAATTTTGTTTCCTATTTAGGTTATACCTCTTTCTATTCTTATATAAAGGGGTGTATCCGAGATTGGAGTGTATTCCAGGGCATTCTAAGTTTCCTAAAGGTTTTTTAAGAGGCTTAAGGCTATCAAAGGTGAGAGAGAGAGAAAGAGAGAGAGAAAGCTTGTGGAAGGAAGATTCTGTTCGTAGAGCTGATCTACTTCGTAGTCCACGTCTCAGCACTTCTACGTCCTCGTGATTGGCGAGATCCCTCTGTTTTCTCATTATTCTCTTATTGTTCATCCACTCCTGCGTGAGTGAAGAAGGTTTGATACAAGCGGTGTGTGCTTGTGATCGGTTGTAACATTCTGCTTTATAGTGGATTGTTGATCTGGACGAGGTCCCGTGGTTTTTACCTCTTTGAGGGTTTTCCACGTAAAAATCTCTGGTGTGGTGTGGTTTATATTTTGATTTAGTTCATTGCATTATTATTCCATAATTCTGGTTTGTTTCTGGAGGCTAGATCCTAAGGTTTTATGAAAGGTCCCCAACAAAGTGGTATCAAGGCTAAGTTCATTAAATGGGTAGGATCGGTTTTGAATTATGGAAGGTGGCTCATTAAGGATGATCAGCCTTACTGGTTCTAACTGGGCCATATGGATGGCTAAGATGGAGGACTTGCTTTATTGCAAGGACCTATATTCTCTATTTTTAGGCATATCAGCAAAATCCAAGGATATGACTGATGATGATTAGAAGAAGATGGACTGAAAGGCAATGAGGTTTATTAGACAATGGTTGGATGATTCTGTATTCCACCATGTGTCTACAGAAACCTCAGCTGTTAGCCTATGGCTGAAATTACAAGGGCTGTATGAGAGGAAGACAGCCGGTAATAAAATTTTTTTGATAAGGCGACTTGTGAATCTCAAGTTCAAGGATGGTGGTTCTGTGGCCGAGCACATGAATGAGGTCAGTAATATAGTGAACCAATTCTCCTCTATGACGATGGTCCTGGATGATGAATTGTAGGCTTTACTTTTGCTTAGTTCATTACCTGATAGTTGAGAGACATTGGTTGTGTCTCTAAGTAACTCTACGCCAGACGGAAAGCTATCCATGGAACAGGTAACTAGCTGTCTTTTCAATGAAGAGACAAGGAGGAAGTCTCAGGGGTCTACTCAGCAAGAGGCTCTTGTGACATAGGAACGGGGGAGAGGAAAGAACAGGAAGGACGGGAAGGCCTGAGATAGATTAAGAGGCAAGTCGAGTAATAGAAATGATGTTGATTGCTGGAATTGTGACAAGAAGGGCCACTACAAGCATGAATGTCGTGGTAAGAAGAACGACAAGAAAGGAAAAGGGAAGGAAGATGAATCAGATTCCACTGCGGTCGCTTCAGACGGCGACGTTGTAGTTATTCTTTCAGCAGATCATGATGTATGTCTAGCGGCTACGAGTCGGGACACTGACTGGGTGATAGACTCGGGCGCTTCTTTTCATGTGACTCCACGCAGGGACTTCTTCACAAGCAACAAGTTTGGTGACTATGGGACCGTGAGATAGGAAATTCTGGCGTATAAAAAATCATGGGAATTGGTGATATTTGTGTGAAGACCGATGTGGGCTGCGCATTAGTTTTCAGGGATGTGAGGCATATCCCAGACCTTCACCTCAACTTGATATCGACGGGAAGGTTGGATGATGATGGCTATGAAAGCCGGTTTGTTGGTGGGCGCTGGAAGCTCATCAAGGGTTCGTTGATCACAGCTAGAGGAAAGAAGTGTTGCACCCTTTACAAGGCAAGTGTCAGTATGTGCAAGGGTGGGTTAAACGCAGCGGAAGATTCAGCTATTGACATGTGGCACAGGCGTCTAGGCCACATGAGTGAAAAATGGCTTCAACTACTAGCAAGGAAGCAGCTCCTTCCAGATGTGACATATACACCTCTCAAAACCTGTCTTGATTGTTTATCAGGGAAACAACATAGAGTTTCATTTGTTAAATCTACTTCTCATGTTAATAAAGTGCATATATTAGATTTGGTTTATTCTGATATTTGTGGTCCTATGAGGACAAAAACCTTGGGTGGGGCATTGTATTTTGCCACTTTTATAGATAATGCATCTAGAAGGGTTTGAGTTTATGCTTTGAAATCCAAGGACGAAGTCTTTAGTGTGTTTAAATTGTTTCATGCTATGGTCGAGAGAGAGACAGATAGACCATTGAAGTGCATCCACACTGACAATGGTGATGAATACATTGGCGACTTTCATGAGTACTGCAAGTCCCTGGGTATACTGTAATGCCCTGAAAATCGGGGGTCGAGCATAAACTCAACTCCCGAGTTCCAACGCATCACTTATGCAACATAAATAATGATGATTGAATGTTGTCCGGGTTAGTGCATTAAAGATGAATGGGATTAAGCCGAAATAACATATCATACTCCAGAGACAGTTAAATTATGTCAACGAAAGACTGTGATAGATATATAACATATATAAACTGTTGTAAGTCTCTAGAGTGTGAACATGTTACCAGATTAAATACATCAATGTATACTAAAAAAAATGGATAAAATGAATATACAAGGGTGTTCCAAGAGAGCAAACTAAAGTGTAATGGCATCTAATCAGCAACCTTGTAACCCCGTCGATCAGAAGATAATTTACATAGACTCGCCTGATAGCTGTATAAGGAGAAACTCTCCTCATCATCATAAAAATTCGGCTCCGCTTCGCAAGCATCACCATCATCTGAAACTCAAATAGGGTCTAGTTGGTGTGTACAACACCGTCTCATAATGTGGGAGTGAGTGATCAACTCAGTGGAACAATAAAGCAGAGGTTAACATGTTATCAATTCAGTCAAGCAGTAAATCACACATTCCTAAGTACTGTTGTTAATGCAAGAATGGTATGGATGTATGATGCATGCCCTCGCCTACACTCCCTCAACGACTTTATCTCACGTTCGCGCATGATAACACTGCCTCAGTGTTTAACCTGCAACCCCTGAACGCACACGTAATGCGGTGCATGCATATGATTACCAAGTTCTTATTAATCCTTTTTCATACAGTAGGATTGAGAAACTAAGGTACCTCCCTTATATCAATACCCAAACAATGATCCATTCTAGGGTCGTCAATCCTAGTAAATCTCATACGAAGTTGCGGTTCTAAGTCACTACCACCAACGCCCTACCAATTGCCAATCTATTTTCGAAGGCACGTCAATGACCTGACTAGGGACCACAGCCAGGTTGCAATGGGGTAGACCTAGCTTATACTCTCGTTGCTACGGAAGGCTCGTCGCCTCAACGTAGTCTCAGAGTATGCTCGAGGTCACTACAAAGGGCACATTTAGGGCTGCCAGGGCTGTTGTACGAAATTGTTGCACCACTCCCCCATCACCCATCACAGCTTCGTCATCAAAATATTGTAGGCCAACAGTTCGAATACAGTGTCCCATACCACCGTATTTGGCTCACGAGTTTGGGTTGCTCACTGGTCACTACGGGGGAGTTCGTCGCCCCAGCGTAGGCCGACAGCTCGACCACGGTGTCCTATACCACCATGTCCGGCTCATGAGTCTTAGCGGATCAAGGTACCAAGGTTAATGGGGTTTTCACTGGTGAGTTTGGTACCTTAGGTTCAAGCAGTAGCATCCAAACATGGTGAACATACATAGGGCTAATCGGGTTACTTGACGAGCTCGACTAATACGAGGGCACATCGTATCGATCGACATGAAGTGCGTAAGCACTTCGTGTGGCCTAACCACTGCCGATGACCAACGTACGACTCAGGTTCGTCAAACACGTCTTACGTGGCGAATGAATCTCAGCCACGAACTCAGGGCCGATTACCGATTGCCTGGACTATACAATAGCCCCAATCACATTCAATTATAACAAAATATTCTAGAAGATAGTTAAAGCAGTAATGGATCAGATTTCAAATCATACAATCATGTCCGCTTTAGGGCTGCCAGAGCTGTTGCACAGAATCGTTACACCACTCCCCATCACCCTTCACGGCTTTGTTGGAATACAACTTAAACATGGATTTATACATATGCATTACATAGAGAAACAGACACTGTAATTGTAACGCACCGTATTTTCAGGACCTGAGTATATAACCTGTTTCCCAAAAACCCGAGTGTTAGCTTATAAAATCTAGTGTTAATTTGAACCATTTATCATTAATCAGAGTTAACAGTAATGAAGCTAGAATAAATCATGCATTGTATAAAAACATTCTGATCATCCCAAAATTCCAAATGTAGCGCCCATATAGGACTTATACAATCTCAAATAACAAAGTTCAGGTAAGTGAAAATATGAGTCTATCAACTAGTAGTGGAGATCAATGTAGGCCGCAAGGACCCCGCCTAACTCCCTAGCTACTCGATCTGCTCCAGCAACCTAGTGGACAACATCAGCTCGCCCTATACCTGCATCAACTATACGGTTTGATAGCGTCAATGGCTATCGCAGTGAGGAGCACCCTCCCAGATTGCACACTCATCATTCATAATCAATATAGAACACCAATCATAAATTTAGATATATCAAACAGAGCAATTTATAATCATGAGCATGCCTATAAAAATTAAGTCAACCAACACAATCTCATCATAAGCAAGATATAATAGCAGTCACAATGCAAGGAACATGTTCAGATAACCAAACAATCAAACATACAATTTTTTATTGCGCCCGAAATCACATTGTGCATGAACTCCGCAAGATAGCTAGAAAATTGAGAAGCGAACTTTAGCTCCATCCGGAAATCATGGTACAAGTGGAATTCGCAAGGCGAATAGAAAATCACCCTTTAAACCCTCACTTCATCCGGAGATCATGTCGTACGTGAACTCCGCAAGATGGCTAGAAAATCGCTAAGCGAACTTCGGCTCCACTCGGAAATTAGGGTATGACTGACACCGCAGATGAAGAGATAATCAACATACAAACTCTAGACCACCCGCAAAATCAAGTCATACGTGAACTCTGCAAGATGGCTAGAAAATCGCTAAGCGAACTTCGGCTCCACCCGGAAATCATGGTACGACTGAACTCTGCAAGATGACTAGGAAACAACGAACGTGTAAATGTAACCAATAAGCCACAAAGGGCACCAATGACACATCCAAGCCATAAGGGCAAATGTGGACCGCAAGATCACAAGTCCAAGGTAAGTTCCATTCAGTTCATCATTCAAGCACAAGTGGTAGCATCTAAATAAATTAATACATATACAATAAAGGATAACATGTTATCATCAGGCCATTCATGCATATTGTAATTTAAAAGAAACGTTTATCTTCCAACACATGAATTAACTATACCACAAGTTAGCATATTCTATAGTAAAGTAAGAAACTCAGTTAATGGAATCATGCCATTATCTATATCTAGATTGATAAAATCAAGTGGGAAGCTCAAAGGGTGAGTCCTCACCTTTGAGTAGAGGTTCCAAGGTTCCAAATGTTCAGAGGAAGGTTCCAATCCCTCAAACGTGTTGATTCCCAACACAATTCAGCCCGATTATAAGATTTTAGAGCAGTGCTAAAATTCCTACAACCCACAAGAAGATCTAAGAATAGATTATTTTAATTCAAGACAATATTAGAACCCTAAAACGAAGAAATTAGGCATACCTTGATAAATTGAGTTAAGTCAACTCAATTGGCCCACCTCGTATTGAACCAACTCAACCCGAACCGGGTCAACTCAACTCCACACGCATAGATCCGTCGAGTCAGCCCGACAAGCCAACCGAGTTGACTCGACATGCACAACGACTACCCTATCTCTCTCTCTCTCTCCTCTTCTCCTTTCTTCCTTACTTTTCTTATGCTTTTTCTTCTCTTTTCACTGGAGTGTCCAGAACTATCTGGACCAGACCCAAACTCATTTGACTCGGCTAGACTCGGTATCAGCCGAGTCGACTCGACAACCACCAGGTCCCAACTCTCTCTCTATCTTCTCCCTTCTTCTTCCTTTCCTGATGTACCTCCAGCCAAAAGCATGGACCAAGCCCAACCCAATTCGGACTCAGCACCCACACCCAACAGCGGCTTTGAGAGATCAGACCCGAGCCTAGACTCGGCTTCACAACTAGGTGAATCGAGTCCGCTTCACTCGATGGCAACCCCAACCCACCAAGCTTCCTTCCGTTCCCCCTATCTTCTTCTCCCTCCTTTTCTTTTTGTTTCAACGTTCAAGAGGGCCTACCCGAACCTGGACCTGGACAGGCTGAGCCGCAGCTCGGTGCGACAGTGAACAACAAGGAGGACAACGTCCTCACCCTCCCTCTCGTTTTCTCTTCCTCCTTTCTTCTTCTTCTTCTTCTTCTTCTTCTTCTGCTTCTCTCTCTTTTCTCTTTCTTCCTCCCTTACTGGAGCTCCAACAGGATTCCAGCCCAGACCAGGTGGTGTGGCAAAAGCGAGTGCGACAATGGCAGCGGCAAAACTCTCCCTCGTCTCTCTCTCATTTTCTTTCTTTCCCTTTTTTTTTTTTTTTTTTTTTCTTTCCTTTCCAAATGGCTGCCCTAAAAGGAAGGCTTTATAGGTTTCATTGCCCTAGTTATAAGCGAGTTTGAAATAAAACTAATCAGAGATTAGCGTACGGAATTCGGGAGTTAGTCCGAGCACGATTTGAGATTCTGGTTGCCAAAATCAGTTGATTTCGGCCACCCAGACTAGCAGGATCGTGATCTGATCGCAAGGGCTAGTTACTGGTAATCGCAGCCATCATTCGAATGACCCAGATCAGCAAATGGGCCCCACAATGCGCTGATGGGTTTTCTGCTAAAACAAAGGAGGTGATGGGTTCGTCAATGGTGGTTTCTCGTTGGACGGATTATTGCCTGATCTGAACCCTTTGGAAGGACCGGATTGGTCCCTAAGGACTTGTGGGACCCACTAAATGGATGACTATTAGCACATTCTAATGGTCTAGCTTCAACAGCGGTGGTGGTTGCAGATTTTACTTGGCTGTGAAGAAAGCCCTAGTACGAAGGGTTTGGATGAGTTTTCAATGAAAGGCTGAGATTCCAGGGGAGGATTTCACGCGGATTGCTAGCGTGGAAAGCCCAGCCTTTCCATTTTTGGAGAGAAAAGAAGCACAACCAGCCTATGTGCGCTGGTGTTTGTGGTCACATGTGTACGAGAAATCAAGTAAAACTGGGCAGGGTTTGGTATGCTTTGGACCCTCTACAATATGGACAGTTTGGACATTTCATTTAGTCGCTCAAGGTGGGCCATAATTCAACCAGATGGATGCCCTTCGTCCGTTCAAAAAAACGCGCCTGGCGCGGGAGAAAGGAAAGAAGGGATTTCCTTCTTTAGGAAATTTTCGGTCAGCGCAGCTCTGACCGTTCTCCAGGGTTCAGTGCATAGCATGTGCATGTTCCTATTGTGCACACGCAACAATTGTGGGGTCCACAGTGACGTCTGTGATATGATCCACACCGTTCATTAGTTTCGTCAGCCAGTCTTAGGTTCTGGTCCAAAGAATGAGGTAGATCCATGACTTAGGTGGGCCATACACACCTTTTTAATATTCGATTGGTGGTTTGCGTGACCCATGGTGGTCTTTAGTGAAGTCTAATCTGTTCACCAATTTCAATATTAGTATTAAATAATATGTATTAAGTAATAACAATTACATGAGCATATACTATAGTATGTTTTATCAACATGTATACAACTTGTATATCATTTATAATTTATATTAATAATTATTTCTTAAGAAATAACATATTTAATTTGAAGTATTATATATATGTATATATGTATTTTTCTTTTTTATATATACAAACATTAATTATTCTAGGTGATGTATGTTTAATATATATGGTATAATACAATAATACGTAGTTTAAATTTTAGGACCAATTATATGACAATGTGTTGACTTACAATTTATCTTATATATAGTTTAAACAATCTAAATTAAATAATATACGTGATTTGAATAATATAAGTAACACATGCATTATTACAAATAATTACAAAATTATTTTGTATCATATAATATATATGCTATCATATCATATTCAAAAAAACTATTTGGTCTTCCTGGTAACACCCGAGTACTGAAAAGTACGGGGTGTTACGGTAATATACGGTACATGGAGGAAAGCATACACATAGTTAAAGGAGTTGAGAATCATATCTCAACACCCTTACACATTACAAATGACTAACTACTTACTCATTCAGACATTTCAACAAACACTTTAGACTACGTACATCCACATACATGACGTATATTTATCACATAGGTATTAGGACAAATCCTTTCACTAGGGAATTGCCTCATTTATAACAAGCGTGCACCCACGACGGATAGTCATGACAAGCATGAATCCAAGTTTCATATTCATTCGTTCATTTCCACAAACACTTGGGCTACACACTTTATCACATATAACGTAATTTGGCCGTGGCGTGATTTAGGGCAAGTCCTTTCGCTAGGGAGTTGTCGCATACATAACAAGCATATAGTCATGGCAAATAATCATATTAGGCACAAATTCAAATTTCATACGTATACGATATTTTCTACAAATACGAGGAATACAATATATTCAACATAGTTAACGTATATCTGAAAAACGAAACTGACAGCACTTTGTACATGTATAATAACATCCACGTCAGTAATATATCATTAACTGACATTGAATACCTTGAAAACCATAACCTATACGTTTAAAGTTCGCACCTTATGCCGTAGAAACGAGTAACAGACTCAGTTTAATCATCAAGTCAGTATCAACAGTAGAACGGCAACCTACGGCATGAAATAGGTTAGCTATTTCATCACTTACACTAGTTGAATCTTTAGAACTGATTAGGGTTAGGATTTCTTACCCGAAAACGGAATCAGAATCGCCGGAAAAGCGATACGGTAGTGATGGATCGGCACGCAAAATAACAGGATAGAGCAACAGGAATCTCCTCCCACTTCTCTCACACTTTCTCTCTCTTTACTCTCTTCTCTCTCCTAGGATTTTCTCAAATTCGTATGGAGTAAATGAGAGAGGGTTTAAGGTCCTTATATAGGCCCAGAATTGCCGGAAATAGGCGCAGGGCCAAAGTATACTTAAGTTATGTCCAAAGGGGGCATCTGTTTTAGCTCAACGGAGCACTTCCGGAGCCCCCCCTTGAGCCAAAGGTTGGACTTAAGCTCACAGACTATGGATTTAGGTCGAGTTAAGTTTTCATTCCAGTCGAGTTTCCAGATCACACGTGGCGGACCAGTTTCAGTTCAACGGTCACCGAAACTCAATCAGGGTTACAAGTACACGTACATGTGTATAAAATTTTCCCTGATCCGAGGGTGTATTTGGGTCAGATTCTGACAGTCTGATTGCTTATATCAGGCCCGCAAGCGACAAGTCTTAGATTACTTAAATTAGATTTAATTTCTAAAGAAATCCACGTTTTCTCACACACTTCACTTTTGGCTCAAGTAAATAGCCCCGGGGCATAATCTGGATTTAATTTTCGAGATGGTTATCAAGCCCAGCAAGGGGGTCCTAAATATATAACTTCGTAGTAATCGGACTTTCGACGTGCGGTCCAGATCCGATACGGAATTTCAATGTGCTCCCGAGAGCAACTGGGTAATGAGATTGATCCTAGATTTCAGGGTAACCTAGTGTCAATGATTCTACAAGTTTCAGGTCTTACAGACCGTATTTAAAGTGATTCAAGCAGATTTTACAGTTAATCTAGTTTAGCACTTAGTTAAACTTGTCTAATTTCTAAAGGATTTGAGGTTTGAGAGGTTCAAAAGGGGTTAGGATCTACCCCTTGCCTAAGGACAACTCCAGGTTGGCAAAAATCTGGGGCATTACATATACGGCATGAATAGACGGTTCCCAAGACCCCCAACATAATGGTGTAGTTGAGCGAATGAATCGCACCATTGTAGAGAGAATCAGATACATGTTATCCCATGCGAAATTGCCCAAGACGTTCTGGGGAAAAGTAATGCACACAGCAGCGTATTTGATAAACAGGTCTCCATCAGCCCCATTGAATGGGAAAGTACCTGAGAAGTTGTGGACTGAACATGATCCATCATACAATCATCTCATGGTGTTTAGATGTAGGGCATCCGTTCACGTACCAAAGGACGAGAGGTCCAAGCTCGATATGAAGATCAGGCAGTGTGTGTTCTTGGGGTACGGTGATGAAAAATTCGGTTACAGATTGTGGGATCCGACCGAGAGGAAGCTCGTTAGGAGCAGAAGGTCAGTGTATGGAAGACATTGGTAAGCCAGAGAAGAACCAGCCTACTTCAGGTGAGCTAGAAGACATGGATCCGGTTACTCTTCTCGTGGTGCCTGATGATGGGGGAGTACAGCAAGGTGCAGAGGACGAGGGAGTTCCTTCAGAAGATGGACCAGGGGAGCAGCCCCCACTTGATCCACCTGTTGAGCCACAAGTGAGGAGGTCATCTAGGGATAGACAGCCGTCCAAGAGATACTCGCCGCATGAGTACATTATGCTCACTGATGGGGGAGAGCCAGAAGATTATTCCAAGGCCCTAGCCGACTAGCATAAGGAGGAGTGGTTGAAAGCTATGTAAGAGGAGATGGAATTTTTGCATAAGAAACACACCTATGACATGGTGAAATTGCCTAAGGGCAAGAAAGCTTTGAGCAATAAGTGGGTGTTCAGAAAGAAGATTGAGCAGAAGAATTCATAGACGAGGTTCAATGCCAGACTTGTGGTGAAAGGTTTTGGTCAGAGGAAAGGCATAGACTTCAAGGAGATATTCTCACCAGTGGTGAAGATGACATCTATACGGGTGTTGCTTGGGTTAGCAGCTAGCAAGGATCTGGAGATTGAGTAGTTAGATGTTAAAACTGCCTTTCTCCATGGTGACCTGGAAGAAGAGATCTACATGTACTAACCAGAGGGGTTCGAAGTCAAGGGTAAGGATCATATGGTGTATAGGCTGAGGAAGAGCTTGTATGGGCTGAAACAAGCTCCACGACAATGGTACAAGAAGTTCGACTCGTTTATGTTGCAACATGGGTATGACAGAATGGAGTCGGACCACTGTGTGTTCACGCGCAAGTTCTCAGATGGTGATTTCTTAGTTCTGCTATTATACGTTGATGACATGCTCATCATGGGAAAAGACATTAAGAAGATTGACATACTGTAACATCCCGTCCAACCAGCACAGTATCCTGGGGCGTCCACGTCGGAATTGCCGCAGGACCATCCGTTTAAGCTGCTCAGGGTGAGGTACCACCAGTAATAAAAGGATTAAGCTAGGATCAACCCGTTAGAACAGTCTAGGCTGGCCATGATGGAACCTGTCGTGGCCCGCCAAGCTTGATGGCCGTGTGCAATCGTCAACAGCCCGTGTGGCCCACCCAGTGATCGAGGATGGTCAGAAAAATCTAAAATTTTCAGAAATCATTTATCTCACTGGGCTTGTGGACCATCGCGGACGGCGGACCCAGTGGACACCCCGAACTGGGATCTGGCACTAGCCGAATGCACCCCACCAATGCCAAAAAGAAATTGGAACCTGGCACTTACCAATGAAACCGGGATTCCGGGCGATCCAGCCGTCGGATTTCCTCCAAATTTGTGGTGGTGGTCTAAAATATTTTTCTACGCCCGTCCACCAAATCTGGGACCTGATCGTGGAACGGTGACCGTTGATCAC
Organism: Magnolia changhungtana; assembly: GCA_030180095.1. Classification (NCBI taxonomy): domain Eukaryota; kingdom Viridiplantae; phylum Streptophyta; class Magnoliopsida; order Magnoliales; family Magnoliaceae; genus Magnolia; species Magnolia changhungtana. The sequence continues at coordinate 1,094,801 of JASAUF010000664.1, forward strand.
AAATTGGACCCGTACGACCAAACCGCGCATCCGTTTATCTCCAAATTTTGTAGGGTCCTTCATCGGGCCAGGGAGCACTTACCCTACAAATTTCATGGCCAGAGGGCCGCTAGAACTTCCCAAATCACCAGATCAGCCCCCACGGGGCCATTTTTGGGACGAAAGTGCCTGCTCAGATCATATATCCGTTCATCCGTTCGCCCTCAATTTTTGCATGGACCCTAGTTGGGTCATTGGTCACCTCCACGCCGAATTTGGTGGCCTGTGGAGTGTTAGGGCCACCTCAACACCAATAGGTGTCTTATAAGTCTATTTTAGGAAGACTTGGGAGCTTGGGGCCAAAGGACCCAACTCTAGGGAAATAAGCCGTAACCCTCTTCTCATAAACCCCTCACTCTCTCAACAACAACCCTCTCTCCCTCCTATCCCTCCCTTCAACTCTCAACAACCCATCCCTTTTTCCTTCTTGATTTCCCCAATCTCCAACAATCAATCCCTCCTTCAACATCCTCACCACCTTACAATAACAAGGCCCTCCCTTGTAGCTTCCACCCTTCTCCAACGACCAAGGGAAGTGAAGAAGGAAGGAAGAGAAGGCAAGGAGGTTGTGGTGGACCCTAAACCGAGTTGGGGGCTCAAGAGAACCGATCTCTCAACACCCTATCCCTTCCGAAAAGGGAAACTCTCCACCGCCACTCCGAAATTCGTTTGTGGGCCACCTTGGTAAGATCCCTCACTATTTTCCTTAAAATCCTTGTCTTGAAGGAGAAATGGGGTAGATTCCTCTCATACTTGAATCGTTTTAGGGACTCCGGCCGGCCAACCTTCGAAACCCTCGCCTTTAGGTCATCTCCGAGCCTCCGCCGAATTTAAGGTGCAGACTATTGCTCTTACGTGGCCTAGCACCAATTTTAGCGTGGATGTAATGATTTTGAGTGCTTGGATGTCTTGTTTGGAATTCTAGAGAGAACCTTAGGGATTTTTTTTATGATTGGCTGGATTTGTTAGAATATGCATGTTTAATTTCCAAATGTGATATGCATTGTGCCTTCTCATATTATGAGGTTGGATGATAACATGCTTGTGGATGTGATTCATTTCCTTCATGTGTGATGCTTCAATGTATGTGTGAATAATTGCTGGGATGCTCATGATTTTCAAGATGGAGAAAGTGAAAACTTTCTCACCCAACTCACACACTCACATGCACTTTAATTCTACGTTGATAATTGCTAGCTTGTTAAAGGTATTTGATTTGTATGATTGGAATGCATGAGAATGTGATATGGATGTGATGAATGATAACATGAATCGTGGCATGCGGTAGTTCTCCTTTTACTCTCTTGGGATGGTTAGGAACTGGACGAGAGAGGGTAGCCCCATTGGTAGGGCTACACTAAGGCTAGTCTGGCGGATTGGGCGGAAGTGTTCGGGTGGCTGTAGTTCGACTACATGGGACCCTTGTTCCCGAGGCCATTCGTCTCATGCCCGCCTAGTCGTGCAGACTAGCCTACTACCTGATCATCTCCGTTTGTTAACCATGTTTGCCCACATATGCATGGAACCTGATGTACCCTACGACCCTTGGTGGCCCATTGATAACAAGACTAAAAATTGGTCCACAGTCTCGTGAGCCGGGCATGGTGGAATGGGACACTGTGTCCGAGCTGTCGGCCTACGCTGGGGTACCGCGCCTCCCCGTAGTGACCGCGAGCGATCCTTTCCCTATCGGCACGCCTCATGTGCCTGGAGTCGGGAATGAGGACCCCGACAAGATCACGGACCGCGGGGACTCGGCCTCACGCATTGTTGGGGCCTTGGCCTCGCAACCTGATTAGGGCAGTGACATGTAGGGTGAATCAGATTCCCCAACCTGATGGATGAATGGACTTAACTAAAAACTTGGCTAACACGATCGCATTGCATCGCATTAGTTAGGGTGGCGACTCGGCAGTCGAGGTCGCTATGAGGGAGTGTTGCCATATGCGATCGTTAGATGGAGTCGCTCGAGGGAGCGTTGCGGCGAGGGCATGCATCATATCATTGCATTGCATATGCATTTAATAAGAGTTTTAGGTGTTGCTGGTTGACTGCTTTTCATTTAATGTATGTTATAATTGATGCCTGTTATAACTTAAGATTAATAGTTCACACTGAGTTGATCACTCACTCCCACTCTGGGACGGTGTTTTAAAACACCAACCAGACGCTTCCATAGATGCAGGTGGCGACGATCAGGAGGAGCCTGGCAGCACGAGTCTGGAGGAGGAGGAGGAGTACTCCTACTTTCAGTTGATGGGCGGAGCCGCATCGGACCCGTAGATGTGTCGAGGGGTCGCTGGGCCGGGAGCTCAGCCCTATTCTTTTGGACTTGTTATATTTTTTGTGATTTTAGTTGTATGGCGCCATGGGCGCCCCTTCATTCTTTTGGACCTGTATATAGTGATTTACGTTGTTTCCTTTCATTTCAGTGGATGGGTGGTTGTGATTCATGTTCCAGGTTGTTCCAACTTGCGCAAATATTTAATTTGATAAACCATAAACCATAAAAATGTGTGATAGGTGACACCGGGAACTCGGATGTTGAGTAATTACTCGGCCCCCGATTTTCAGGGCGTTACACATACTGAAATAGGAGTTGGGTAAGTCTTTTGCGATGAGAGACTTGGGCCCGGCTAGACAGATCCTAGGAATGGAAAT